>OZ002740.1:211030893-211393124 GCA_963924295.1 Dioctria rufipes
CCTGTTCCCAAAGTAATAAATTTCCTTTAACGATTGCTCAAAGAAATGTTATTAAAAGGGGTATTTTGACTAATATATTAAACATGCATTACCCAAAGAAAGCAAAACCAAAATTTTAGGCAAATTTCCCTGAATATTCTTTAAAAATCGTAAATTAAATTACATTCAACCCCCTCTAGCGGGTGAATTGGGTATGTTAACTATGTTTTGTTAAGGTAATTTCTTACAAAGCAAATAGTCTTTAATCTGTTATTTTTTACTTAAAAAAAAAAAAAATAATAAAATCATTAGCCCAGCACAGTTTTGGCGCACTGGAATTACTGCAACATAAGTTCGTAAATGGCTTAAATCTGCAAACCCTTCTTGATGCTGCCATACGTGAGAACGTTGTGTGAGAACACGTCAACGTAAAGACCTGAAATTTTGTACATGGTATTTTCATAGCAATACTATATAAAATTTTGAAAATGGAGTAAATCGGAAGAAACCTTCTTGAAATTGCCATAAAAAATTTTGGTTTTTCACTATGTATTTGAACACTGCCTGAGAACGCGCCAACGTAGATAGCTGAAATTTAGGACGTGTTATTTTCATAGCAATGGCTAATATAATTTTAAAAATTGACTATATAGAGTAACCCGTTCTAGGTGTTGCCATATAAAAAGTTAGGGTTTTTACGTATATCGTGAAAACGATCAGTAGCCGACCGATTAGAAATTTCAAAATGGCCAGAGCAAATTTGCTTTCAGTATTATTGGTATGCTGATCGTACACAACTGCCTAAAAACTTCCGCGTGTGGGCTATGGGTGAAGGCACTCTAAAAATTAAATTCAAATTAATTTTGGTTCATTTTATGTTATAATAACATATATATAACTGTAACTTTGATTCAATTCAAATATTTTTTTTTTTCGTGAATTAGAGGCATTGGGGGTAGTAAAATTCCGTGCTACACTTAATCGTGTAAAATAAATTTGATGAAAAATTTATTGATAAAGTGGGAAAGCATTAACACAGAAAATTATATTTTTATATTACAAAATTATTTTACAACTCATTGCATTTCACGCTCGAATCGAAAAATGCAATATATTCCCGCGTCAACTGTAAATAAAATTGGAATTTGCAAGTGTACTAAAATTATAATCACGCTATATTTGAAAAACTCTGGCTGATAAAAAGAAAGGTACGAATGGGAATGGAAATAATTCCAAATCCAGTCAGATCGCATAGTAGTGGAAATGGGCAAAAGAGGAAAAACTGTAAGGTTTTGCATTGTTTTGTAATTTATATTGTATTTGAATATTAATAATAATAATAATTAAATTTGATACATAACAGGAAAAAATGGGAAAATTGGTGGCAGAAGGAGCCCCAACAGAAGCTCCAAAAACTGGAGCTGGAACTGGAGCAGGAACTGAAGCAGGAGCAACATTAACTGAAGCAGGAGCACCAGCGTCAGTGGCATTAGTAGCGCCAGCAGTATGAGAAGCGCCAGCAGCACCAGCATCAGAAGCGCCAGCAGCCCCAGCATCAAGAGCGTCAGCAACAAGAGCACCAGCAGCAGGAAAAGCGAAAAACAAAACGCAAGAAAGAAAAAGAAAATATCAAGAGGAAGAATACGAAGCAACAACAAAAATCGTATTAAATATTAATCAGAATAAAATTATTATCATGAAAAAATAAAATTAGGAAAATAATTAATTGTTTCAATTTAAGTTTGGGAGTGATTTAAAAGTGGTAGATTTTAGTGGCACACGTATATGTATATGCAGGAACTTATTTTGAATGTAATTTAGGGAACTCGCAATCCAATTTTTGAAAAATCTTATCAAATCATGCTAATGACTTGAGGTTTTGTTTTAGGTAAAAGATAACAGATTATGGATGTTTCTTTTTTTAAGAAAGTGTCCTTAATGTTGCGAAAAATATCCGCACGATAGCGTTAAGTCCAGTTTTTGAAAATTCTAATTACGGATTGGTTTTGCCCGGCAGCCTATGGTATATGCCGTCAGGAGAGGGATACACCCAATGCTTGACAAAGATTTGTAAATTTTATCACAATGGACTTAACTCTAATCAATATTATTAACTGTTATAAAATTGGATTTGAAAAAAAGTAAAAAAAAAACCTTGACGTCTCAACAATCGAACCCACGACCCGCCCCAGCCGAAGATTTTGACCTAACTCCCTACTCACTAAGCCAAACTCTGTTATTTGATCTGGGCTATGAATGTAAATTTAAACCAAATTATGTTCGATCTCGCAACTTATATCCAGACGATTAAAAATTAATCGTGATTTTTTCCGATTTTTTGATGCGGCAAACTTACAAAATGCCCGATTTTGCCAATCTTACCTGGACTTGCCGAACTTAAATGCTTGTAGAATTTGAAGGAAGAATTGGCTCAAATAAATTTTGAACGATAAAGCAGGAACGTCAAAAGCCACTTCTTGAAATGGACGGTCCAGTTATTTTCTGTGGGCGCCACCAGGAGGCGTCTAATCGACATTACCTTTCGAGGACATTTTAATTTTTTTTAATAGGAAAATAAAATCTGAGAATGCTGAAATTCGGTACAGGCAATTCTTTTATAATCACAATTGTAGAAAAAAACAAAAAAATGGAATAACTGTTATTTCATGGAACGAAATTTCCAAATCAATTTTCAGGAGATTTCGGGCGCCAAATTTTCAGATTTTGTCACGTATGTCAGGGGAGTTTGAAAATATGCTCAAAAAATCAGAAAAAAATCGTAATAAAAATTAAGCTAAAAAAATGGGCATATTAATTAAAAAATAACGGGATTTTTAATTAATTCCTTAATAAGAGCATGGAAATTAAATGACATAATGAAATCTATGTAGGACAATATTTTAAACCGTTAGTTGGATAGCATTAAAAAAAATACAGTAAATTAGGGAGAGTAGTATACTACTTTTAAATGTATAACGGGATTTAAACTATTGCTTTAAGTCCCGTTAAAATTAAAACATGTCAAAAAATTATTTGAAAAATATAATTTTTAAAGAAATTCGAAAATTTTCCCGATGTTATCTCTATCCCCACTACCAAGGTGAACGAAACCTTTAAATTTACACCCTCCGTAACGCCACATATCCTAGCTATATTGTGAAAAAGGAATGGTTGAAATCCAACTAACACTTACAAAAAACTAACCGAGTTTGCTGGATAAAGAAAATTTGAAATTTGTTTAAATGACCCGTAAAATGCTCAATTTGGTCAACTTCCATCACAGATGAGATACTATAAATATTTTAAATATATAAACGGTAAAGGAGGTTTTTAGTATGAAATCGCATTTACATTTTGTCCCATAAAGTTAAATCTAATTAGTTTTCCGATCGGCCTAATAGTTTAGAAGAAAAATTAATAAGAGTAGAACAACCTCCTGCCGTGGAAATATATAAATCAGGGTATATATACAGATTATGTAATCATGGGTTATACGCAGATTATTAAAAGTTATTTTGATTTTTGCACATGGGCTTTTTTAAAAAAAAATTAAATTTGAATGTTGCATTTCGCTAAATCATATGAAACCTACATAGCAATCTTCCAAATCCGTCTCATATATTATATTTCTCTTTATTTTTTTTCTACTCTAATAATAAATAGGCCAACCTTGCTTTATGTTGAAAAAAATCCTCAAAATAAGCATCAAGTCTTGTTTGGTACATAAAAAACATGTTAAGTATCAATAAAAAATACTCACTTTTACTGGTAAATTTATGAGTACCAATTTACTTGAATATCATACAACTCTAAGTAGCCGTGAAGAAAGTAAACCAAAAGCTTGAAAAAGATTTGTGAATTTTTTACAATAGACCAACTGTACTTGGTTCACTTTAGCAATATACCAGCCATATACAAAAAAATAGAATATAAAACAAAAATTCATGCTCAACAATCGAACTCACAATCCCTAAATTCTCTGACCCAGCACCCTACTGGCTAAGCCAAACTATCTTACTTGTCTTGCGCTATAAATGCATATTTTAATAAAATTATGTACTTCTCAGCTCATATACAAATTCTTACATACACAAGTGAAAATTAGTTTCGCATTATAATATATTGAGGGGGTGGGCAAGAACCCTATAACTCGGCACCCTACGAAATTAGTAATAGTCTTAAAAAATCAGAAAAAATTCACTAAGATGAATTTAGTAAAAAGAATTTCGAAAATCGTTCCACCATTAGGTGATGTCATATCGTGAAAAGTATAGAAAAGCAACAGGGAAGACAATACGCTCTCTGCTCTCTCTGTCTATCCTATAAACATGCAAGTACATTAGTCACACAATTACGTCACAGGCTATCAGCTTCAATGTGTCAAAATTCTAATGGGAATATTTGTCGTGTATCTACCTTCAGCGTAACCAAAATGCCGTCTTATCTGTGCGTGAAGTTCGGCCATATTAGAGCCTGACTGTCAAATTTCAAAGCGGGAACTTGGCACTTTGGTACTTTTGTTTATCTTGCTTGGAAACTGACGCATGAACGTAGTAAGATACAGGAAAAATAAAAATTTCCCAATTAACTGAGTTGAAATTTTGCACACTGGCTTAAAAAAAAAAAAAACAAAAAGTAAATTTAAGTTCGAAAATGGAATAAATCGGGTATCTCTTTCATGGGGCTTTCTTTAAAAATTTAGTTTTTCGCTATGTATTTGAGATTATTTGAGAATGCATCTACATAGTGAGCTGAAATTTTGTATACGAATTTTTTTATAGGCATAGTTCACTTAGAGTGCTGAAAGTTAGCAGACGGCCTTTTTCATAAAAATAATAAATAAAATCACAATGGACCAACTCTAATCAAAATTACTATCAGTTGTAAAAGTGGACTTGGTTCACCGTCATATATAAAAAAAAAATAACAAAAAAAAACCGCTGTACTGTCAACAATCGAACCCATACCCGCCCTACTCGAGGACTTTGACCTACCGACCTACTGACTGAGCCAAACTTCCTTATTCAGTTCGGGCTATAAATGTATATTTAGACCGAATTCTGTTCGATCTCACAGGTGTATACAGACGCGTAAAAATTAATCGTGATTTTTGAGATTTTTAGATGGGCAAACCCCTTACAAAATGCTCGATTTTGCCAATCTTGGCTGGACTTGTCGAACTTAAATGCTTGTAAAATTTGAAGGAAGTAACCGAATTGGCTTAAATAAATTTTAGACGATAAAGCAGAAATGTCAAAAGCCATTTCTTGAAATAAACGGTCCAGTCGCTTTCTGTGGCCGCCGCCAGGAGGCGTCTAATGGAACTTGAAATTTGTTAAGATTTTAATTTTTTTTTTTTAATAATAGGAAAATAAAATCTGAGAATGCTGAAATTTGGTACAGACAATCCTTTTATGATCGGAATTGTATAAAAAAATTAAAAATTGGAATACCTATCATTTCATATAAGGAAATTTCCAAATCAACATTAAGGGAAAAAAAGTGGTTTAATTGTTGCAGGATATAAAAAAAGATAGCGCTGTATGTAATGAAATGGCCGACGAAAGGTAGTTTCTTACAAAACTCATCGGCGATTCGGAAATTAGAATCGCATGGAGGTTTAGTAAAACGATTTATTTTTAGGACAGATAGGGGTTGTAATTAACTACCCCTGTTCAGCCCTCCTTGAAAATTTCATTACTAAAAAAATTATTTCGTGCTCAACAATCGAACTCACAATCCCTAAATTCTTAACTTACCGCCCTACTGGCTAAGCCAAACTACCTTACTTGCATGCGCTATAAAGGCATATTTCAATGAAATTGTGTACTTCTTACCTCATATACAAATGCTTACATACACAAGTGAAAATTAGTTTCACATTATAATATATTGAGGGGGTGGGCAAGAACCCTATAACTCGGCACCCTACGAAATTAGTAATAGTCTTAAAAAATCAGAAAAAATTCACTAAGATGAATTTAGTAAAAAGAATTTCGAAAATCGTTTGGAATTCGGCCGAGATAAAAAGGGTGGTAGTTTTAAGTAGCACACCTATGTACCTATGTGTGAGCATCAAACGAATTTAGCTTGCCTCGCAATGTAATTATGGTATTTTGAGAACAGGGTGATTAAATGGCCCCGTAGGAGCCCTTCCGGCCCCCGGAAAAAATTGAAAAATTTCCTCAATATTCCCAGGAGTCATAGTTATCATAAAATTATGAAGATACGGTTAAAAATAGGTGAGATAAAAACAAAAGTATCTCAACAATATGGCTTAAATTAAGGAAATGCTGGTTTTTCAAGGCGTTTTCTGACCGTTTTGGTCGTTTTCAAAGTTTTTATTTCTACTATTACTACTTAATGATACACTTCTTCAGTATTATGTCACTGGATAAAATGAAGCCTGTTTTCTTTGGAACATTTATTTCCAATTAGTTTTCCGCTCGGGCTGATAGTTTAGGAGAAATCTTAATAATAGTAGAACAACATCCTTTTACGACAGCTTTTTGCCGTTTTTTCCCTGAGATGATGTACAAATTTACAATTTCTCTTTACGGAATAATGGTGCTTCGGAGGAATTTTTTTGTAAAGATGAAAAAGTTTCATAATCGAACAGTAATGCCTATGGTTGAAAAAAAAATTGGAAAAATAACTCATATGTAGTAATGGGGTATATGGGACCCAGATGAGGAAAAACTTTGAAGCTCGGTAGGAAAAGCTGAGTGTGAAAATGTCTCGAATTGAAAATAAGAACATACTAATAGATAGAGAATTTTGTTAGATTTAATTTGAATGTAAAATTTTTTCTGTAGGCGCATCCTTTACGCAGCAGGGTGCGACAAAGTAAAACATTGGCTCTCAGGTAAAATATAAGAGGGTGGAAAAATGCACTACGAAGTATAGTGGATTGAAAATTGAAAAACGCCCTCCAATAGAGCTCGGCGAAGGCTTTAATTTGACACCCTACATGTCATAGTTGGCCCTTTAGGGGGCTTGTGGTAACAACCACCACCCTAAAATTCCCCCACCCTAAATTTTTTTTCATAACTTTAATCCCTTTATCGAACTAAACACGAATCCCGAGTTAGTTTTTTGAACGGGCCCCCCTCTCCCCGCAAAACAGGTTCGAATATTGAAAATAATTAAAGCAAATTTCTGAACTTCAAATACTATTATTAAGTAATTTAGGGACGAGTAAGAAAATTGATCACACCAATTAGTTTTTCGGTGGTGTTTTATTAAGTTTTCCAGAAAGTTTCATGCTCTTTGATGCGCGATTACTTATGTTTTGGGATCCCAAATTTGCAATAACTTTTTTTATGGGGGAGAACCGTGATGCGGGTAGATGTAAATTGAATACCCTGTTAAATCAACCCAGTACAACCCTTAAGCGATAGTAGTGCACAAATCGATAGTCCTCGAAGGGATCTTTCATTTGGCATACTGAAAATTTTCCTCGGACACCCTCCTTCCTCGCTGCACCTCCTAACATTTTACGTTACGTTTTACCTCCCCCCACCCACAAGGAAACGCGGAGGGGGTGCAATTTCATATTCGTAAATTTTGAAGTGTCCTCTTTTCAACGATACTCCACTCGACCTAGTGGAGTCGGAATTTCACTTGTGATCGGCCGGGAAAATGACCCTTAACTTGTACGAAAATCATCATTTTTGTATGAAAATTTTTCGAAATTCGAATAAAAAATACCATCATGCCATGGGAAGTTGTAAGTGGAATTTAGATGTAAAATTTCATCCCCTTGTGATAAGAAGTACGGAATCTAGGACGATTTTCGGGATAGCACCCTGCACCCTATTACCCCCTTTTCCGAGCGTTTCGAAAATACCGTTTTTCTAAACTTTTGACATTTTATAGCCACGCCCGTAGGCTTTACAACAAATCTTAAAACTTCCAGCTAGACCCTCTGGAAGTGGAGAAATAAGGTAAAATCTGAAATGACGATTTGAAAGCTTCAACTGCGTGAATGTCGAAATCTGTTTTGAACTTCGATTATTTTCGATAACCAAAAGATAGCTTATCAAAAGATCTATAAGGCGTATAAATTTCATCCACCTACTCTTTAAATTACTCAAGTTAGAGTTAATATTGAAAATTCCCCACTCGTTATTTTTCTCCCCCCCCCCACCACAAAGGTCCAAATAAAGTAAGTGTGTGTAAGTGTGTGTGTGTGTGTGTGTGTGCGAGTGAGTGTGGGCTTTCATGCCTGCGGCAGAGTGCAGCTCTCAAGGTCGACGCGTTCTCAGGCAGTGCCCAAATTTATAGTAAAAAATTCAAATTTTTGTATGGCAACCACACGAAGGATTTACCCGATTCGTCCCATTTTCCAACTTAAATTTCCATGGTGCCACCTCTTGTCCCTTACAACAAAACATGCAGTTACACTTTGAATATAATACATATATATGGAATATACAGTCAAAGTATAAGTAAGTAAGAATAAGTAGAGACAGAGGCGAACAAAATTGGAAATTTTCCGTGTTTTTTAAACCGAAAGAGGTAATCTCATATACTACGCATTATTGTATTGCGACTGAGACAACGACTTAAAAACAAAAATTGAGGAAACGTAGAATTACACGAATGATAAAATCTTCCTGAATACCTTCAAAATTATTTCAAACTATTCATAATAATGTACATTGGGTAACCTTACCTCCATTTGGCAAGAAAAAATAAATTTCGCAATAAACAACGCACTAAAAGGAGATGTAAAATTTCTGTCAGATAAAAATCCCCGAATCCAGCATGAGATTCCCCCACTTAATCTCTTTCCAGCAAAACAAATGTAAACACAAAAACGTGCTGTTCACATATCATAGGATTACACTAACAACGAATAGAATTCCTGCGAAAAACAATGGGACAATTTCAGGTTAAATATATCATTAGCTGCGAAATGGCCAGAGTTGAAGGATGGGACATCCAGTTGGATGAAATAATATTGTAAGTGTTTTTTTTTTTTAATTAAATAGATATTCGTAATAAATGGAAACAGAAATGGAGATAGGGGCAGAAAGAGAAGAAGAAGAAAAAGGGAAAGAAAAAGACTAAAAAAAAGAGAAGAAGACAAAAAAGGAAAACAGCAAAAGGGTAAATATTTCATAAATGTTAGTAAATTTAAAACTTAATTAATAAAATAATTTTTCAGAAAGAAAACTACACTAAAATCGAAAAAAAATCAAAAAAAAAAAAAATCACAAATCCTGAAAATTACATTTGCTGAAGGTAGTAATAATGTAAATAACTTTTACACTTCATGTAAATCTTGTATTTGCAAAAATAATAAATAAAGTGCATAAATTTTGAAGTTTAAAGTTTTCCTTAAAAGATCCATTTTATACCCTATAATATTAAAAGTTATTTAGATTTGTGCATGTCCGTCTGTCTGTGTTCGTTTGTCCAGCTGTACGTACTCGTATAAGAAAGAGTACGCAGCCTTAGAATATATAAAGATCGGGAAATGTTGATAAATATAAAACTCTTGTACATGAGCGTGGCTATTATTACAGGTGCTTGAGTAGGACAGAATATATTGAAGAAAGAGTTGCCTTATGAAAAATAAAATTTATGTTCAGATGCTTGATTTGTTTACATTTGAAACAGCTGAGACACTCCTGAACTGCTTGGCGTAAGTGACAGCGACTAAGAGAATTTTCGATATGATCAAGCGCAATATTTTCAACCATATATCTTGTTGCCCCGTTCTCTATATTGATTCTACTATATACGCCTGCACTGAGCTTTCACTACAGCGGCAGCAGATTCTAACACAACCAGAATTATCACACTTCCTGTACTATCTATATATTGTAAGTCCGCTGTCACATATAATCTCGTATATATAAACTTAATAGACTTAAAAAAGCATTTAAATCAGGGTTCGTAAATAACGATTACTTTTGTAATTCTCGTGGAAAAAATCACACAGAAATATTTATCCAATTAGCATCTCTTCTATACCTACTTGCAGATTTTAAAGGGTCTCTGTTCATTGTTACTAAAATTTCAAAATTTGTGATTAGTAATATAAAAATCATAGTAAACCAATTATTACTTTAATTGAAACAGTTTAAGTTTACTTATATAGGGTTTAAATTCCTTTTAACTGAACGGTTTTTATTTTTTGAAGTCATCAATAATTGTTATGAGATGATTAATATTTCTTCCATCAGGAATAAAACTCATTTCCTGCTTTGCATTTTTCCTGATCACACATCAAAGTCCCATCTTGATTTTTATTGGTGAAGAATAATAATTATTAAGTGACAAATAAAAGTTGGCAAGTAAGTTTCATGATTGTAATCATGAACTATTTCCCTTCAAGGAAGGCGAAACACAAACGTAACGAAAATGTAAAAAGAAAGGAATCATCAGTGAAACTGAGATACGTAGACTGTCAGTGTAATGGAAGTTGACATTATTTTTCGCAAACTGTACTTTAAAATGCTTCGTTTTCGGAATGAAAATTACGTTTAATTTACGAACCGTTTTGCATGTGGATTCAATTGCTTTTGAAGAAAACAACAGATTTTTCTATTTGAATTTATTTGATAAAAATAGCACCACAAACCTTAATAAGAATAGAACAAAAAAGGTTATAAAGGAACCTTAGCTTACACTACGTTACAATGTTATTAGGTACATCACTTTTGGTGTACACTCTCAAATGCTTAGAGGGAGGTACGTTTTCAGTACGTTTTTGTTTCGCTGTGATTATAGTGTTCATGAACTATAGAGTCGTGGGTGTATTAGTTAAACGCGGTTCGTAAAGTTTACGTTTTCGTTTCACTTCAGGTGTATACTCTCAAATGTTTAGATGGAAAGAGCTGTTTGCTGTCAGGTTCTATGGCACACAGGTCCAGAAGTAAGTTTTCGTTTCACGTTGGCGTTCTTCTCTTTTTGCAATGGGACCTATGAAATTTAGATAAATAAAAATAATAAATAAATAATAAAATTAAATTAAATATACAATATAATAAGGAATGTTCCAGACCACCCATGAGGTGTCCCTTTAGGTCCGTTAACCTTTATTTTACATGGAAGGTTCCCCAGGAGGCCTATAACCATGCTTTTCTCACCCTTTTTTTTTAATGCTGGGTTCCCAAAGAGACCTATAACCATTATATCCTTTCTTACTTTTTTTCAAATGGTAGTTCCCAAGGAGACCTATAAACCATTCTTTACATTCACTATATATGAATGTTTCTCCTAACAGAAGTTAGGTATTTTCGCAAAAATACAATATCTAAAAATATTTTCAACTTACTTAAAGGTATTTCTACATGAGAAACAGTAAGAATACTTTTAGATATTTATTGTACTTTATACGATAAAATGTTTGAACTATTTCAAAGCATTGTTTACATTCAAAGCATATGAATGTTTCCCTAACAGAAGTCAGGTATTTTCGCAAAAATACAATATCTAAAAATATTTTCAACTTACTTAAAGGCATTTCTAGATGAGAAGCAGTAAGAATACTTTTAGATATTTATTGTATATACGATAAAAATGCTAAACCAAATAATGAACAATTCTACTGTTCACTGGCAACAAAAAGAATTATCCAAAATTAGTTTAAGACTTCTCGAAATACTACATTCGGGGTGAATACTTGATTACGGCCAAGGAGTAATTTGCCCTGTCTGTTAGTGCGTGTAATAGCAACATGAACAGAGCTTTGTGCTGTTGCCCTTGAAAAGGCAACATATAACATTCCGTGTGAGAAAACTGGCTCTCTTAGCAAGATTCCTACCTTTCTAAGACTCTGTCCCTGAGCCTTATTGATAGTCATTGCGAAAGAAAGCCTCACCGGAAATTGCTGCCGAACTAATTTAAATGGAAACCATATGTCAGACGAACTAAGTATGATGCGAGGTATAAAGACTCGATCGCCTTTATTTGCTCCGACAGCAATTTCGGCATCAATAACATTAGCCATTAAATGTCTAACAATAAGTCTGGTACCATTACATAGCCCACCATTAATACTCAAATTGCGGAGCAGCACTATGATTGCACCAACTTTTAATTTAATTGGTGTGTCGGCATACCAGATGGAGTAATCGAATTGATAACATCCATTTGAAGCATATCCTCTTCATCATTATCCCCATCCACATATTCAATGCTATCCGCACTGTAATACGTGTGAATTTTTCCCGATAATTTTGAGAGGATTTCTTCATTTATTTCTAGTACGGCATTATTTTTTGTACTTAAAATGGCCGCACTAATTAGATCTTCTTCTGAAATTTCATTTATGTTTTGCCCATAAACGTCCAGAATCAAGTCATTAGATGCAATATTAACGGTTGGTATTTCGATAATATTTTCATCTAAACCAAAGGTGTTGGACAATTTGCCATCACCTAATTGTAAAAGATTAGTTCTCATATTTTGAACTAATGTATACCTTCGGAAATGTATCCATAGATTTGATTGCTTTATGCAAGCTTCTACTGCTGTTACTGTACTTCTAAGATTGACAATCGGAAGTATTTGCCTCCAATCGCCACTCATAATAATAATCTTATCTCCGAATGGCCTATTAATTCCCGTTAAATCGCGTAAAAGGCGATCAATTGCTTCGAAACCATATATATGGGTCATTGTACATTCATCCCATACAATAACTTCTGCGGATTTTATCTCCAAACCCTGAGGTGAATTTGGTCTTATATTACAAACGGAAGACTCGGGAGGATCAATTGGTTGCTTGAATCTGGAATGGACTGTAGTGTCACCTTTAAGAAGCATACCAGCAATTCCAGATGAAGCGACAGCAATTGCAACTTTTCCATCTGCTCGCACTTTAATAAGAATGGCATTCAGAACAAAGCTTTTATCTGCACCAGCAAAAGCATCCAAATGGAATAATTTTCCATTAGATGTTATACCATTTAATTCAGATAGAACGTCATCAAAGAATTTGTTTTGACCCGCATTTAATCTAGCATAGGCTCGCTGATATTCCCTATTCTCTTCTGTAGGAATATAAATATCGGCATTATTCAAAATCAAAGATTGATCGACAGTAGGTAAACCCAAGTCTGCCAAGCTAAATCTATGAACTGCCAACATTTGAGCAATATCAGATAACGCTTTTTCCAAACCTTGGGCTTTAATATTGAAACGCCTAATATAGTCTTCGGACAGATCATTGGCAAATTCCTGCAAAAGTTCAATAGGATTAGCTGGGGAGCAAAATACACAAATGAATACAAAAAGCTGCCTTAATTTATTCGGCATTTCAAATGTGCTTGCTTCTTCGATAGCTCTATACCATTCCCCATCATCCTGCAATAAATTTCTCGCTGTACACGCATCCTTAAAAGAATTGTATAAGACGTCGTTGTACGTCTTAAGGTCGTCAAAACTTTTAGGACCCCGAAAGTGTGACAGAAGTATTCGTAAATCATATTTTTCAATATCACGTACACTTACAGAATACATCCGAGTTATGATGTTAAAGCCTCTTTTTCGCTTTGTCCGTCGATTTTTTTTGCCAAACGTAATGCTCTGGAATTTGAATATACAGATATTGGCGAGTATCAGCATCAAGTTCATTTAACTTGAAAAATCCTGTTAATTGAGTATCTTGCTCTGAAGCTCCTTCCAAAGCTTCTCTCTCATTATTAGGATGAAAATATACCGGCTGCCTATTTGGCAAATGAACTGTAAGGCGATATACTTTATGGGAAAGATCATCCAGTTTCATCTTAAACAAACGCAACATGGATTCGGGGGAGGAAATATATCTAGACTCTAGATATCCCCTTACTTCATTCCAATTTAGTATACCAGCATTATTGTCATTAAATGCGACAGACGCCATGTCATGCCCTTTATATATGTACTTATAAATATACTTAATCGACTGTATTGAGCTGCATACCTCAACATTAATATGAGCATTATGTTTCAGAAGTATGTATGGATTATACGGTACCATAGATCTATTATCAAGGGTAGCATTACCTTTAATAATATAACGACCGTTATCTGGTCGTTTATATAATGGATAACCATTATAATTAACCGATGACATTTCGCAAAACTTTTTGGAAAAGACTTTGAACATTTCCCATTAATCATACATGGGCAATTTGGATTTGACTGTCCGCAAGGCCCATGCATCATTTGGGAAGAGACAATATCAAAAAGTATCGGATGGATATTTTTATTAGGTAGTTGCGCGGTTACAACTTTGTCAATATTCTCTGCAGTTCTTATTTTATTAGAATTATTTAATGTTAATAAAAGATGCATATGAGGAAGTCCCCTTTTTTGGAACTCAATGACATACATGTAGCCTTTGACTTTACCAAAAATTTCTTTTTTGTTAATGTCTTCTAGTAGTGCCTTGTATTTTATGCCTATCCGAAGGTTGTTGACCACGAAATAAATTTCTTCTTATTTCTTGCCACTTCGGGTTACATGTAAAAGTTATGAACAAATCAGGCTTGCCAAAGTCTCGTACCATTGCCATAGCATCTTGATATTTTTGTTGCATATGTCTTGCACTTCCAATAAAAGTGCTTGGCAATATTACTGGTACACCTGCTTGGGGTCCAGCCTCAGTGGCTCTGTTTCGTACATGATCCGTTAAATCAGTATACGATTCAGCTCTCAAATCACTCTGATGTTGTTCAATATAACGTAGACGATTTGCTTCAACAGCGCAATATGCATCAACTATATACTGTTGAAGTAATCGTCTAGCATTTAATATAACATATAAGTTATCATTTCGTACTGAAAAGCGATACGCATAATATTCTAAGAGAGTAAAAGGTGAACCGCGACTCCATCCTGGTTCTCCATTTGGATAAAGGAGAACGTATGATAGGGCATCACAATTTACATCTTCTCTTGAAATATGTCGTAATCCACTACCAACTGGATATATACAGAAAGATCCAGTTGGTGGAGCACCGGTTGAACTTTTAAATATCATTGCAACATCAGTTGCAACTGGAGCATTTAGGCGACCTTGATGCACCTGAGCCGATGGATTCGAACGTGTAAAATACATTCGTATGTCTTTAACAGCATCAGGTCCATGCTGTGCTAAAACCTCTTGCTCAACTTGTGTCATTAATTTATATGACTGAGCAAAAGGATTCACATTTCGAATCTCTTGATCTAATTCTCTTAATAAATCTCGATTTAGATCATTACTAACATCAAGATTCGCTCTTTCCCTTAATGCTTCTTCAGCA
The DNA here is from genome assembly GCA_963924295.1 of Dioctria rufipes. NCBI lineage: Eukaryota > Metazoa > Arthropoda > Insecta > Diptera > Asilidae > Dioctria > Dioctria rufipes. The sequence continues at coordinate 211,046,121 of OZ002740.1, forward strand.
TCATACACATACCATTGTGCATATCTGGGACGAAGATTTCCAGCTGGTCGTATACTATTCGCTATACGATGATGTATTACACCATGTATACGATAAAAATAGGGACCACCTGCTCCAACTGCAGTACGTGATTGTACTGACACAAACGATAACATATTATTATGTTTTCGAAAAAAACGCTGAAAATTCGCCGAATGTTGGTGATTGCCCAATATTAAGTCCTTCAACAATGTTGGATACGGACCTAATGGTTGTGGACAAACCTTACCAAGATTACAACAATGGAGAAATTTTCCGCGAGTATTACGCTCTCCACTAAAATACAAAGCGTTACAATAATCGCAGATGAATTAAATTCACCACAAGTATGTTCACTGATATCTGTGGATGTTATTTCATCTAAGTCGCACCACGCTGGAGGTAAAACGAAATTCCTTAATTGTACAGTTTCAGCATTGCCTTGTTGAACGTCAGAAATATCTTCAACATTGGCATCCTGAATGTCTGGAACTACTTGGATTTCATTTAAAGTGCGTCTCCGTTTTACATGAGGATTACCCCAATTTCGATTCCTCTTCGGTCTTTTTGGTACAACTTGGAGAGCTTGCTCAGGAATATCTGCAACAACATTTGGAGATTGTTGTATATGTATATCCTGAGATACCTGCGCCGTTAATTTGAGATTTTATTTACTATTGCTATGGAAATACCATGTACCAAATTTCAGTTCTCTACATCAACCCGTTCTGTGGAAGTGCCCAACTATATAGTGAGAGACTATCAATTGAAGATTAATAAATTTTCAATTTACAACTTTACGCGTTCTCAGGTAGTCTCGAAATATACAGTTAAAAACCACATTTGTATGACAACATCAAAAAGGGTTTTCCGTTAAAGTTTATTACTGAAAATGTATTTACTATTGCTATGAAAATAGCATGTACCACATTAGAGATCTCTGCGTTGACGCGTTCTCCAAACAGTGTTTAAATATATAGTGGAAAACGAAAGCTTTCTGTGGCAACATCGAGAAGGTTTTGCCCAATTTAGTTCATTATTGAAATTGAATTTACTATTGCTATGAGAATACCAAATTTCAGCTCTGTACGTCAACCCGTTCTTCAGGCAGTGTCCAAATGTATACTGAAAAACCAGTTTTCTGCTGCAACATCGAGAGAGTTTTGTCCAATTTAGTTCCCTATTCAAATCGTATTTACTATTGCTATGAAAATAGCATGTACCACATTAGAGCTCCCTACGTCGACGCGTTCTCCAGACAATCTACAACTACAGGGTGTTCCGTAAATGTCTTTAATCCTTTAAGGGGATGAAAGTAGAGGTCATTTGGGTCAAAAAAGTCTAGATACTTTTATATCGAACTCCGCTTGGTTTTCGAGTAAATCGATAATATCGATTTTCGAGATTTTGCATACCTTTTCAGAGTAATTTCGTTATAAGTTCTATTGTAAGTAATGGATTGTGACGTTCAAACTTTTATTTAAAAGAACACATATTGGCCTTTCTAATAATGTATAATAAGTTATAATTGTGCCTTCAATTATTAAAAAAAAAAAACAGTTATCTCTAGAATTTTTTATTTCACCAAAATTTTTGTCGCGCTTCAGTGTACATTTATTCGAAATATCACCATTGCACGAACTTGGCAAAACTATGAAAAAATTTACGCATTATGTCCCCTTTCCAAAATGACCTCCCTAAGTGCTATCAACAATAACAATCAAAAGTTATAAGCAAACATTTGGAAGATGTGCCCATCGAGGTAATCTTCAGTTTTTTCGTAATATTCTATCTCCTCCTACAGTTTTTAACCTACGACAACCATTTATATGTTATTGTACGGGAATCTGAACTGGCTATTAGATAGGGTACTTTTCGATTTCGAATGTCGAAAATGGAGGGGGTAATTTCGAAAAAACACTTTTTTACCAAACTTGATATTTACGTAGATTTCGTTATTCCGCATCTTCATTTTTGCGGGAAGGGCAAGCTCTGGGAGGGGCGGGGGCTCAAAATTTTAACTTTAAGCGGCTATATTTGAATAAAAACCACGAAAAATGTCTTTTCCATTTATGAATTAACGACTTACTTGCTAGAACAATGCTTGGTTGAGAAAATATAGCCGCTTAAAATTGAAACTTTGAACCCCCGCCCCTCCCAGAGCTTACTCCTCCCGCAAAAATGAAGATGCGGAATAACGAAATTTACGTAAATATCAAGTTTGGTAAAAAAGTGTTTTTTCGAAATTACCCCCTCCATTTTCGACATTCGAAATCGAAAAGTACCCTATCTAATAGCCAGTTCAGATTCCCGTACAATGACATATAAATGGTTGTCGTAGGTTAAAAACTGTAGGAGGAGATAGAATATTACGAAAAAACTGAAGATTACCTCGATGGGCACATCTTCCAAATGTTTGCTTATAACTTTTGATTGTTATTGTTGATAGCACTTAGGGAGGTCATTTTGGAAAGGGGACATAATGCGCAAATTTTTTCATAGTTTTGCCAAGTTCGTGCAATGGTGATATTTCGAATAAATGTACACTGAAGCGCGACAAAAATTTTGGTGAAATAAAAAATTCTGGAGATAACTGTTTTTTTTTTTTAATAATTGAAGGCACAATTATAACTTATTATACATTCTTAGGGAACACCTTGAGATCCCCGGCTAACTCCCGATTTTTTTCAAACTTTGCTCATTTGTTCTTATTTACACGCAAATCACGAATCTGAAATTAATTTTGCGAGCAAACTGATACTTTCCGAGATATTTAATTCTAAATTTTGTAACTTTGCACTGCACTTCACATCAACAAAACTGACATTTTAACGATATGAAATCTTCTTCTTCTTTAAGTAGCAAGGCAATGCTCTTATTGCTCGGTATATACATACATTCGGGTTACCAGCATTGCGTCTTATGATATTTTGACAATTCTGGCTGTCATAAGTTTGACTTTGACAATTGTGGCTGTCATAAGTTTGACTTTGACAATTCTTTCCGTCAAAAGCTTAAAAACAATTGAAAAAAACGATTAGGCCGGCATAAGTAAGTTGTAATTTGTTTGTTTTGCCTAAATTAAACCTTTATTTTGAAATTTCATGTTCGGCTTCTGATTCCTCAGACTTATCCAAAGAAATGCAACATCCCTACAGACTTCATCCTGCACTTTGGCACAATAAGTCTCGCAAAATCTTGGCACAGGTATTCTGCATGATGTTTATTTTGGAGAAACGGGCTGAAAAAATTTTCTTCTTTTTTCAGGTGATAAATATTTTCAAATGTTTACTTGTTGTGCTGATTCTAACATATGTACCAAGGAATATTGCGGAATTTTCAAAGATTCTGGAGTAATGTCCAAGAAACATTTGGCTCGTTTCTTAATTTGGCACCCAATTCCAATTTGTGTAGTGGCATTATTTGTCAAGTACAAGTTACAACTTTGTTTTAGGAGGACATTATTGAGCAATAGTTTTAGAAAATAAATAAAAGAAGTACTTTACGTGAGCACATTTTTTTTAACATTGCTCCAAATAGAGAACGTAAAATATTAGAGCGGATATAAAATACAAATTAAAAATAGAAATATAACAATCTAAAATTAAGGATGATTAAAAACAGAAAATATTAATAGTGTCACAAAGGTTATATACAATTAAGAAAAAGGTGGTGTAATAAAAATTTGATGTACCTAAATATTGACAAGTGTAAAACCATTAGCTTTACCCGTAAAAATTGCCCACTTCTGACTACATACCATATCAATGGTATCGCTCTTGACAAAACCAATGAAGTCAAAGACCTTAGTGTACTTTTACACACCAAATTTAGCTTTTTACCAAGCTTTGTAAGAAGATGGACGCCTGATTTTAATGATCCTCTTACTTTAAGGACCTTGTATCTAGCTTTTGTGCGACCTCTTATTGAGTATGCCATCCCTGTTTGGTGTCCTTTAATGATCATTCATCTAAGGCGCTTCGAAGCTATACAGAGAAGGTTTATTCACTTCGCATTTAAACGTCTCCCTTGGGATAATCCCCTCACGCTTCCTCCTTATGAGCAGAGATTAAATCTTCGTAAGCTACCTACCTTCACCAGAAGAAGTGAGGTAACTCAGGTAGACATCTTGTTTCAAATAACTACTAGTGCAGTAGATGCTCCTGAGCCCTTATCTAAAATTAACTTTAATATTCGTCCACAAATTTTAAGGAATGACTCGTATGCCCATATGCTCTATATTGAGAGTCTTCAATGATTACTCAGACCTCATTGATTTTGACTTAACTTCGACAAAGTTGAAAGGTAATTTTTTCACTTTTACTTATGAACATTTTGCTGTCTTAGTTTCATAATTTATTATTCTAGTTTTATTTTATTTTGTTTTTACTTTATTTTAAATTGTTTATTGTTTTTATTTTTTATTTACATTTCTGTTTTTTCTGCTTTTTTATGGTCTTGTGTTTGTTTTTATTTTGCTTTATATTCTTTTCTTTTGTAGTCAGATGGAATTTTGTCTTATTGGCTCTGCTAAATAAATAAATAAACAAAAATGTGGTCCAACAGCAGCATATATTGCCTATTGATCTGGCATTTGCATATTTATAGTAAAATCATATGGAAGGGAAATGAATGGTGTCAATAAATCAATTAAAGTTTCATTGATATACATACATATATATATATATATATATAGATACTTTTTTTATTTCATTTATTTTTTTATATACAGCAATATTTCTTTTAAGATACAAAATAATAGTTCTTTGAACAAAAAGGCCTCTGTGTTAAAGTTTTACAAACTTTCTTTATGTAAGTACAAAAATAAAAATCTTAAAATTGCATAATTTCATAAATTTCTCAAAATTGTGATTTATTTTTAAAGCCCAACAATATAAGCCAGCTTTAAGTTAAGCTAAAACCTAATTTCCTTAAATAAATAATATTCTGCTCATCAGATATATCACTTTACAGTGAAAGACTAAAAACAAAATAACACAAAAAGGAAAATACAATAAAAAAAACTGTCATGGAATGTAATGAAACTCACATCAATTAAATATTTGTATAAAAGTCATTAGGAGGAAGTATCCAATATCCAAGGAAATTAAAAATGTTTTAGGCATGTTCTTGTTCTTAATTCCTTTTCGTCAAGAAAATATAAACATTTTATGCTCCTAAGTTTTTCTAACAAAATTTCGACGACAGCTATGTGCATTTTATTCTTTTAATTGCCTCTAATTAATTAGGTGCCATAGAAAAGTCATATGTAAAGTTTTGAAGAACTCTTAATATTAATGGGAGTAAGATGACGATAAATTATGGAATAGATGAGGCGATACTGACATAGTCGACATCCTTAATCTGGGAATTACACAGTTAAATGTTTGAGGATATTTTCGATGGTCTCTAAGGAGTTCTCTTCAAGTAAGAAGGTGCGATGATTACCTTTCACGGTCAGTACTTTAACGCTACCCTCGCAAACCTGAAACAAAACAAAAAACGTACAATGGTTAATTTTGTGAATAAATTTATGAAAACAAAATAGTTTACTACCGATAATATCTAAGTTTTTCTAACAAAATTTCGACGACAGCTATGTGCATTTTATTCTTTTAATTGCCTCTAATTAATTAGGTGCGGAATGAAATACACAAAAATACAGGGCATTTGTAGAGCTTAAAGATGAGCTTCGACTCTTTCTTTAAGATAGAAAGCCAGATGTTGCTTCGCACTTTAGTGATGAAAAGTGGATATGTCTTACATCATATTTAGCAGATTTTTTTGATAAAGCAAATGAATTAGATCTTTCTGTGCAGGGAAAAGATCCCAACATTTTAGTTTTAAATACAAAACTTATTACTTTCCAACAAAAGCTTTGCTCATAGTCAAACTCTATTAACGAAGGAAATATGGAAATGTTCTCTTGTCTAAATGAGTTTCTTAGCACCAATGTAATATTAATCTCGAATACAATTAAAAAAATAATACTAAATCATATTGACTAAACGATTTCTTGCTAAATATTTCCTAAACATAAACGAGGATCGAAAGTATGACTGGGTAAGAATGCCATTTGCTAAAACATTGAAATATGATCAGAGCCGCATTTACCATAAGGCGCATTAGGCGCAAGCTGGGGCCTCACTCTCTATGGGACCAAATTTTAAAACGTCACTCCTTACAAACAATAATATAAGAAATCGATGTCGTTATTATTGAAAAATAAATTGTTTTCAAATGCTAAGATCTTAACATAAAAACTAGTGCCCGGCTGAAAAATTTGCTTCCATGTGAAATACAAATACAGGGTGCATCCATAGAGCAAGAGGTGATAGCACTCACCTACCCAAGCAAAAAATTATCCGGGAAGGGGTGGTCCTCATCAACCGTTTGAGATATACAGGATGATTGAGAAATCATGTTAGTCTTTCACAAAACATCCTGTATCTTAAAAAGTACAGGGCATACGGTCGCAGCCAAGACAGAAATGCAGAACTTTATGGCTTTTCCAACGACTGTTCAATCAGCGCCGTACTCTTCTCCTCTCAGCAGTTCTGTTCGTCTAAAGGAAGTATTTCGGATTTCGTACCATTTTTTTTTACTTTGACATTTTTTTTTTCAAAAAGTTGGTTAACATAACTTTTTTTATAACAGTTATAACAGTTATTAGCTCATTACAATTTTCAATCACTAAGGGAATAAAAATTATCTTTGAAAACTGGCTTCAGACTAGCTTTGAGAATTGGTTATGAGCTAATAACCCTTCAACGTAATAGGTTAAATTAAAGAGGAGTGTGTATAGTTTACAGTTATTATAAAAAAAAAAGTTATATGTATTAACTACCTTTTTGTAAAAAAAAAAAATTTCAGTCAAAAAATTTTCATGAAAATCCGAAATTTTTACCTTAGAACACCAGAACTCCTGAGAAGGGAAGAGTGCAAGGCTGGTTGAACAGTTGTTGGAAGGGCATCGAAACCACCAGTTCCTGACTGTGGCCCTACACCCTGTACCTTTTAAGATACTACCATAATTACTTAATCACCCTGTATCTCCCAAAAGGTTGATGTGGACCCCCTCCCCCTTGGCATAATTTTTTTTTTGGCTTGGTGAGTACTACCACCTTCTGCTCTATGGACCACCTAGAAGGAAATATCCCGTATACATACATATATATATTGTTCTTTTCTTATTATAATTACAAAATTCGTGTACATGAGTGAAGCCGAGAACCGATAATAATATCTCGAAAAAACAGAAAATATGAAGCAGTATGAAAACGAGAAAAAGAATCACTAGAAACTATGACGATAGATAAGTGAGTCGCAGCGTGTAGAAATATCATGCAATTGCACTCCTATTAGAAGCAATTGACTGTGGCATTGCGCCTTCATGGGTTCGGCTAGTTTTTTGTAACTGCACTGTGCTCCCACACAAAAAAAAATTTTTTTTGAACTCGACACAATTGTCAGCCGGCTTCACTGCATTTAGTTTATCAGCATTCCTGATTGTTATGTATTATAAGGTTCTTTCCTTAGAATATAAAACCAACAGGAGCTACAGGATTACATAAAATGCATGTATCTGAGTAAGCCACCAACGAGGAAAAAAAATATTGGGGTACCACCTATTTCGCTCCCTCTATCTACATACTTTAAACGACAGTAGAATAGTGAGAATTTGAAATAGAATTGTGGATTTGTTTTAACTTATTGCTATTTCTTATTTTTCTATTTATATTTCTAAGGTGATGATAATGGTATGATCGTGCATAATCGACAATTGTTGCCCCTTATTGGGCCTATATTTTCTCCTTTATTACCGTAGTGAGATATATGCACATCACGCAAAAGTATACAAAACACGTCCGAAGCTGTGTCATAACTCTTATACGAGCCACCCGCGATAAGTAAATTTTAGATATAAATGAAATAGCGAAAAGCTATTCAGACGTTTGAAACTTTTTTGGATCAAGATAAGTACAAGGCTAGTATTAAGAAAATTTTACAAATTTATGGTACTGATATTGACTCAGAAAAATGTATTGATGAAGTTAAACAATTTTTAATAATGATTAAGGAAGAACATTTTTTAATTAAAAATATGTACACATTTATAAACGATGGGTTAAGGTCAACTTTTCCGAACGTAGATGCCCATCTCTAATGCAAGCGCTGAACGATCATTTTCGGTATTGAAACGAATAAAAAATTATTTTCGAAGTAACTTACATCAAAATAAAACAAGTGACCATCACTGTTATGCATTGAAACAGATGTAATGGACTTGATTAATTATGATGACATTAAATAAATGACAAATAAGTCTATTTGGTAAAATTGAACTCTTTTTAAATACCAATGTTGTGTAAATTTTATGTTATTAAAATGCGTTATTACGGAAATGTCGACTTTTGTAATAACCTAAAAAAAATGCATATTTACCTACCTACATATATTTTATTAACTGAAATAGAATTATTTTTTTGGGACCTCATTATGATTTTGCGCTTAAGGCCTCCAAAAGTATAAATGCGGCCCTGAATATGATCATATTACTTAGATGTCACAAGAAGAATTGATTGATATTAGCTCCGATAATTCTATTCAATTAAAATTTAATGAAAAAGTCTAACAGAATTTTGCATAAGACAACAGCAAGAATATTCGTTTATCGCAAAAGAAGCATTACTAAATTTAATGCCTTTGCAAAAACTTATTGCAAAACCTTCGAATTAGTGTTTCTGAAATTTCACCGGATATTGATTAGTTATGCAAAAATATGAAATCACATCCCTCCCATTAAATTCTTATTTTGGTAACAAATTTGAGATTATTTTGCTTAAATTTAGTTTTATATAATATTATTTTTGAAATAATTTTGAACTTTATTTTGTTTGGAAAATTTGATTTAAAAGCATTTAATAGCATTATATTGCTTAAAAAATATAATGATTATCTGTGCAAGTCTGATTTTTGAAGTGGTTTCTCGCTTAATATTTCTAAAACGGTTCGTCGGACAGTAAAAATGCTTATAACCAATTTCATAAGATTTCATATACTGATTTCATATATTAACGTGAGATTGGAGACTTACAACAAAGCAAGAACACAGAATTATTTAATATACAGGGTGTTTCCAACTAGTTCACAAAGCACCCTGCATCAACTGCAGGGCGTACGGTCACAGCTAAGAGCTCATTATATGCAGAACTTCATGGCCTTTCCAACGACTACTCAACCAGCCCCACTCTCCTCCCCCAATCAAGAATTATGGTTATCTAAACTAAAAATTTCGGATTTTGTTATATTTGTTATATTTTTAAACTGCTATCTGCAGCCGTTAAGAAGTTATTAGCTGTTAACTTATTCTCAAACCTATTTTCAAACCAATTCTCAATAGATTTAATATGTTAATGTTAATAGAATTACAGTATTTTTAATATTAATACTGATTATTCTCTTTTATACAAGAATAATAGTCTTACCTGATAATTATGAAAACCAAACCAAACCACTTAAAGTCACTGTATTGAGAACTTATAAAACGCGCTTTAGTTGTATCTACAAAAATTATTTCAATAACACACCACCGATTGAATTTGCCAACATAATCAAGCAAGAAACCGCGAGAGAGATTATAACGGATAACCTCAGCCTCAACGTTGACAGTTCTGTAGAATATATGAAATTAGGTTATCTAGAACACAATGGCAAAGTTGGTGAGGCCGGCCTGGTTGAGGTTGAACTCTAGTAGGTGGGTGGTCTACTTTATTTGTCGAATTAAGCAGTTTGGCCAGATATATAATATAAATTGAAGGAAGATTATTAGAATTGTATTCCATATTCCACTAACTCCACTTTTTTACACTTCGAAAAAAGAGAGCAGCGGCACAGTATATTCTGCAGCGGGCCGGTCAGCAGGCGACATCCACAGTCTTCTTGCCTTGTCTTACTGCAGGAGTTTATCATATAAAAGTAGCTTGTATTTTGTTCAAACGCGCTATAATTTCCATAAATTTGTTCTACATGCTATTTTTTTTAACTATTAGAAAGAAAACATATTTGGCTGATATTTGCTATGGGAGCGACAGTTTTGGGCCTTGGGACCTGTTTAAAATGAAATTTTAGTTATTCCTCCATGAGAGTGAGCTCTTACTGCATGCTGTACCCGGCACGTTAAGGCCTTTTAATGTGTCGGTGGCTTCGGCGACTTCATGGCTTGTGTTATATTCCGGGAGTTATGGCAAGAGAGGCGGAACATACAGTACGTTATATGAATACTTGGGTACTTCACCTGAAATCCACTTGAAGCTCAGTAGGGCGGTTGATTGAATTAATTCCAATTACTTAACTTGAAATTTTCTTGAATTTAATTTTCCAATTATTTAAGTTGAAATTTACACGTTGAATGAGCGTTTTCATGATATTTTGATTACTTCAAGCATACTTCAAGAGTATTCATCTAAACATACTGATAGTAATCACCAAGGTATATAGAAGACAAAATTTCCATTAAAATTTTGACACATTGCAGCTCTTAGAATTCTGTGACTAATGTATATACATTTTTATAGGAAAGACATAAAGAGGAGGAGAGTATTGTGTTCTATGTGCACATTTCACAATATTACGTCACCTAATAGGGGAACATGGTTCGTAATGGGAATAGCTTGTATTCTATATACCTTGAGTAAACACCAACATAAAGACATTTGATATTGGTATAGCTCCAACTCTGTCTACTATAGCGCGAAAGAGAAAACTATGAAACTTGTGCCATTCTTTCCTATAGGAAAATGACAACTTATAAGTCAGTGTTCCAACCCGAATTTAAATTTGATACCAGGGGGTGATTTGGATCTCTTTGTCGTAGCTTAGTCCGGTGACACACGATGATACATACGCGATACACCGTACTAAAAATTGGTTTTCTTAGCACTACTTTAGAATATTTTCATGTGTACCTCAGGAACGTGTATCAACCGTGTATAAACTACGTGTACCATACGCTGATACACACTCGACACTAAAACTGGTTTTGCGTCATGTCTAGTCTCGAGTGTGTATCATCGTCTGTCATGGGACTTAAGCGTATATTTTAGTCACATATTTTGACATTTAACCTAAAATTTGTCGTACTTTCATATTCACCATATTCATTTTAATTTTTGCTTTTCATCAACCACAAAATAAACTAAAACGAATTTGCAATGAATTAATGTCAAAATGCACGCCTAAGTACGACAAATTAGTCAACTGCTCCCGAGGTTGTGACAAAGATTTTATACTGTGATAAATAAATATTCTACACCTAATTAGAGCAATACAAGTGCTTAAATTCGAAATAATATTTTGGATTTGTCATGTGAGGTGTCATTTAAAGTTCATTACACGTAATACAAGGCTTGCTGAGCTGAATAAAAAACACAAAAATCAGTAGAAATGTTTATTTCATTCAGGCGTATATTTTGACTTTAAAGTACGATAAAAGACCAGTGGGGTGATTCTGATCTTTTGTCGTTCTATTTTGACATATTTTGTCTACTTTTTTTTTCAACGCAGTTCATTTTGTGTCTTCACTATTATCTACCAAAAAATGAAGTATAATGAATTTTCGATGAACAAACGTAAAAAAACTCGACTAAATAAACGACAAATTAGTCAACTGCTCCCAGAGGTTGTGACAAAAATTTTACACTGGTAAATAGGAAATTCTACACTTAATTAGAGCATTACAAGTGCTTAAATTCGAAACATTATTTTGAATTTGTAATGTGAAGTGTCATTTTCAGTTCATTCTACGTCATGCAAGGCTTGCTGAACTGAATAAAAACACGAAAAAATCAGTAGAAATGTTCATTTCATTTAGTCGATTATTTTGACATTCAAGTACGACAAAAGATCAGAATCACCCTCCAGAATCGCCATCCAGAAGGTAGTTCGCTTGGTTCGCTTGATGTTTTATCATTTTGCATGCAAGTTCATTAAAAAAATGTCATTCCCACACGAGAAGTTTTAAGGAAGGATGCAATTTCCTCCCCCGAATACTTCTCACCATAAAAAACTGCCTAGAAACTTCCGCCTGTGGGCTATGGCATTGAGACGTGTTCTTGCGTATGAGTTGGTAAATGATGTAATGCAAATGATCCCAGAAAGTCTTTTCCCGGTATAAATTTATTAATTTCTTTTCCGCCATCTTGGAAATTACCATGATTTTTAATCATGCAAGCTCGCTGCAAGCTCAGCTTGCGTAATGGCAGTATGGGTTACACATGCAAGAAGTGTGGCAGTACTATCTAATGTAATCCCTGGGTTAGTAACACTGACTTTGACACTAACCTGGGGATTACACGAGTCAGTAAAACAGACACTGACACAGGCTCCTAGATTTGTGGCCTGCCAATAAATTGTCAAGCGTAAAATAATAATAATCTATTCACTTCATTCATTCATTTATTATGTACTAAGATTACAGTCTTATTATGCACTTCTAATTTGGTGGATTATATTAGAAAAACTTAAAATTAGGCCTGGATAAGGAAGAAATCCTTAAAAATGCATACAGAAGAGGAATGTATGTATCGCTTGGCGACATTTTATAATGAACTAACTAGTCAATTGATCGAACGCTAAGCGTTTTCAGTCAGTAAAATTGACAGACCAATAATAATAATATAAGAATGTAATTATCATTACGTGCTTAAAATTTTAATACAAAAATAAATAAATGTAAATATAATATAAATAAAATTTAAATCATGTCAGTGCAGCTCTAGCTCCTGTTACGACCCATTAGATACACCTAAAAGTAAATCAAATATTATAATATGTATATACGTGCAAATAATTTTCTATTTACCATAGCTGGATGTTTAATGAAATGATGCCACGCGTTGCGGAATGTTACATTTTTCGTGGTTGATAGGCGGAACTAAAATTAAATAATTGAATAATAAATATACACATCAAACAACGCAATTTCAAATTTTTAATGTAATAATAAAATATTAAAACTAAAAAAGTTGCTGAATCCCTGAAATGTTTATTAATTAAATAAAGGAAAATTATTAGATTTCTGATCGAACGAATTTTCATTTGAGGTGATAAAATGCATTAAATTTGATTATATATATATATATTTTAATATTTTTAATGAATAAAAAATTGCAATTCTGGTAACCCGAATGTATGTATATACCGAGCAATAAGAGCATTGCCTTGCTACTTAAAGAAGAAGAAGATTTCATATCGTTAAAATGTCAGTTTTGTTGATGTGAAGTGCAGTGCAAAGTTACAAAATTTAGAATTAAATATCTCGGAAAGTATAAGTTTGCGCGGAAAATTAATTTTAGATTCGTGATTTGTGTGTAAATAACAACAAAATGAGCAAAGTTTGAAAGAAAATAGGAGTTAGCCCTGGATCTCGTGTTTAGCCCATTCTTAGAAAGGCCAATATGTGTTCTTTTAAATAAAAGTTTGAACGTCACAATCCATTACTTACAATAGAACTTATAACGAAATTACTCTGAAAAGGTATGCAAAATCTCGAAAATCGATATTATCGATTTACTCGAAAACCAAGTTCGATATAAAAGTATCTAGACTTTTTTGACCCAAATGACCTCTACTTTCATCCCCTTAAAGCATTAAAGACATTTGCGGAACACCCTGTATATAGTGAAAAACCAAAGTTTTCTGTTACAACATCGAGAAGATTTTGCTCAATTTAGTTCATTATTGAAATTGTATTTACTGTTGCTATGAGAATACCATCCCTTCAAGCAAGGCGAAACAAAAACGTAACGAAAATGTAAACATGCTTGCATAGAAGTGTACGTAAAAGAAACGCTTTGGTGTTGTGAATGCGTAACAGAAACGAATCATCAGGCCAAAGAGAAGTGAAACTGAAAAGCGTAGACTGTCAGTGTAGTGGTAGTTCGCAAACTGTACTCTAAAATGTTTCGTTTTCGTAATGCAAATTACGTTTAGTTTACGAAACGTTTTGCATATGGATTCAATGGCTTTTGAAGAAAAAACAGATTTTTGTATTTTAATTTATTTGATAACATCACAAACCTTAATAATAATAGAACAAAAAAGCGTTTATTAAGGAACCTCAGCTTACACTACGTTACAACATTATTAGGTACATTGAGTAGGACGGAGATAATCGGAATTATCGATAGAGTACAAAAGTGCTTAGTAAACTAACAAAAGTGCAATAATAATTATATAAATATATCTGATCAAATTTTTTACACTTCAATAATTTAATAAATAAATATTAACGCGGCGTTTTGTTATCAATCACAAACAAATTAACATGCACAAAACAGCTGTTTGCTGTCAGGTTGAATGGCACAAAGGTCTATAAATCCAGAAGTACGTTTTCATTACGTTTTCGTTTCACTTTAGGTGTACACTCTCAAATGCTTAGAGGGAGGTACGTTTTTATTACGTTTTTGTTACGCTGTACTATAGTGTTCATGTACTATGGGGGCTTGGGTGTGTTAGTAGAAATGCAGTTCGTAAAGTTTACGTTTTCGTTTCACTTTAGGTGTATACTCTCAAATGCTTAGAGGGATATACCAAATTTCAGCTCTCTATGTTTCAACGTCGACGTATTCCCAGGCAACGTTCTCAGGTATGGCAATGTATGTGCAAGTTTGATGTTTGAAGTGGTTTTTCGTATATATTTCTAAAACGGTTGGTCGGACAGTAAAAATGATTAAAACACTTTTATAGGATATCATGTTATGAACAATTTTTCAGTACAATAAAAACGTGTAGGACTGACCGTTTTCACAGTATACATAAAAAACCTATATTTTTATATGGCAATCCCAAGAAGGGGTTACCGATTAGCCCATTTTTGAAACTGTATTTACTAGCAGCACATTAGAGCTCTCTACGTCGACGCCTTCTCCAGGCAGTGTCCAAATATATAGTGAAAAACCAAAGTTTTCTGTTACAACATCGAGAAGGTTTTGCTCAATTTAGTTCATTATTGAAATTGTATTTACTGTTGCTATGAGAATCCCATATACCATATTTCAGCTCTCTACGTCATGTTTCAACGTCGACGTGTTCCCAGGCAACGTTCTCAGGTATGGCAATATATATGCAAGTTTGATGTTTGAAGTGCTTTTTCGTATATATTTCTAAAACGGTTGGTCGGACAGTAAAAATGATTATAAATACTTTTATAGGAATTCATATTATGAACAACTTTTCGGTACAATAAAAAAGTGTAGGACTGATCGTTTTCACAGTTTATATAAAAAACCTATATTTTTGTATGGCAACCCCAAGAAGGGGTTACCCGAATTAGTCCATTTTTAAAATTTTATTTACTATTGCTATAAGAATAAATTTCAGCTCTCTACGTCGAGGCATTGTCAGACAATGTCTAAATGCATCGTGAAAGACAAAATTTTCGTGAATGGTAATATTAATATACCCTAGGATTTCATACAGTATGCTACTTTCCGAAAATGTAGCATTATAAAAAATAATCAGCGGTCTGATATGAAATTTAAATTTAATTAATTGCATTTCAGATAGACTAAATTATGATACATTACTTCCCGAAACTGTAATGTTTAAAGTGGAGTAATATCTGCGGTCTGATAATTGCTCGGGATAATTGCTGCAACAAAAAAAAGCGATTGCTCGATTTAGTTAATTTATTAAATTTTATTTACTATTGCTATGGAAATACCATGTACCAAATTTCAGCTCTCTACGTGAACGCGTTCTGTGGAAGTGCCCAACTATGTACTGAGAGACTATCAATTGATAGAGTAACTTTAAACGTTCTCAGGCAGTGTCCAAATCTACAGTGAAAAATCAATTTTGTACGACAACATCAAGAAGGGTTTTCCCGATTTAGTTCATTTCAGAAAATTTATTTACTATTGCTATGAAAATAGCATGTACAAAATTAGAGCTCTGTACAACAGTTTGCAAATAAGTAGTGAAATGTGAAAAGTTTGTATTGGCAACATCGAGAGGGGTTTGCCCGTTTGAGTCCATTAATGAAATTTTCTTTCCTATTACTATGGAAATACTAGGTACCAAATTTCAGGTCTCTGCGTCGACGTGCTAAGAGGCAACATTCTCAGGTACTGCAATATGTATGCAAGTTTGATGTTTGAATTGGTTTTTCGTATATATTTGTAAAATGGTTGGTCGGACAGTAAAAGTGATTTTAAGCCATTTTATAGGATTACCTGTTATCAACAACTGTTCTGTCCAATAAAAACGTGTAAGACTGATCGTTTTCACAGTACACATAAAAAACCTAAATTTTGAAATGGCAACACCAAGAAGGTGTTACCCGATGTAGCCCATTTTTGAAATTTTATTTGCAATTGCTATGAAAATACCATGTATCAAATTTCAGCTCTCTACATCGACATGTTCCCAGGCTGTGCCCAAATATATACTGAAAATCGAAATTTTTATATGTCCGTTACAAACGGCAGTAACTTTCTGGCAGTGGAACCCATCGAACATATTTCTCTCATATATAGAAAGAAATTCCTTCTTACAATTTATAAAAATAACCTATAATAATCTTTTAATTCCAACTCCACTGGGTCGAGTAGGGTATCGGTTTTACTATTGCTATGAGAATACCATGTACCAAATTGCAGCTCTCTACGTTGTGGCGTTCGCAGACAGTGTCTAAATACATAATAAAAAACGAAAATTTCCTAACGAAATGCGCCTTCAGAGTTGTTTCGTTTCATTCTTTAGGAAGCCTAATACATCAGCTTTGTTTTGGCCGGATTTAGCAACTTGCCACTATGGCAACAAAAACAAAAAAACACTCTGGTAACATAGGTATTTTTAAGAGGTAGTATAAAAAGCATCTGATAGTTCGGTACTGTCTATGCAAAGTTCACTGTAGAACGTAAAGTAAAAAGTTGACCAATTTTATAGCACGTAGTAATTATATCATATCGATCGTGAATAATGTACATAATTAAGCAATAGTTAAATAAAAATTAGTTGATAAAAAAAAAAAATAAATAAGATTTCTCCTGTTGCTTTCATTATTCATAGGTGACATGTTTTTTAAACAATATCTTGTATTACTGTAAGCATGGTTAAACATAGTTAACTAAAGTGAAGTTGTTCAACATGCTCATCTAATACCTTAGAATATATTTGATAAGGAGCAGTGTCAGCACTCACAGAAATAGAGTTGTACTACACCCAGCGAAATAGCTATACATATGTGCAAAATAGTTTATGTGTTTTTATTGGAAAAATCCTATCTTAGTTAAAGTATGAATACCCAGAAATATTTTGTCTATTCATCCTGAATATAACTGTAATTTAAATGTGTTTTTGTCGCTCTTTCGCGGTACCGTTATATTTAGTTTTTTTTGCAAACTATTTTTTGTCGAAGGAAATAGTTATATATGCAGGGTGGGTCGCAGTGCAGTTTGGTACATTTAACAGTGAGGTTCTTGAGTTTTTTTTTCAAATAAAAGTTTCTAAAGCATATAAAAGATATTAAAGGGTAAGTAAACCGTTATTTTCACAAAATAATTTGATGTATAAATCAAAAATACAATTGTTTAGACCAAAATGCCTCGAGGTACAACATTGACAGAAAATGAACAGGCTTGCATTATAGCCTATAAGGAATCAGGTATTCTAGTTAGTAAAATAGCTGTAAAAATAACTAGGCATAGGAATACTATCAGGAATTTCCTAAAACATCCCGAACTTTATGCTACAACCAGAAGACCAGGAGCTAAGCCGAAAGTCGATGAAAGGTGTAAAAGAGCAATTAAGCGTCTTGCTGTAAGAAAAGACATGAGTCCTGCTGAAATCAAACGGGAATTATCTCTTAACATCACGGAATTTTCGAGGAGGATCGCTTATGATATGGGTTGCATTCGGGTATCGGGGAAAGACGCCAATTTGCTTCGTTTCACACAAGATGGACGCACAGCTGTATGTGGACTTATTGGACAATGTGCTGATCAATTATGCTGAAGATGTCTATGGTGAAACCTGGACTTACCAGCAAGACAATGCACCTATACATACTGCACGGTACACTAAGAGCTTCTTTGAGTCTAGAAATATACTGTTATTGCAGTGGCCCGCTGTTAGTCCAGATTTAAACCCGATGGAAAATCTGTGGAGCATACTTTCTCAACAGGTTTATAAAAATGGGCGACAATTTAACAGTTTGCAGGATCTAAAAAGAGCTATCCACGAAGAATGTGAAAGAATTGATATCTCTGTCTTGCAGACGCTCATTAATTCGATGCCTCATCGCTTATGTCACGTTATTATAAACAATGGAGGACACACAAATTATTAAAATTTTATTATATTTTTTTTTTCTGTAACTACATGTTGAATTTCCCTTTTTTTTTGCTATGCACATATAATTATTTCCTTCGCTTTTAGTAAAAATGATGAATTTGTTAAAAAAATAATAAAGCGAAAAAATAAACAAAATTATTTTTTGATTTCTTTTTTTGTCGCCATTCTAAAATAGAATTAATTTCAAGATATTTTATTTTCATGTTGGAAGAAATTCAAAATATTGGTATGCACATATAGCTATTTCGCTGGGTGTAAATACAATGTGGTTATTGGCTGGTTCTATTTTATAAATATTTCAAGATATTAATACGTCTACTCAAAACAAAGTATTCGAACAGGAGCATGTTAAAGAACTGCAGTAAGGTTAACTATGCTTAACCATACTCATTGAGCGTGTTGAAATGGTAAGCATATTTAATTATGATTAACCATAATAAATAAGCATCATTAAGCGTAGTTAACTAAAATGAGATTATTCATTATGGTCCTGTTCGGATACTCTGCTGTGGATATATTTATACGTAAAACTTCAGTATAGTTAACTATAATTAACCATTGTCATGCGTACTAATGGTGAATTCTTTTCACCTGAACTGAACTCGTTCTGTTTCTAAACCTAAAGTGTTTTCTTCAACACACTGACACAGAACTGGTTCCGTACGTATATGTTCTTTTAATAGAGATTCTATGTTGTTTTTGCACTGGTTTTGAACTTTCTTGTTCCATGAAAATTTGTGGTAACGATTCGGAACTAAAAGTCAAAGCAAAATTATTTTTAATTAAAATGGAGATGTGTTGACATTTTATGAAAATAGATTTATTTTATTGAAGTGGTTTATTTTTTTATTAAAATAATAAAGGACGAACGATATTCTACTTTCATGTATTCTTTTCAGCTTGTCCCAGTTCGGGACAGAGCTAAGTTCGGTATACATCTGACAGATTCTGGTTCAGTTTAGTGCCTTTTCGGTTTTGTTGAAAAGAATTCACCATTATTTTATAATCTATTGACATCTGTTATTGTTACTGTAACTTATTTCCTCTGTTAATCTGCATTTCCAACTTCATTTTGAGCCTTTTCAGCTCGCTATTATTTGACTTCATAATCTAACTATATTACTGGTATAATATTCTACTGCAATAAATTTGTTTGTTGCTCCTTTGTTAGATTGCAACAATATAATACTTACTCGATGTACCTAACGTTGTAACGTAGCTAAACCTGAGGTTCTTCAATAAATAATTTTTCTATTCAAATTCAAATTCAAAGTTTATTTATTTCATACCCCAGCATGAGCGCCACATGACTGACGTTGGATAAACCGATTAAAATGTTACTTACTCGATGTGCTTAACGATTTAATGTAGCGTAAGCTGTGGTTCTTTAATAAATAAAGATTGAGGAAAACTCTCAAATTTATATGTAGTAAAAAAATCTAAATGCTTGTATGGCAACCCCACGAAAGATCTACCGGATCCGTCCCATTTTCGAACTTAAATTTGCTATTTTTTAAAAGCCTGTCTGTTATGTACTCACCGAGACCTTTCCAAAAAGTAACCCACATGACCAGGTACGGAAGAACCTTCGAGCAGGAAATTAATAGAGTAGGCATTGTGTATAAAATATGTGTACATGAGCGTACCCCAAGGTATATAGAATTCATGTTATTCCCATTACGAACCATGTTCCACCATTAGGTGATGTCATATCGTGAAAAGTATAGAAAAGCAACAGGGAACACAATACGCTCTCTGCTCTCTCTGTCTTTCCTATAAACATGCAAGTACATTAGTCACACAATTACGTCACAGGCTATCAGCTTCAATGTGTCAAAATTCTAATGGGAATATTTGTCGTGTATCTACCTTCAGCGTAACCAAAATGCCGTCAATTAACTGAGTTGAAATTTTGCACACTGGGTTAAAAAAAAAAAAAAAACAAAAAGTAAATTTAAGTTCGAAAATGGAATAAATCGGGTATCTCTTTTATGGGGCTTTCTTTAAAAATTTAGTTTTTCGCTATGTATTTGAGAATATTTGAGAATGCATCTACATAGTGAGCTGAAATTTTGTATACGAATTTTTTTATAGGCATAGTTCACTTAGAGTGCTGAAAGTTAGCAGACGGCCTTTTTCATAAAAATAGTAAATAAAATCACAATGGACCAACTCTAATCAAAATTATTATCAGTTGGAAAAGTGGACTTGGTTCACTGTCATATATAAAAAAAAAAATAACAAAAAAAACCCCTGTACTGTCAACAATCGAACCCATACCCTCCCTACTCGAGGACTTTGACCTACCGACCTACTGACTGAGCCAAACTTCCTTATTCAGTTCGGGCTATAAATGTATATTTAGACCGAATTCTGTTCGATCTCACAGGTGTATACAGACGCGTAAAAATTAATCGTGATTTTTGAGATTTTTAGATGGGCAAACCCCTTACAAAATGCTCGATTTTGCCAATCTTGGCTGGACTTGTCGAACTTAAATGCTTGTAGAATTTGAAGGAAGTAACCGAATTGGCTTAAATAAATTTTGGACGATAAAGCAGAAATGTCAAAAGCCATTTCTTGAAATAAACGGTCCAGTCGCTTTCTGTGGCCGCCGCCAGGAGGCGTCTAATGGAACTTGAAATTTGTTAAGATTTTACTTTTTTTTTTTAATAATAGGAAAATAAAATCTGAGAATGCTGAAAATTGGTACAGACAATCCTTTTATGATCGGAATTGTATAAAAAAATTAAAAATTGGAATACCTATCATTTCATATAAGGAAATTTCCAAATCAACATTAAGGGAAAAAAAGTGGTTTAATTGTTGCAGGATATAAAAAAAGATAGCGCTGTATGTAATGAAATGGCCGACGAAAGGTAGTTTCTTACAAAACTCATCGGCGATTCGGAAATTAGAATCGCATGGAGGTTTAGTAAAACGATTTATTTTTAGGACAGATAGGGGTTGTAATTAACTACCCCTGTTCAGCCCTCCTTGAAAATTTCATTACTAAAAAAATTATTTCGTGCTCAACAATCGAACTCACAATCCCTAAATTCTTAACTTACCGCCCTACTGGCTAAGCCAAACTACCTTACTTGCATGCGCTATAAAGGCATATTTCAATGAAATTGTGTACTTCTTACCTCATATACAAATGCTTACATACACAAGTGAAAATTAGTTTCACATTATAATATATTGAGGGGGTGGGCAAGAACCCTATAACTCGGCACCCTACGAAATTAGTAATAGTCTTAAAAAATCAGAAAAAATTCACTAAGATGAATTTAGTAAAAAGAATTTCGAAAATCGTTTTTAATTCGGCCGAGATAAAAAGGGTGGTAGTTTTCAGTAGCACACCTATGTACCTATGTGTGTGCATAAAACTAATTTAGCTTAGCTAGCATGTAATTATGGGAATGAAATTTGTTATTTTGGGAACATGGTGATTAAATTGGCCCGTAGGAGCCCTGCCCGGCACCGGAAAAAATTGAAAAAAATCCACAAGATTCCCAGGAGTCATAGTTATCATAGAAAAATAGAGCTATGAAGATCCGGTTAAAAATAGCTAAGATAAAAACCAAAGTATCTCAACAAAACTAAATTAAGGAAATGCCGGTTTTTCATGGCGTTTTCTGACCGTTTTGGTTGTTTTCAAAGTTTTTATTTCTACTATTACTACTTAATTATACACTTTTTGAGTATTATGTCAGCGGATAAAATGAAGCCTGTTTTGTTGGGAACGTTAATTTCCAATTAGTTTTCCGCTCGGGCTGATAGTTTAGGAGAAAACTTAATAATAGTAGAACAACCTCCTTTTACGACGGCTTTTTGCCGTGAGATGATGTCACAATTTACAATTTCTCTTTACGGAATAATGGTGCTTCGGAGAATTTTTTTTTGTAAAGATGAAAAAGATTCGTAATCGAACACTAACGGGTATGGTTGAAAAAAAATTGGAAAAATAACTCATATGTAGTAATGGGGTATATGGGACACAGATGAGGAAAAACTTTGTAATTCGGGAGGAAAAACTCATTGAGAAAATGTCTCAAATCACAAATGAAAACCCTCTTAATTGAAAAAAAAAAATTTTTGTCTACGGGCATCCGTTATGATGCAGGGTCCGACAAAGTGAAAAAGTGGTTTTCAGGTAAAATGTAAGAGAGTGAAAAAAATATACTACGAAGTACACTCAATTGAAATTTGAAAAACGCCATTCGATAGAGCTCGGCGGGGGCTTTAATTAGACACCCCGACATGCCATATTTGGGGCTTATGGGGTGCGGGTAACAACCCCCCACCTCAAAATCCCGACACCCTAAATTTTTTTTTTCATAACTTTAATGCCTCTATTGAACTAAAGACGAATCTGAAGTTAGTTTTTTAATCCGTCATCCCCTCTCTTCACAAATGAGGTTCGAATATTGAAAATAATTAAAGCAAATTTCTGAAATTCAAATACTGTTATTAAGTAAATAAGGGCTAGCTTCTCTTGGTGTATACATATGTGGAATTGTGTATCACGTGAAAATGCATGTCAAGGTAATGTTGCAAAACAAGCGTTAATCTTCTAAATCATATTGTGTGATAGTTGAAGTCGAGTTCTACAAACGGGAAAGAAGCAATATTTTAGTACTATATTATTATCATTATTATTATGAACTGGATTTAAATTTAATTGCACCTATAATAACTCTGGAAATGACATGTTATATATCTTATTACTAGTATTATTGCAGTACTGCACTATTGCTTTTTCGGGCTTATTTGAGTTTTACACTGCTACTTGTTCATTTTTGGTACACTTCTTTTTAGTATATTTATTGTTTAAAAAATGAAACCATTGAGTTCCGATCAATATTTGAAATAAATTGAATTACCTATATGAACGAGCACCACAAGAGTGTAATTTAATGGCAGCAGCAATGTCTTCAACTTCCCAATTAATTTTTTTTCCACCATAGTTTAATTTTTTTAATTGTCCTGCGGTGAGATATTCACGACTCTGCATTTCGAAGTGTTTTAACTGTGCGATTTGCTCGTGTGCCCTTTTCAGCCGCCTTTCTAAAGCACGATTTCTTCTTCTTAAGGATGCAATCTCTAGCATATTGCTAGAGTCTAGATCCCTTCTAGAGTACGCAAATCTTGCATCAATAAATAAAAACATTACAACTATAAATTCATACTGTGTCTGGACACTTTTATTTTGTAAAGGTGATACCTGTTCCCCAATTGAACTTATATCCCTACAAATATAATTTAAAAACATAAACAAATAAGTCGCAAATTTTGCATTTACATTTCATGCCAAGCAATAGCATCCGCAACAAGTGCCTTTCGGGATGTGATCAGAGAATCCTTCTCCCCTTGCACATTTTTGGAAGGAATCGCATCCTTATTGATCCGGATTTTTTTCAAATCGTTTTCATTTAGCAATCTATCCTGCAGTCGCTAATCGTTTTCACTAAAATGCAAAGAACATACATATGTTTTTTATTCTAGCTGAATCAGCTGAAAAGTTATTTGTTCTCTTACAAGCATTTACCCACTTTTGCTGAAGTGATTTAGATTTCGGAAAGCGGAAGAATTTTACGTTTTTATTAAATCCTTTTAATACTTTATTGTTATTGCTTTTGCAATTATCCACCGCACAATGAACCATTTTTATTCAATATCACTTGAAATAATCACAACAAATTCATTTAAAAACAACACATCTTCTTGAATCGGTTATACCCTATTTTTTTTGAGTTTTTCAGGAAGTATTTTCTTGATTACATGTGAGTATAGCAGATTTGTAACAAATCAGAAAACCCGAAGATGAACCTGGATGAATTCGAGTCTTCGCAAGACAATTTTTCTATTGGGACAAAATACCTTTAAAATGAGCTGTAATTTACAATAGATGTATTCAATTTTAACAATGTCCACCCCTGATAAAGGCACTTTCAAATCAAAAACGAGAACCGAAAAAGTGTTAACGGAAAAACTCAATTTATTCCACTTTAAAACAAGTTTTTTGCACCAATGATTAATAAACTCATTGGAAAAAAATTCTGAAATAAATATACTCTTTTATAGTAAAATTATTAGTTTACCCTATTTCCCATGATTTTATTAATCATTGGAGCAAAAATCTTATTTTAAAATGGAATAAATTGAGTTTTTAGGGTTATCGGTTTAATGTGAAAGTGCCTTAAAGGGGGAGTTTTTGTGTGCGAACCTTGCCAAAATGTATTACATTACATTTTTGTTTTTATCTGTAGATATGTACACAATTTAAGATAGATAGTAAGTATTTTTCTTTTGTTTGCAAACGGATTAATTTTTTTTTCTTATTTTATAAAAAGGTTTTATATATTTAATAAAACTTGTGAATATTTTCTTTAGATTTTAGTTTATTTCTCAGTACAAAAATTGAAATCTTTACTTGATGAAATCTGGTTCGACAATCTGGAATAGTACGAGTATTCCACATTTACCTCCATAGGTACGAGTACTCCACATTACTCGCCTAAAAGTTTTTCCCGACACAATTTGTGTTTTCTTCAATGTCGCTTGATACACATAATTATGTTTGTTTTACAACTTAAAGATCCTTCAAAGGAAATTTAGGCTTGTACAATACAAATGAAATAAGAGCTCAACGACTCTTTGGTATTCCAAAATACCCGAACTTATTCTATATTTTCAATTCTCCATTATTTTATGCTTTTGGATTCTTCTAAAGGAGGTACAGCCGTTTGCCAAAGGCGAGTGGTAGGTTTACTTTTCAGCTAAAAATATTTTCTTAACTCGTTGGAATGCATATATGTATTTAGTTCTTACCTTTAATAAAATATTTTTTTCTTAAAAGATTGAAGGGAATACCTTTTCTGGGAGCACTTTTCCGGTGATAGTTATATACACTTAAATTCTCTGTTGATCAGTAACAAGCCAAATTTATAAAGTTTTAAACAGCCAAACACAACCAAGCATTCTTTTTTCGGTTCACTGGCAGATACAAATATTTTGATATTTTACAAAATAATTGACATGCTTTGACAAATGACTTTTGTGTCCACAAGACGTAGTAACCCAAAAAGTTCCTCTCGAATCGGCCATACCTTCATATCTTCGTATCATGGATGGAACCTAAATTTATGGTAATATAAATTGAATTCTTCAACATCTTCATTAATGCACTAAATTCCGTTCAATTTAACACAATTTCAGCCCGATAATTATATTTTTATGTCACAATCCGGTTATTACTACACTTTTCACAATTTAAAGTTTTTAGCTTTGGAATAAATGAGGAATTTTCATTGGAATTGGAGCAGCCGAATTATAAAGTTATAAGTTTCTAATAATATTCATATGCTGATCAACAAACACGTGAGACAATGCCAAATACCTATACAATTTTGCTGTTTTTTTTTTAATGACGTCCACCTGACCGCATATATATGAAGTGCACGCAATGATGGAATCGAATCCAATATAAATCCCATGGATTTTATAGATAACGTTTATGATTGGTGTTAAAGGTGATCCAAATGGTTTTGGCGGTGGTTCCAATGGACATGATCCTGAAATTGTCTTTGTTAATTTAGATCCCCTTGATATGTTAGTTGATTTTCCTGATTTAGAGCTAAATACCAAAGGTGCTTTTTCTCATGGTACCCTGGATAGTATTAAAATGCAGCCTAATCTAAGCAACCATGGTAATTTACTTAGAGTTGGAGCTTTACATCAGCAAATATTTAAAATAACTTGTGGCCTTGAATAGGCCTAGCCCGAGGACGATGTTAAGGTTCTTGTTACTGTACCATACAGTTCAAAAACATCATCTTAGACAGTTTTATTTGATTCATCCCCAGTACCTGACCTGAACAAAGTTTTTTTTTTGTAAGATCTACAATTATATGTATATATTTAAATTATTGTTCAAATAAAAATAATTAAAAATGTTAATGTAATGAGAAATGCTTTTATTTTTTACTTTTATTTATTACTTATTATTTCTAAACTTTGATTTGGTTTTAATTTATTATTATAAGATGGCGAACCTGCTGGTTCCGTCGTAGAAGACAATCCTTTCAATAAAATATTTTTCTGGTAATAAAATAGTATAAAATTCCTCCGGGTACATTTTCAGGTGTTGATAACGGGTACATTTTAAAGTGTTGATTCCGGAAACATTTTCAGGTGTTGAATCCGGCTACATTTTCAGGTATTGATTTCTCGAAATTGTCGTGGTGATATCGATATGTCCGTGTTAGAAAAATTGAAGCCACTTTCAATGGAAAAAAAAAACAGGAAAGCCAGCTTTATAAGGCCGATTCTGCAAACAGCAGAGTCTACTTTTGCCTACATAAAAACAAACTGTACACAGAAAATATGCTCTAGTATTCATATTCTGAATAATTTAATTGTTTTATAAAAATTTCTATACGAATTTGATTGATTTTGCCTATCTGCAAATAGCAGATAGTAACCATCCTGCAAGAGTATATAACACAGGATGGACATAAATTAGGAATTGATCTCTGTATACTGATGGCTGTAAGAAATGGTGTTTCAAATGCAAATAAAAATATTCTACGAAGTGAAATTGTTGGAGTTATTAAAATGCGCGTTTATTTATCGGAAGTAGTAGCTTCATTTGGAACAAAATGAAAATGGCTGTAGGTACATTA
The DNA here is from genome assembly GCA_963924295.1 of Dioctria rufipes. Classification (NCBI taxonomy): domain Eukaryota; kingdom Metazoa; phylum Arthropoda; class Insecta; order Diptera; family Asilidae; genus Dioctria; species Dioctria rufipes. Next base: position 211,073,186 of record OZ002740.1, read on the forward strand.
CCAGGTACCAAACAGCGAGGCACCCAAAGTTCATACAGTATTGGTATCGCTGGTTCAAGTGTGATTTTATGATGTTTGAATTTAGTAGCGCATTAATTACGATGGCTATTAAGGCATGTTGGAAATGGAAATAGGGGGCCGTATTAGAAGATATTGATTTTATCCAGCTAGTAAGTTAAGTTAATCAGATATTAATGTAAGTGGAATAGAAAGTTATTGTAGGATATTAACTTCGTAATTCATATCACAGAAATCGGGTAGCTCCTTCGTAGGATTGCCATAAAAAATAGGATGATTCTGATCTTTTGTCGTACTTTAATGTCAAAATATACGCCTAAATGAAATGAACATTTTTATTGATTATTCAGTTCAGCAAGCCTTGCATTACGCAAAATGAACTGAGAATGATACTTCACATGACAAATTCAAAAATATTTTTTGAATGTAGGCACTTGTATTGCTTTTAGTTGGTGTAGAAAATCCATTTACCATGGTATACAATTTTTGTCACAACTTCAGAAGCAGTTGACTAATTTGTCGTACTTTTAGGCGTGTATTTTAACGACAATTCATTGCAAATTCATTTTAGTTTATTTTGTGGTTGATGAAAAGCATAAACCAAAATGAATATGGTGAATATAAAAGTACGACAAATTTGAGGTGAAAAGTTAAAATATGTGACTAAAATATACGCCCAAGCTACGCCAAAAAGATCAGAATCACCCTCCAGGTGTATAGTCACATATTTTGATATTTCACCGCAAATTTGTCGTACTTTTATATTCATCATATTCATTTTGATTTATCCTTTTCATTAACCGCAACAAAACTAAAATGAATTTGCAATGAATTAATATCAGAATTCACACCTAAAGGTACGACAAATTGGTCAACTACTTCACAGGTCATGACAATAATTTTGTACTGTGTTAAGTGTATATTCTACACCAAATTAGAGCAATACGAATGCTTAAATTCGAGATAGTATTAATAAAATCTTGAATCTGTAATGTGAAATATCATTTTCAGTTCATTCTACGTAATGCAAGGCTTGCTGAGCTAAATAAAAGCACGAAAAAAATCAGTCGAAAAGTTCATTTCATTTAGGCGTATATTTTGATATTCAAGTACGACAAAAGATCAGAATCACCAAAATGGCCGAAACACACGGAATTTTTTATGCCGTTTTTACGGGTGAGAAGCATTTGTGAGTAGGAAAATTCCGTACTACCAAGTTTTTATCGGGAGTACGGGCAACATACCAATACTACTGCAAGCAAATTAGCTCCGCCCATTTTGAAATTGCGAAATATCTAAAATTTTTCATCGGACGGCTGTAGACATGTTTATCTGAGATTTGAGGTGGTAACATAATAATTTAATAATCATAACGTGTTGTGAATTTGTCATGCAGTTATTGTTTATATCAAAAACTGTGACTTAATTGAACATGCACACAATGAATTTCGGTAATCATATAAGGAACTACTTGTAGCAACATTATTGTGCTAGCATATCTCAGCACAAGGGTAAAAAATTCCTTCGCTCTCTAAAAATTTCTCGTGTGGGAAGGCCCCAGTGAAGTAAACAAATTTGAATTTTTAGAATTCGATTTTTTTTTATCATAAATTAATAAAAATGTTCGCAAATTTAAAACTAATTAATACCATACAATGGTCCTAAAAGAATTAATATTGGATATTTGGTTATATTTATTTCAATTTGGCAAAGTATCACTACATCGTACTATAAACCATACTTCAAATAAATATATCTATAAAATAGATCCTTTTACAGAATCCCCTTTAAACTTATAGTTGCAATAATATTAAAATGATCATTGGTTTTGAAAATGGCGAACGGAGAGAGCGATATGGAGCTTGAAAATGAAATTCAGTAAGTATTTTCAATCGTAAATAAAAAAATTTAATTAATTTTATTGTAATAATTTTTAGGGTCGCAGAAAAATAATAAGGAAAAGCCCAAAAATGAAATAGGATCAGAAAATCCGACAAAAGCAGTAATACGAAATCCAATAAATAAACAAAAGCCAACAGAAATAGAAAAGCCAGTAAAGGGAAAATTCTACGGAAAAACAAAGGAAAAGAGTAAGTAAATTTAAGAAACTAAAAAGAAATATTTATAATTGTTTATAATTTCTCAGAAATAAAAAAGCTGAAATGGCAAAGAAGTACAATTGGCAAACAAAAAAAAAAAAAAATGGAAAAAAAGACAACAGACAACGTAATATTTGCAAAAGGATCAAATAATATTAACAATTGTTATAATAGTACTACGGAATAAAAACTTATGTTAACTTTTATTGTTGTTTGTTACTTAACTTCAACTTAAAATATTATTTTGGTTATAGAAAATATCCGATTGTTACCATTATTTTAAATGGAACATTAAATTTATTTCAAGCTTTGAAGTTCTTGTCCTCTAAAGCCGGCCAAATGTAGTGATTTGTACTTGTGTAACCGTTTTGTCACACACGTCAACCGATCATTTTGTGTCTAAGCGTCCCAACACAATAATTTTACTGCGCGATAGTTCCTTATATGATTACCGAGTTTAATTTTGTACGTGTTCAAACAAGTTACAGTTTTTTATATAAACAAGAACTGTATTAAAAATTCACAGAACATAATGGTGTATGTATAGGCACAAGTTCAGCAATTTGCACGTACTGCGTGATGTAAGTTGGCCCTATCATCAGCAGCTGGAACGTCAGACGCATGCAAGTTGCAACCAATAAAAGTAATTCGTAGATCAAGGAAAAATAAGACAGTAACAGTACAGAATATTTTCTATTAAATTAACAGCTTTTTTAAACGTTTCTGGTGTATTTCAATATATTTTAAAACTCGAACATTTTTGGGTCGTCGCGAAGCACCGTGTCGGACCGCAATACAGAAATTGGTAGAAAAATTCGAGCTGTCGGGACAAGTTAGTGATGTGAAGAATAAAACCCGTGCACGTCGCTCAAGAACAGAAGAGAATATTGCTGCTGTAGCCGAAAGTGTTGAAGAAAACCCAGGTTTGTCCATTCCTCGTCGTTCTTTGGAGTTAGGCATTCCACAAACGTCATTACATCGTATTTTGCATAAAGATTTGGGTCTTAAGGCTTATAAAGTTCAGTTAACACAAGAACTCAAGCTGGCCGATCATCAACAACGTCGAGTCATTGCTGATTGGGTCCTTGAAATGCATGAAAATGATCCGGAATTCCATCGAATGATGAGGCCCATTTCCACCTCGATGACTTCGTCAACAAGCAAAATTGTTGCATCTAGGGCTCGGAAAACCCAAGAGTTATTGTTGAAAAGCCTCTCTATACTCAATGTGTAACTGTTTGGTGCGGTTTATGGTCCCGCGGGGTCATTGGACCTTACTTTTTCGAAAATGAGTCTGGAGCAACAGTTACGGTGAATGGATTGCGCTATCGACAGATGATTAATTTTTTTTTATGGCCAGAATTGGATGGTATTGATCCGGACAACGTTTACTTTCAACAAGACGGCGCTACGTCCCATACAAGCAACGAAACCATTGATCTTTTACGGGAAAAGTTTCCGGACGGTGTTATCTCTCGAAGAGGTGATCACAATTGGCCACCGAGATCTTCTGACTTAACACCTTGCGATTTCTTCCTTTCGGGCCACGTGAAAGAGAAGGTCCACGCCATAGCCCAGCGTCGATTCAAGACCTCAAAGATGGAATTCGTGAGGCTATCGAGGACATAGGGCAGCCACTTTGCGATTTGGTTATGGAAAATTTCATGAAAAGGATATGGTCCTGTAGGCGTGGTCGTGGTGGTCATTTGGCTGATGTTATTTTCCATTATTAACGGCATACCTTCCTCTTTATAATGAAATAAAGATCCGATCATTTGTCTCAAAAAATGGCATTTTTCTTTGAATATCAAAATAACACCTCTTATTGGAAAACCCTTTAGTTTAGATATGTTTATTCAATCAAGTTGATAAAACAATTTCGAGAAAGACATAGTAATCCCACAATGTTCAATTAACCATCTTTTTCAAGTGCTAAGAAGAAATATTTAAAAAAAACGTGTTATGTATATGGACATACAAAGAGCAGAAACTAAAAAGGATAGGCAGTTGACACTTTTCCTAGTCCTTAATAGTGTAGAGATGTTTATTCAATCAAATTATGGAAACAATTTCCATAAGGACATTGAAATCTCACAAAGTTAAATTTACCATGTATTTCAAGTGCTAAGTTAGAAATATTTGAAAAAAACGTGATCTGTAGATGGACATAAAAGAGCAGAAACTAATTAAGATAGGCAGTTGACACTTTTCCTAGTCCTTAATAGTGTGGAGATGTTTATTCAATCAAATTATGGAAACAATTTCGATAAGGACATTGCAATCCCACAATGTTCAATTTACCATGTTTTTCAAGTGCTAGGTAAGAAATATTTGAAAAAAAACGTGATCTGTAGATGGACATAGAAATAGCAGAAACTAAATAGGATAGGCAGTTGACACTTTTCCTAGTCGTTAATAGTGTAGAGATGTTTATTCAATCAAGTTGCTAAAACAATTTCGATAAGTACATTGAAATCCCACAATGTTCAATTAACCATCTTTTTCAAGTGTTAAGTAAGAAATATTTGAAAAAAACGTGATTTGTAGATGGACATAGAAAGAGCAGAAACTAAATAGGATAGATAGTTGACACTTTTCCTAGTCCTTAATGGTGTAGAGATGTTTATTCAATCAAGATTCTAACACAATTTCGATAAGGACATTGTAATCCCACAATGTTCACTTAAGCATCTTTTTCAAGTGCTAAGTAAGAAATATTTGAAAAAAACGTAATCTGTAGATGGACATAGAAAAAGCAGAAACTAACTAAGATATGCAGTTGACACTTTTCCTAGTCCTTAAAAGTGTAGAGATGTTTATTCAATCAAGTTGCTAAAACAATTTCGATAAGGACATCGAAATCCCACGATGTTTAATTAACCATCTTTTTGAAGTGTTAAGTAAGAAATATTTGAAAAAACGTGATCTGTAGATGGACATATAAAGAGCAGAAACTAAATAAGATAGGCAGTTGACACTTTTCATATTCCTTCATAGTGTAGAGATGTTTATTCAATCAAGTTGCTAAAACAATTTCGATAAGTACATTGAAATCCCAAGATGTTCAATAAAACATCTTTTTCAAGAGTTAAGTAAGAAATATTTGAAAAAAACGTGATCTGTAGATGGACATAGAAAGAGCAGAAACTAAAAAGGATAGGCAGTTGACACTTTTCCTAGTTCTTAGTAGAGTATAGATGTTTATTCAATCAAATTATGGAAACAATTTCGATAAGGACATTGAAATCCCTTCTATGTTCAGTTTACCATGTTATTCAAGTGCTAAGTAAGAAATATTTGAAAAAAACGTGATTTGATATAGAAAGATCAGAAACTAAATAGGATAGGCAGTTGAGACTTTTCCCAGTCCTTAATAGTTTAGAGATGTTTATTCAATCAAGTTGCTAAAACAATTTCGATATGGACATTGAAATCCCACAATGTTCAATTCACCATGTTTTTCAAGTGCTAAGTAAGAAATATTTGAAAAAAACGTGATCTGTAGATGGACATAGAAAGAGGAGAAACTAAATAGGTTAGGCAGTTTACACTTTTCCTGGTCTTTAATAGTTTAGAGTTGTTTATTCAATCAAGTTGCTAAAACAATTTCGATAAGGTCATTGTAATCCCACAATGTTCAATTAACCATCTTTTTCAAGTGCTAAGTAAGAAATATTTGAAAAATACGTGAACTGTAGATGGACATAGAAAGAGCAGAAACTAAATTGGATAGACAGCTGACACTTTTCATGGTCCTTAATAGTGCAGCGATGTTTATTCAATCAAATTATGAACACAATTTCGAAAAGGACATTGTAATTCCATAATGTTCATTTTAGCATATCTTTTAAGTGCTAAGTACGAAATATTTGAAAAAAACCTAATCTATAGATGGACGTAGAAAGAGCAGAATCTAAATAGGATAGGCAGTTGACACTTTTCCTAGTCCTTAGTAATGTAAAAATGTTTATTCAATCAAGTTACTGAAACAATTTTGAAAAGGACATTATACCACTACATACATAATGTATGGAACCTACACCAAGGAATTCCCTAATTAGATTGGGACTTAAATACTTTGAAATTCAATATCTCCGGAAAGATAAGCGGTCATGACTTCAAATAAAATTCAAAAATTAAAGGACATAAGTAGCTATAGTGGCCTTCTGCATGTGAAGTCTCTGTAGTTCAAGGGGGCGCCGCTAGGAAGCGGAGACTGCAAAAATAACGGTTTTTGGTCCTAAATCACCCGAAAAGTGGGGGAGGGGGAAATTTTTATTATTTCTGTAATCTACTCATCGAGACTTTTCTAATGACTACCTACATGTTGGGATATGTTCCAAAAATGAAATCGTGATTTTTTGAGATATTTTGATTGACAAACCCCTTAGAAAATGCTCGATTTTGCCAATATTGGGTGGACTGCTTGTAGAATTTGAAGAAAGTCACCGAATTGTCTCAAATAAATTTTAAACGATAAAGAAGACATACGGAAAGCCGTCTTGGAATACCAGATGCATGGCGCTCCAGTGGCGGCCACCAGGAGGCGTCAAATAGACAATTACACTTCCAGTAAATTTTAATTTTTTAAAATAGGAAAATAAAATGTCGGAATACTGGAATTCATTATAGACAATCCTTTTATGATCCTCTTTAAAGAAAAAAATTAAAAATTGGAATAACTGTTATTTCATATAACGAAATTTCCAAATCAATTTTCAGCCCGGAAATTTGGGGCGCCAAATTTTCAAATTATGCCACGTATGTTGCAAAAGTTTGAAAACATGCTCAAAAAATCATAATAAGAATTAAGCCAAAAAAAACTTGTATATTATATATATATAATTAAATGTATGTATGAGAATATTTTAAACCATTAATCGGACAATATTGAAAAAAAATACAATAAATTAGGTAATGCATTATACGACTTTTAAATTTATAAAGGGACTTACACGATTGCTATAAGTCCCGTTAAAAGTAAATCACTTCAACTAAATAAGAAACCAATCTAATTAGAATCTAATTTAGCGAACTATGCAATTTCGTTTGATTAGTATTCCTAAACGACTTTGAATAATGACTTCTAGCTTTTTATAGACAAAAGCTAAGGAATTAGAGATAACGATAAAGAAAAACAAGTGGCTCAATTGTTGCAGGATATAAAAAAAAGGAGCGCTGAATGTAATCTAATGGCCGATGAAAAGTAGTATCTTACAAAAATCATCTGTGATTTGGTAATTAGAATCGTATCGAAGTTTAGTAAAATGATTTATTTTTAGGATAAATAGGGGTTGTAAATAACTACGCGTTGAAAATTTCATTACTAAAAAATTGATTTGAATTTTTTTTTTTAAATCGACAAATTATACCGTTTTTATCTCAACCCCCTCAGACATTTCAAACCAACCCTTAAATTTACATCCCTCGTAATGCCACAGATCCTACCTGTATTGTGAAAAAGGAATGATTGAAATTCAACCAACACTTACAGAAAACTATCAACTTTGGTTTGGGAAGAAATTTGGAAATTATCCAAAAAACGATGATGCGATGCTATATTTTTAAATCTAAACGGTAAATTATGTTTGTAGTATGTACTTTCGGGGCAATGACGAAAAGAAAGGATCTGGTCCTTTTTGAGAGTACAAAATCGCCGTTTTTCGAGCAAAAAAATGGCATTATTTTAATTTCGCAGTTATGAACAACCGTTACTTCGGAGAATTTTTTGACCAGGTGAAATTCATGTAAATTATAGGAATGGGGGTGTATATGACCCAAGGTTAAAAAACCAAATGTTTAACGGTAACAACGTCTCGATAAAGTTTTTAAGATTAAAAAAAAACCACGCCACTCTCCTACACTCCCCTCGCTCTTTCATTTGATACTACACATGCCGCAATTTGGACAACCCCTATGAGAGGTGACACTAACCTCCACCCAATGCACCGCCCACTCAACATTTTTCAACCTATTTTCCGCCCCTGGATCTAACAAATACAATAATAGTAACTGCATCATTCTACTACTCTTCCCCGAAAAACGACAGCCTAGCAAAGAAATCCTAAAAGAGGTAACGGTAAAAAAAACCGTTATTAAACTGAATTAATCCAAAAAACAATATCACCACTCCCCAACATTCTTCACCCTCTTTAATATGATACCCCACATGCAATATTTTATGTAACCCCTCTAAGAGGATAGATCAACTCCTCACCCCTCCAACCACTAAAAAAAATTCATTTTCATACCAATTTTTTCTACCCTCCCTAACAAATCGAATAAAAGAAACCGCATTACTCTATGACACTTCCCCGCAGTTATGTACCCGAGAAAATCGTTAAAAAAACTTGCTGTTACCATCCCGCTCAAACCTACAATTTACCGTTAATCGAAATAAAAAATAGCCTATCCATTAGCACGGATACCTATCGGAAAAAACGATTTCTCAGATTTTCAATTAAACGCCTCGATCCAAAATTTACCCCTGCAAAGTTTAGCAAGATGCAAAAAAAAACTAATTTTTGTTTTATTTTTCCTCTCTCATTTTCCCCCCACAACTGCTACACCAAATTCCGCCCCCGCCCCTATCCGAACCATTTTGAATTCCCATTTTTTTTTATACCACACTCGACCCCTCCCAATCCTCCATCACAAGTTATTAAAGTAAAACCTAAAAAAATCATTAATTTTCAACCCTTAAAAACAAGCCCTTCTCTTATGAAGTTCAAAAATCTATACACAAGGGCATACATATGTATTCTACTAAATAAAAATCAAATCATAAAAACCGCATTAAATTTCAAAAATCTAATAGAACAAAGTTATTTTCATGTTTTCATCTGATCAACTTTTAGTATATGTACTAGGGTGAGCCCGCCGGCGATGCCCGGCGTCAGTGTATGATGTATAGATGCCTAGGTGGGTTACAGCTTCAAATTTCCTAGCTTTAATGCTTCATATGTAGCTATCATTTGACTCGAACGTGCGTAGTTAGGTTGCTCTGCGGATTACTGAGTGTATGTGTGTGTACGTGTGTGTAAGTTTGTGTGTGTGTGTGCGAGTGAGTGTGTGCGAGAGAGTGCAGCTCTCAACGTCGATGCGTTCTCAGGCAGTGCCCAAATTTATAGTAAAAAATCCAAATTTTTGTATGGCAACCCCAAGAAGGATTTACCCGATTCGTCCCACTTTCGAACTTAAATTTCCATGGTGCCACCTCTTGTCCATTACAACCAAACTTGCAGTTATACTTTGAATATAATACATCATATATGGAATATACAGTCAAAGTATAATAAGTAAGAATAAGTAGAGACAGAGGCGAACAAAATTGGAAATTATCCGTGTTTTTTAGACCGAAAGAGGTAATCTCATATACTACGCATTATTGTATTGCGACTGAGACAACGACTTAAAAACAAAAATTGAGAAAACGTAGAATTACACGAATGATAAAATCTTCTTGAATACCTACCTTCAAAATTATTTCAAACTATTCATAATAATTGCGACTGAGACAACGACTTAAAAACAAAAATTGAGAAAACGTAGAATTACACGAATGATAAAATCTTCTTGAATACCTACCTTCAAAATTATTTCAAACTATTCATAATAATGTACATTGGGTAACCTTACCTCCATTTGGCAAGAAAAGATAAATTTCGCAATAAACAACGCACTAAAAGGAGATGTAAAATTTCTGTCAAATAAAATTCCCCGAATCCAGCATGATATTTCCCCACTTAATCTCTTTCGAGCAAAACAAATGTAAACACAAAAACCTGCTGTTCACATCATAGGATTACACTAACAAACATTAGAATTCCTGCGAAAAACAATGGGACAATTTCAGGTTAAATATATCATTAGCTGTGAAATGGCCGGAGTTGAAGGTTGGGACGTCCAGTTGGATGAAATAATAATGTAAGGGTTTTTTTTTAATTAAATAGATATTCGTAATTAATTTAATATATTTTTAGTGAAGAAATGGAAACAGAAATGGAGATAGGGCAGAAAAAGAAGAAGAAGAAAAAGAGAAAAAAGAAGACGAAAAAAAAGAGAAGAAGAAAAAAAAAGGAAAACAGGAAAAAGGGTAAATATTTCATAAATGTTAGTAAATTTAAAACTAAATTAATACAATAATTTTTCAGAAAGAAAACTAAATCAAAAAAAAAAATCAAAAAAAGCACAAAGCATGAATATTACATTCGCTGAAGGAAGCAAAAATATAAATAACTTCTACGCTTGTAAATGTAGTTGCCGAAAAAAATAAATAAAAAAGTGCATAAATTTTGAAGTTTAGAATTTTCCTTAAAAGATCCATTTTATACCCGATATAATATTAAAAGTTCTTTAGATTTGTGCATGTCCGTCTGTCTGTGGTGTTCGTTTGTCCATCTATACGTACTCGTATAAGAAAGAGTACGCAGCCTTACAATATATAAAGAACGGGAAATGTTGATACATATAAAACTCTTGTACATGAGCGTGGCTTTTATTAGAGGTGCTTGAGTAGGACAGAATATATTGAAGAAAGAGTTACCTTATGAAAAATAAAATTTATGTTCAGATGCTTGATTTGCTTACATTTGAAACAGCCGAGACACTCCTGAACTGCTTGGCGTAAATAACAGCGACTAAGATAATTTTCGATATGATCAAGCGCAATTTTTTCAACCATATATCTTGTTGCCCCGTTCTCTATATTGATTCTACTATATACGCCTGCACTGAGCTTTCACTACAGCGGCAGCAGATTCTAACACAACCAGAATTAACACACTTCCTGTACTATCTATATATTAATTTTGTTCAAGAAAGAATTTTTTTGGGATTCTCCGGTATATAGCAAAAGCTAAAAAATGTTCTAATTTGTTATTTCATCACACAACCCATTAATTTTTGGTGACAAGTTTCAAGTCTTGGTTTGACTCATCAACAGGTCACAAAAGGCGAAATTGTGTGATTTGAAAAACAAATGAAAAAATGAAAAAAAGAAGAAAGAAATGAAAAGTTTGAGAAAATAGAAAAAAACAATTTTTTTATTATTAAAAAAAAATTTAAAAAATTTTTTAAAGAAACAGATTCATTCGAAGCGAATCGAACCTGTATACGCCACACAGTGGGCTGAAAAATAAAAAAGAAAAGGAAGAAGAAGAAGCGTTTCGTGTCAGCAGAAAACCTAACACTCATCGGTGCAGCTTGGTTTTCTGCCTGCTGCAGACGCTTGAAAATAGATCAAACTGATCTCTTCTCATATAAACTCAGAAATAAATTCTGGGTGTGAATTATATGAGGAAAAAACACTCCTATACAAGCCCAGGAGGAAAAATAAATAAAAAGATTACTCTTTTGGACTTTTTACCGGGTTAAACTTAATTTTGTTCAAGAAAGAATTTTTTTGGGATTCTCCGGTATATAGCAAAAGCTAAAAAATGTTCTAATTTGTTATTTCATCACACAACCCATTAATTTTTGGTGACAAGTTTCAAGTCTTGGTTTGACTCATCAACAGGTCACAAAAGGCGAAATTGTGTGATTTGAAAAACAAATGAAAAAATGAAAAAAGAAGAAAGAAATGAAAAGTTTGAGAAAATAGAAAAAAAAACAATTTTTTTATTTATTAAAAAAAATTTAAAAATATTTTTAAAGAAACAGATTCATTCGAAGCGAATCGAACCTGTATACGCCACACAGTGGGATGAAAAATAAAAAAGAAAAGGAAGAAGAAGAAGCGTTTCGTGTCAGCAGAAAACCTAACACTCATCGGTGCAGCTTGGTTTTCTGCCTGCTGCAGACGCTTGAAAATAGATCAAACTGATCTCTTCTCATATAAACTCAGAAATAAATTCTGGGTGTGAATTATATGAAGAAAAAACACTCCTATACAAGCCCAGGAGGAAAAATAAATAAAAAGATTGCTCTTTTGTACTTTTTACCGGGTTAAACTTAATTTTGTTCAAGAAAGAATTTTTTTGGGATTCTCCGGTATATAGCAAAAGCTAAAAAATGTTCTAATTTGTTATTTCATCACACAACCCATTAATTTTTGGTGACAAGTTTCAAGTCTTGGTTTGACTCATCAACAGGTCACAAAAGGCGAAATTGTGTGATTTGAAAAACAAATGAAAAAATGAAAAAAGAAGAAAGAAATGAAAAGTTTGAGAAAATAGAAAAAAAACAATTTTTTTATTTATTAAAAAAAATTTTAAAAAATTTTTAAAGAAACAGATTCATTCGAAGCGAATCGAACCTATATACGCCACACAGTGGGCTGAAAAATAAAAAAGAAAAGGAAGAAGAAGAAGCGTTTCGTGTCAGCAGAAAACCTAACACTCATCGGTGCAGCTTGGTTTTCTGCCTGCTGCAGACGCTTGAAAATAGATCAAACTGATCTCTTCTCATATAAACTCAGAAATAAATTCTGGGTGTGAATTATATGAGGAAAAAACACTCCTATACAAGCCCAGGAGGAAAAATAAATAAAAAGTTTACTCTTTTGGACTTTTTACCGGGTTAAACTTAATTTTGTTCAAGAAAGAATTTTTTTGGGATTCTCCGGTATATAGCAAAAGCTAAAAAGTGTTCTAATTTGTTATTTCATCACACAACCCATTAATTTTTGGTGACAAGTTTCAAGTCTTGGTTTGACTCATCAACAGGTCACAAAAGGCGAAATTGTGTGATTTGAAAAACAAATGAAAAAATGAAAAAAGAAGAAAGAAATGAAAAGTTTGAGAAAATAGAAAAAAAACAATTTTTTTATTTATTAAAAAAAATTTTAAAAAATTTTTAAAGAAACAGATTCATTCGAAGCGAATCGAACCTATATACGCCACACAGTGGGCTGAAAAATAAAAAAGAAAAGGAAGAAGAAGAAGCGTTTCGTGTCAGCAGAAAACCTAACACTCATCGGTGCAGCTTGGTTTTCTGCCTGCTGCAGACGCTTGAAAATAGATCAAACTGATCTCTTCTCATATAAACTCAGAAATAAATTCTGGGTGTGAATTATATGAAGAAAAAACACTCCTATACAAGCCCAGGAGGAAAAATAAATAAAAAGATTGCTCTTTTGTACTTTTTACCGGGTTAAACTTAATTTTGTTCAAGAAAGAATTTTTTTGGGATTCTCCGGTATATAGCAAAAGCTAAAAAATGTTCTAATTTGTTATTTCATCACACAACCCATTAATTTTTGGTGACAAGTTTCAAGTCTTGGTTTGACTCATCAACAGGTCACAAAAGGCGAAATTGTGTGATTTGAAAAACAAATGAAAAAATGAAAAAAGAAGAAAGAAATGAAAAGTTTGAGAAAATAGAAAAAAAACAATTTTTTTATTTATTAAAAAAAATTTTAAAAAATTTTTAAAGAAACAGATTCATTCGAAGCGAATCGAACCTATATACGCCACACAGTGGGCTGAAAAATAAAAAAGAAAAGGAAGAAGAAGAAGCGTTTCGTGTCAGCAGAAAACCTAACACTCATCGGTGCAGCTTGGTTTTCTGCCTGCTGCAGACGCTTGAAAATAGATCAAACTGATCTCTTCTCATATAAACTCAGAAATAAATTCTGGGTGTGAATTATATGAGGAAAAAACACTCCTATACAAGCCCAGGAGGAAAAATAAATAAAAAGTTTACTCTTTTGGACTTTTTACCGGGTTAAACTTAATTTTGTTCAAGAAAGAATTTTTTTGGGATTCTCCGGTATATAGCAAAAGCTAAAAAGTGTTCTAATTTGTTATTTCATCACACAACCCATTAATTTTTGGTGACAAGTTTCAAGTCTTGGTTTGACTCATCAACAGGTCACAAAAGGCGAAATTGTGTGATTTGAAAAACAAATGAAAAAATGAAAAAAGAAGAAAGAAATGAAAAGTTTGAGAAAATAGAAAAAAAACAATTTTTTTATTTATTAAAAAAAATTTTAAAAAATTTTTAAAGAAACAGATTCATTCGAAGCGAATCGAACCTATATACGCCACACAGTGGGCTGAAAAATAAAAAAGAAAAGGAAGAAGAAGAAGCGTTTCGTGTCAGCAGAAAACCTAACACTCATCGGTGCAGCTTGGTTTTCTGCCTGCTGCAGACGCTTGAAAATAGATCAAACTGATCTCTTCTCATATAAACTCAGAAATAAATTCTGGGTGTGAATTATATGAGGAAAAAACACTCCTATACAAGCCCAGGAGGAAAAATAAATAAAAAGATTACTCTTTTGGACTTTTTACCGGGTTAAACTTAATTTTGTTCAAGAAAGAATTTTTTTGGGATTCTCCGGTATATAGCAAAAGCTAAAAAATGTTCTAATTTGTTATTTCATCACACAACCCATTAATTTTTGGTGACAAGTTTCAAGTCTTGGTTTGACTCATCAACAGGTCACAAAAGGCGAAATTGTGTGATTTGAAAAACAAATGAAAAAATGAAAAAAGAAGAAAGAAATGAAAAGTTTGAGAAAATAGAAAAAAAAAACAATTTTTTTATTTATTAAAAAAAATTTAAAAATATTTTTAAAGAAACAGATTCATTCGAAGCGAATCGAACCTGTATACGCCACACAGTGGGATGAAAAATAAAAAAGAAAAGGAAGAAGAAGAAGCGTTTCGTGTCAGCAGAAAACCTAACACTCATCGGTGCAGCTTGGTTTTCTGCCTGCTGCAGACGCTTGAAAATAGATCAAACTGATCTCTTCTCATATAAACTCAGAAATAAATTCTGGGTGTGAATTATATGAGGAAAAAACACTCCTATACAAGCCCAGGAGGAAAAATAAATAAAAAGTTTACTCTTTTGGACTTTTTACCGGGTTAAACTTAATTTTGTTCAAGAAAGAATTTTTTTGGGATTCTCCGGTATATAGCAAAAGCTAAAAAGTGTTCTAATTTGTTATTTCATCACACAACCCATTAATTTTTGGTGACAAGTTTCAAGTCTTGGTTTGACTCATCAACAGGTCACCAAAAATTAATGGGTTGTGTGATGAAATAACAAATTAGAAAATTTTTTAGCTTTTGCTATATACCGGAAAACCCCAAAAAATTCTTTCTTGAACAAAATTAAGTTTAACCCGGTAAAAAGTCCAAAAGAGTAATCTTTTTATTTATTTTTCCTCCTGGGCTTGTATAGGAGTGTTTTTTCCTCATATAATTCACACCCAGAATTTATTTGTGAGTTTATATGAGAAGAGATCAGTTTGATCTATTTTCAAGCGTCTGCAGCAGGCAGAAAACCAAGCTGCACCGATGAGTGTTAGGTTTTCTGCTGACACGAAACGCTTCTTCTTCTTCCTTTTCTTTTTTATTTTTCAGCCCACTGTGTGGCGTATACAGGTTCGATTCGCTTCGAATGAATCTGTTTCTTTAAAAATTTTTTTTTAAATTTTGTTTAATAAATAAAAAAATTGTTTTTTTTTTTTATTTTCTCAAACTTTTCATTTCTTTCTTCTTTTTTCATTTTTTCATTTGTTTTTCAAATCACACAATTTCGCCTTTTGTGACCTGTTTATGAGTCAAACCAAGACTTGAAACTTGTCACCAAAAATTAATGGGTTGTGTGATGAAATAACAAATTAGAACATTTTTTAGCTTTTGCTATATACCGGAGAATCCCAAAAAAATTCTTTCTTGAACAAAATTAAGTTTAACCCGGTAAAAAGTCCAAAAGAGTAATCTTTTTATTTATTTTTCCTCCTGGGCTTGTATAGGAGTGTTTTTTCCTCATATAATGCACACCCAGAATTTATTTCTGAGTTTATATGAGAAGAGATCAGTTTGATCTATTTTCAAGCGTCTGCAGCAGGCAGAAAACCAAACTGCACCGATGAGTGTTAGGTTTTCTGCTGACACGAAACGCTTCTTCTTCTTCCTTTTCTTTTTTATTTTCAGCCCACTGTGTGGCGTATACAGGTTCGATTCGCTTCGAATGAATCTGTTTCTTTAAAATTTTTTTTAAATTTTTTTTAATAAATAAAAAAATTGTTTTTTTTTTTCTATTTTCTCAAACTTTTCATTTCTTTCTTCTTTTTTCATGTTTTCATTTGTTTTTCAAATCACACAATTTCGCCTTTTGTGACCTGTTGATGAGTCAAACCAAGACTTGAAACTTGTCACCAAAAATTAATGGGTTGTGTGATGAAATAACAAATTAGAACATTTTTTAGCTTTTGCTATATACCGGAGAATCCCAAAAAAATTCTTTCTTGAACAAAATTAAGTTTAACCCGGTAAAAAGTCCAAAAGAGTAATCTTTTTATTTATTTTTCTTCCTGGGCTTGTATAGGAGTGTTTTTTCCTCATAAAATTCACACCCAGAATTTATTTCTGAGTTTATATGAGAAGAGATCAGTTTGATCTATTTTCAAGCGTCTGCAGCAGGCAGAAAACCAAGCTGCACCGATGAGTGTTAGGTTTTCTGCTGACACGAAACGCTTCTTCTTCTTCCTTTTCTTTTTTATTTTTCAGCCCACTGTGTGGCGTATACAGGTTCGATTCGCTTCGAATGAATCTGTTTATTTAAAAATTTTTTAAAATTTCTTTTTAATAAATAAAAAAATTGTTTTTTTTCTATTTTCTCAAACTTTTCATTTCTTTCTTCTTTTTTCATTTTTTCATTTGTTTTTCAAATCACACAATTTCGCCTTTTGTGACCTGTTGATGAGTCAAACCAAGACTTGAAACTTGTCACCAAAAATTAATGGGTTGTGTGATGAAATAACAAATTAG
Source organism: Dioctria rufipes (assembly GCA_963924295.1). Classification (NCBI taxonomy): domain Eukaryota; kingdom Metazoa; phylum Arthropoda; class Insecta; order Diptera; family Asilidae; genus Dioctria; species Dioctria rufipes. The sequence goes on from OZ002740.1 coordinate 211,090,029, forward strand.
AACATTTTTTAGCTTTTGCTATATACCGGAGAATCCCAAAAAAATTCTTTCTTGAACAAAATTAAGTTTAACCCGGTAAAAAGTCCAAAAGAGTAATCTTTTTATTTATTTTTCCTCCTGGGCTTGTATAGGAGTGTTTTTTCCTCATATAATTCACACCCAGAAGTTATTTCTGAGTTTATATGAGAAGAGATCAGTTTGATCTATTTTCAAGGGTCTGCAGCAGGCAGAAAACCAAGCTGCACCGATGAGTGTTAGGTTTTCTGCTGACACGAAACGCTTCTTCTTCTTCCTTTTCTTTTTTATTTTTCAGCCCACTGTGTGGCGTATACAGGTTCGATTCGCTTCGAATGAATCTGTTTCTTTAAAAAAATTTTTAAATTTTTTTTAATAAATAAAAGAATTGTTTTTTTTCTATTTTCTCAAACTTTTCATTTCTTTCTTCTTTTTTCATTTTTTCATTTGTTTTTCAAATCACACAATTTCGCCTTTTGTGACCTGTTGATGAGTCAAACCAAGACTTGAAACTTGTCACCAAAAATTAATGGGTTGTGTGATGAAATAACAAATTAGAACATTTTTTAGCTTTTGCTATATACCGGAGAATCCCAAAAAAATTCTTTCTTGAACAAAATTAAGTTTAACCCGGTAAAAAGTCCAAAAGAGTAATCTTTTTATTTATCTATATATTGTAAGTCCGCTGTCACACATAATCTCGTCTAAATAAACTTAATAGACTTAAAAAAGCATTTAAATCAGGGTTCTTAAATTACGATTACTTTTGTAATTCTCGTGGAAAAAATCACACAGAAATATTTATCCAATTATCATCTCTTCTATACCAACTTGCAGATTTTAAAGGGTCTCTGTTCATTGTTACAAAAATTTCAAAATTTGTGATTAATAATATAAAAATCATAGTAAACCAATTATTACTTTAATTGAAACAGTTTAAGTTTACTTATATAGGGTTTAAATTCCTTTTAACTGAACGGTTTTTATTTTTTAATGAAGTCATCAATAATCGTTATGAGATGATTAATATTTCTTCCATCAGGAATAAAAGTCATTTCCTGATTTGCATTTTTCCTGATCACACATCAAAGTCCCATCTTGATTTTTATTGGTAAAGAATAATAATTATTAAGTGACAAATAAAAGTTGGCAAGTAAGTTTCATGATTGTAATCATGAACTATTTCCCTTCAAGGAAGGCGAAACACAAACGTAACGAAAATGTAAACAGAAACGAATCATCAGTGAAACTGAGATACGTAGACTGTCAGTGTAATGGTTGTTGACATTATATTTCGCAAACTGTACTTTAAAATGCTTCGTTTTCGGAATGAAAATTACGTTTAGTTTACGAAAGGTTTTGCATGTGGATTCAATGGCTTTTGAAGAAAACAACAGATTTTTCAATTTGAATTTATTTGAAAAAAATAGCATCACAAACCTTAATAAGAATAGAACAAAAAAGGTTATTAAGGAACCTTAGCTTACACTACGTTACAATGTTATTAGGTACATCACTTTTGGTGTACACTCTCAAATGCTTAGAGGGAGGTACGTTTCAGTACGTTTTTGTTTCGCTGTGATTATAGTGTTCATGAACTATTTAGCCGTGGGTGTATTAGTTAAACGCGGTTCGTAAAGTTTACGTTTTTGTTTCACTTCAGGAGTATACTCTCAAATGTTTAGATGGAAAGAGCTGTTTGCTGTCAGGTTCTATGGCACACAGGTCCAGAAGTACGTTTTCATTTCATGTTGGCGTTCTTCTCTTTTTGCAATTGGACCTATGAAATTTAAACAAATAAAAATAATAAATTAATAATAAAATAAAATTAAATATATAATATAAGAAGGGATTTTCCAGACCACCCATGAGGTGTCCCTTTAGGTCCGTTAACCTTTATTTTACATGGAAGGTTCCCCAGGAGGCCTATAACCATGCTTTTCTTACCCTTTTTTTTGAATGGTGGGTTCCCAAAGAGACCTAAAACCATTATATCCTTTCTTACTTTTTTTTTAAATGGTAGTTCCCAAGGAGACCTATAAACCATTCTTTACATTCATAAGATATGAATGTTTCTCCTAACAGAAGTTAGGTATTTTCGCAAAAATACAATATCTAAAAATATTTTCAACTTACTTAAAGGCATTTCTAGATGAGAAACAGTAAGAATACTTTTAGATATTTATTGTACTTTATACGATAAAAATGTTTTGAAGTTAAACCAAATAATGAACAATTCTACTGTTCACTGGCAACAAAAAGAATTAGCCAAAATTAGTTTAAGACTTCCCGAAATACTACATTCGGGGTGAATACTTGATTACGGCCAAGGAGTAATTTGCCCTGTCTGTTAGTGCGTGTAATAGCAACATGAACAGAGCTTTGTGCTGTTGCCCTTGAAAAGGCAACATATAACATTCCGTGTGAGAAAACTGGCTCTCTTAGCAAGATTCCTACCTTTCTAAGACTCTGTCCCTGAGCCTTATTGATAGTCATTGCAAAAGAAAGCCTCACCGAAAATTGCTGCCGAACTAATTTAAATGGAAACCTTATGTCAGACGAATTAAGTATGATGCGAGGTATAAAGACTCGTTCGCCTTTTTGTGCTCCGACAGCAATTTCGGCTTCAAGAACATCAGCCATTAAATGTCTAACAATAAGTCTGGTTCCATTACATAGCCCACCATTAATATCTAGATTGCGGAGCAGCATTATGACTGCACCAACTTTTAAATTTAATTGGTGTGTCGGCATACCAGATGGAGTAATCGAATTGATAACATCCATTTGAAGCATATCCTCTTCATCATTATCACCATCCACATATTCAATGCTATCCACACTGTAATACGTGTGAATATTTCCCGATAATTTTGATAGGATTTGCTCATTTATTTCTAGTACGGCACCATTTTTTGTACTTAAAATGGGCGTACTAATTAGATCTTCTTCTGAAATTTCATTTATGTTTTGCCCATAAACGTCCAGAATCAAGTCATTAGATGCAATATTAACGGTTGGTATTTCGATAATATTTTCATCTAAACCAAAGGTGTTGGACAATTTGCCATCACCTAATTTTAAAAGCCATCGGGAAAATGAAACTTCCCAAGGATTAGTTCTCATATTTTGAACTAATGTATACCTTCGGAAATGTATCCACAGATTTGATTGCTTTATGCAAGCTTCTACTGTTGTTAATGTATTACTAAGATTGACAACCGGAAGTATTTGCCTCCAATCGCCACTCATAATAATAATCTTATCTCCGAATGGCCTATTAATTCCTGTTAAATCGCGTAAAAGGCGATCAACAGCTTCGAAACCATATCTATGGGTCATTGTACATTCATCCCATACAATAACTTCTGCGTATTTTATCTCCAAACCCTGAGGTGAATTTGGTCTTATATTACAAACGGAAGACTCGGGAGGATCAATTGGTAACTTGAATCTGGAATGGACTGTAGTGCCACCTTTAAGAAGCATAGCAGCAATTCCAGACCAAGCGACAGCAATTGCAACTTTTCCATCTGCTCGCACTTTGCTAAGAATGGCATTCAGAACAAAGCTTTTACCTGCACCAGCAAAAGCATCCAAATGGAATAATTTTCCATTAGATGTTATACCATTTAATTCAGATATAACATCATCAAAGAATTTCTTTTGCCCCGCATTTAATCTAGCATAGGCTCGCTGATATTCGCTATTCTCTTCTGTAGGAATATATATATCGGCATTATTCAAAATCAAAGATTGATCGACAGTAGGTAAACCCAAGTCTGCCAAGCTAAATCTATGAGCTGCCAACATTTGAGCAATATCAGCCAACGCTTTTTCCAAACCTTGGGCTTCATTATTGAAACGCCTAATATAGTCTTCGGACAAATCATTGGCAAATTCCTGCCAAAGTTCAATAGGATTAGCTGGGGAGCAAAATACACAAATGAATACAAAAAGTTGCCTTAATTTATTCGGCATTTCAAATGTGATTGCTTCATCGATAGCTCTATACCATTCCCCATCATCCTGCAATAAATTTCTCGCTGTACACGCATCCTTAAAAGAATTGTATAAGACGCCATTGTACATCTTAAGGTCGTCAAAACTTTTAGGACCCCGAACGTGTGACAGAAGTATTCGTAAATGATATTTTTCAATATCACGTACACTTACAGAATACATCCGAGTTATGATGTTAAAGCCTCTTTTTCGCTTTGTCCATCGATTTTTTTGCCAAACGTAATGCTCTAGAATTTGAATATACAGATATTGTCGAGCATCAGCATCAAGTTCATTTAACTTGAAAAATCCTGTTAATTGAGTATCTTGCTCTGAAGCTCTTTCCAAAGCTTCTCTCTCATTATTAGGATGAAAATATACCGGCTGCCTATTTGGCAAATGAACTGTAAGGCGATATACTTTATGGGAAAGATCATCCAGTGGCATCTTAAACAAACGCCACTTGGATTCGGGGGAGGAAATATATATAGACTCTAGATATCCCCTTACTTCATTCCAATTTAGTATACCAGCATTATTGTCATTAAATGAAACGGACGCCATGTCATGCCCTTTATATATGTACTTATAAATATACTTAATCGACTGTATTGAGCTGCATACCTCAACATTAATATGAGCATTATATTTCAGAAGTAAGTATGGATTATACGGTACAACAGATCTATTATCAAGGGTAGCATTACCTTTAATAATATAACGACCGTTATCTGGTCGTTTATATAATGGATAACCATTATAATTAACCGATGTCATTTCGCAACAACTTTTTGGAAAAGACTTTGAACATTTCCCATCAATCATACATGGGCAATTTGGATTTGACTGTACGCAAGGCCCATGCATCATTTGGGAAGAGACAATATCAAAAAGTATCGGATGGATATTTCTGTTAGGTAGTTGCGCGGTTACAACTTTGTCAATATCCTCTGCAGTTCTTATTTTATTAGAATTATTTAATGTTAATAAAAGATGCATATGAGGAAGTCCCCTTTTTTGGAACTCAATGACATACATGTAGCCTTTGACTTTACCAAAAATTTCTTTTTGGTAATGTCTTCTAGTAGTGCCTTGTATTTTAAATAAAATACTCGCGCTACTAAATCCGGCCTATCCGAAGATTGTTGACCACGAAATAAATTTCTTGTTATTTCTTGCCACTTCGGGTTGCATGTAAAAGTTATGAACAAATCAGGCTTGCCAAAGTCTCGTACCATTGCCATAGCATCTTGATATTTTTGTTGCATATGTCTTGCACTTCCAATAAAAGTGCTTGGCAATATTACTGGTACACCTGCTTGGAGTCCAGCCTCAGTGGCTCTGTTTCGTACATGATCCGTTAAATCAGTATACGATTCAGCTCTCAAATCAATCTGATGTTGTTCAATATAACGTAGACGATTTGCTTCAACAGCGCAATATGCATCAACTATATACTGTTGAAGTAATCGTCGAGCATTTAATATAACATTTAAGTTATCATTTCGTACTGAAAATCGATACGCATAATATTCTAAGAGAGTAAAAGGTGACCCGCGATTCCATCCAGGTTCTCCATTTGGATAAAGGAGAACGTATGATAGAGCATCACAATTTACATCTTCTCTTGAAATATGTCGTAATCCACTACCAACTGGATATATACAGAAAGATCCAGTTGGAGGAGCACCGGTTGAACTTCTAAATATCATTGCAACATCAGTTGCAACTGGAGCATTTAGACGACCTTGATGCACCTGAGCCGATGGATTCGAACGTGTAAAATACATTCGAATGTCTTTAACTGCATCAGGTCCATGCTGTGCTAAAACCTCTTGCTCAACTTGTGCCATTAATTTATATGATTGAGCAAAAGGATTCACATTTCGAATCTCTTGATCTAATTCTCTTAATAGATCTCGATTTAGATCATTACTAACATCAAGATTCGCTCTTTCCCTTAATGCTTCTTCAGCATCATACACATACAATTGTGCATATCTGGGACGAACATTTCCAGCTGGTCGTATACTATTCGCTATACGATGATGTATTACACCATGTATACGATAAAAATATGGACCACCTGCTCCAACTGCATCAGTACGTGATTGTACTGACACAAACGATAACATATTATTATATTTTCGAATAAAACGCAGAAAATTCGCCGAATGTTGGTGATTGCCCAATATTAAGTCCTTCAACAATGTTGGATATGGACTCAATGGTTGTGGACAAACCTTACCAAGATTACAGCAATGGACAAAATTTCCGCGAGTATTACGCTCTCCACTAAAATACAAAGCGTTACAAAAATCGCAGATGAAATTAAATTCACCACAGGTATGTTCACTGATATCTATGGATGTTATTTCATCTAAGTCGCACCACGCTGGAGGTAAAATGCAATTCCGTAATTGCACAGTTTCAGCATTACCTTGTTGAAAGTCAGAAATATCTTCAACATTGGCATCCTGAATAACTGGAACTACTTGGATATCAATATCATTCCCAGTGGATTCTGATCTACTTCTACTCCAATTCCGTTTTCTCGTCGGTCTTGGTATAGGAACTGGAACTACTTGGATTTCATTATCATTCCCTCTGTTTGAAGTAGATCTTGATCTATTTCTACTCCAATTCCGATTTCTCCTCGGTGTTATATTTATATATATAATTGTATATATATACTGCGAGTGTATACTCTCAAGGGGTACTTACTGACACTCCGCACACACTGCCGCTCTGCGTATACCACTGCTCCGTTTTGTTTTGTAATACGTAATCCGTGCGTTCTTTAATTAATGTCACACCTTTTATGTTAAAACCTTTTCTTTTATTAGAACTATTTGTTATAAACACCTTTCTATCACAACAACTTTTCCTTATTTTCTTACTTTAGCTTTTCACTGTCCTTTCTTAACAACTATTGTTCTGTTACAACAACTTTTCCTTATATTTTCAACTTTAACTTTTCATTGCCTTTTCTTAACAACTATTTTTCTGTTACAACAACTTTTCCTTATATTTTCAACTTTAACTTTTCATTGCCTTTTCACCGTGACCGCGCCTCTATCAGTATCTAAGTCGACTCTCAAAAACGGACTGTAAAAACTGACTCTAAAAACTGACTGTTAGACCGCTCGAGCAAAATGGTTAAAACCGACTGTACTCGACTTGGATCTTTTTAATCGCAAGTCTAGTTGTTCAGGATAGGAAAGTGCTTAATTAGCATTCCTATCCTGAGAAAATTATTTACCGCTGGGCATGTTTAAACATGCCCAGAATTATCGCGACGAACGATGGTTGGAATTGAAATTTGATATTTTCATAAATATCCAACCATCGTCGTGCTATCGTGCATACATTGTTGCTATCACAATGTATGCAGCTCGCGACAATTTGCTGATAGGAGCTTTTTTCGGTGAAAACTTGATCGTTTCAGTCTTCACCGACGTAAAATTTTATGCGCCCGATATGTATGTTTGTATGTATGTACATACATATCGTATTTACGACAAATCTTACTGAAGGTAAAATTTGTCGTGGGGCTTTTTTTTATTGAAACGACTTGGGATGAAATTTAAAACTTTTATTTTTCCCAAGTCGTTTTGTGATAAAATATTTTGGTTGTATGCGAAGGAATTTGAAGAAATCGCTGATGGCGATTTTTTCGCCTTGTTTGGAGATAAGCTAACCATGTTTTAAGCATGATTAGCTTATTTCCATTTATGAAAATTATATATTTTTTAATGATTTTTTTCAATGATAATTATTACTTATAATTATCATTGTTAACCCTTTTTAGGTATACAACAATCCTTCCCCCTGCGAAAAAGAGAGTTATTCTTTGAAGAGGAATAACTCTCAGGGGAAATGAGAGGTAAGGTACTAGATGCGGTTGGGTATTTTCTCCTTTTTTTTTTGTGTTTTGGTTTAGTTTATTTATTTTTGCTTAGGATTTTATCTCAAGTGGGTATGGATAAGTTTATGTTGCGTGGGCAACAAATTTTCTTATCTAAAGATGCTCAATTATAATTTGGGCTTTCTTCAGCGTGCATCATTTAACTTTCTTCCCTCGTGAGGACAGCATCTTTGTTTTTTCTTTCGCGGTGTATTTATACGTATAGGTATTACAAATGTTGTTTACCGTTAAATTGAAGAAGGAGCCGTGGCGGAGTCCGGCGGGATTAACCTCTACCTTCTACTCCGTCTACGTACTGCGGGTGTCCCCCGGGTGGCAGGGACCAATACGACTGGTCCTTCTTATGGATGGGTTGTGTCCCAGCACTGTCTGGGGTGCTGAGACTGTCGCCGGGACGTATCATCGGGTGCTGTTGCCCCTATTTCCCCACCGAGGGCAATCTCTGGTGGCCGCAGGTGAGGTTAATTTGTATTGTTTTTATTACTCTTACTTTACGATATTTCTCTCTTCTTCAGGTGCTGTCCTTTCCCTGGTCGGGATGTACGGGCTGTGCACGTGCTGCCATGCCGCGTTTGACTCTCCGGTAACGGACTTGGCCCGGAAGTTCACCGCTACCCCTCCCCTTCCTGCATTCGCTTCCGACTGGGACGAATCCGAGGATGAGGATTAGGTGCGCTGGAGTTACTCGCATCGTCCACCTTTTGTGTGGAAAAAAATTTTTTTTTTATCTTTTTGTAATTTTTGTATATCTTTCCTATCTTTCTATTTCTTCCGTAATATAAAATAAAATTAATAGCTTCATTCAAAGGAAGACTACTTATTTCTTTTTTGTTTGTTTTTGGTTTTGTTGTTTTTGTTTTGTTTTTTTCAGGGTTGTTTTGTTTCTCGTTAGGGCGGTTCGGCCGGCTTGGTTGACTTTAAGATTTTTTTTTGTTTTTTACATATTTTCTTATTTCTATTTTAATAAAAAAAAATTGTTGTTATCTTATTTTCTAAAATTGTTTTTAAATATCTAATGCTATTCTATTCTATTGCTTTAATACCTTATTAATTTCTATTTTTTTTGTTATACATATGTTATGTTATGTTTGTTTTCGTTACACTTGTATATTTATTATGATCTAAAGTTAGTGGTTATTTAATTTTTAGTTTAGGTTAATAATGATAATATTTATATTTTTATATTATTTATTAAACACTAGCGGGGGAGGGTTTCGTTTTTTCTTTGTTTTTAGTTTGGATATATATATGTTTTTATTACACTAGTTTTCCTTAAACCTATGCTTTTTAATACTATTTATTTCTTCTCCCCTATTATATATATATTCTTATTATTTATTTCGGTTTGTTGAAACCACTTTTATTTATTTTCTAGGTGCTCTACTATTAGTGATAGTACTTATGACCGTTTGAAGTGGTGACACTATACCACTTGCACTGACCTAGTAGGTGGCAGGGTGCGGGTCCTTTTGAGAGGGGTAGGTTCAATTATTTCGATTTGTTTGATTTGTTCGATTTGTTCCTCCGCCTCTAGGGTTTTTTCAGATTTACGTGGTCGATAATTTTTCATGAATGGGACTAGCCATTTGGCGACCAGGTACAGCACCATACATGTGATGACAACACCAGTTAAGGATACTGATGTTGCAGCTAGGACATGTGTAGGGTGGTGACTGATCTGAGGAACTATTTTTTCCAATTTTTTGTCCAGTTCTTTTAATGACTGGGTACCTTCTAAGATGATGCTATTAGTGTCATCTCCTGAGTATAGTTCTGTTTGTATTTTGTCAGACTGTACCTTTTCTTTGGTTTCATTGAGGTATTTTTCTACCATTTGCTCTAATGGAGCGATATTTGGGAAGTAGTTGGGTTGTTTGAGACTCAATTGCTGGATATTCTCTGCCTCATAATGTAGGATTTGTGATCCTACTTGTAATTGACAGGGATGGTTGATAGTAATTATTCCTTGAAAATCGGAAGTTGTATTCTAATAACTAATTTGTCTTGGAATATACGAGCCTTTGTTTTCGCTGTCTGATATAACAGGGAGAGACAATTTTGTGCATCTGGGCAAGTAGCGTGGGACTTGTGGTATATCTCTAATAAACTTTTGGGAGACACCACTAGCGGATGCAACTGGTGATTTTTACTGGAGATTATTATGTCGAGTAAGGCTTGTTGCCTGTACTCAATCTCGACAATTTGTAAGGTCAGGCTTGAAATTATCTCCTGCCTTAATTGTCTCATTAGTAAATCATCAGTGATATTTTGCATTCTATTTACCTGGAGATTTATTTGACGTTGTCTTTCCTGCAGAGATGTCAATGGCTTTTGGATTTGTTGTAGTGTAGTTTTGACTACACTGATCTGCTGTCTTTCCAGGTCGGCTAGTGCTTTTGTATTTGTTTCGAGCTCCTCGAGTCGACTGTATACCTCTTGTTCATTAGTGCTGTCCATGGTCCCGAATAGGTAGTGCATTGCATTGCCTATTCCATCGAAGATAGATCTTGTTGTTCTTGATTTGGGGACCACTTCTCGAATGACACTTGTTCTTCTCTTGATATTTTCCAAGAGTGAATGAACGTGTTTTTGTTGGACCAGGCATAGCTCATCGGTTTGAGAGCGATTCGAACATAGTCGGTGAACTAAGTGCTCCGCCTGTTCTGCCATAAGCGTTTGGTTGTCCAGTTCCCTTAGGTTGATCTCCGTTAGGATATTCCATGTACTGTGGTATACTTGTAATTTTCCTAAGTCCTCATATAGTATTCCTGTATTGTTCAGGGGACTTATTGTGTAGGGTTCCGTTTGTATCTGTCCCATTCCCAGATGGAAACAACATATTAACACTAACATGTGCTTCATGTTCTGTATAAAATGAAGGATAGGCTTCATTAGTCAATTGGTCTTACTACATAGCATATAATATTTAAATATAGTATTGCTTAATTGAATGGTAGATAGTTTGTATAATGGGGGCTTAGTTGCTAAAAGAAAGACGAGATAGAACAGGATAGGAGAACTCTGAGTCGGTTCCTGCTAAATCTCGTCAACGTATGAGCATTGTACTTTTTCACCAAAACTGTACTGGAGAGAAAAAAAAATTTTTAATTCACTCGTAACTACCAAAACAAGGTATGGAGAGTGTAAGTTAGAGCATGCTAAACTTCATCAACTTCTCTATGAGCTTTTAAGTCGACCATTATTTTGTCATAAGTAGCAAGGTATATGTGGGTACGTTTATTTAGCGTATTTTTTATTAATTTAAATAAAATTTAGGTAAAGTTTGACTTCATGAGTCATAAGGAGTAATCCCGAGTGCGGAACCTTTTAAGTGGGTAGTTAATAGTTTAACTGGCGAAATTTTGTTTCAGTGGGACTTATTTTCTAAAGGTGTACGTATGTACCAGTGTACCACTCGTAGTAGGGCTTTAAACGGTTGTTGTGTACTACTACCTGCCGTTTGCCTATTTTTATGGTAGTGTTTGTTGGACTAGGTACATTGATTACCAGATATGGACCAACCCAGATTTGAGACAATTTGTGTTTGCGGCTTTCACTTTTGAGGAGGACTTTGTCTCCTAGGTGGAAAGTGAGAGGCCTGACTGTTTTGTCGTAGTATGCCTTTGAGCGTTGTTTGCTGGCTAAGAGATTTTTACGAGCCGTGGCATATGATTTTTGTAATCTGTATTTGAGCATATGGTAATAACTTTCGTGGTTATATACGGGCTCAGGGTCCCGTTTTAAATTAGATGGGACATCCGCTGTGAAGCCGTAAAGGCAATCCATCGGGGTTAGTTTAGTACCCTCGTGTACACTGTTATTGTACACGAATGCATTATTTATTTCGGTTTGTTGAAACCACTTTTATTTATTTTCTAGGTGCTCTACTATTAGTGATAGTACTTATGACCGTTTGAAGTGGTGACACTATACCACTTGCACTGACCTAGTAGGTGGCAGGGTGCGGGTCCTTTTGAGAGGGGTAGGTTCAATTATTTCGATTTGTTTGATTTGTTCGATTTGCTCCTCCGCCTCTAGGGTTTTTTCAGATTTACGTGGTCGATAATTTTTCATGAATGGGACTAGCCATTTGGCGACCAGGTACAGCACCATACATGTGATGACAACACCAGTTAAGGATACTGATGTTGCAGCTAGGACATGTGTAGGGTGGTGACTGATCTGAGGAACTATTTTTTCCAATTTTTTGTCCAGTTCTTTTAATGACTGGGTACCTTCTAAGATGATGCTATTAGTGTCATCTCCTGAGTATAGTTCTGTTTGTATTTTGTCAGACTGTACCTTTTCTTTGGTTTCATTGAGGTATTTTTCTACCATTTGCTCTAATGGAGCGATATTTGGGAAGTAGTTGGGTTGTTTGAGACTCAATTGCTGGATATTCTCTGCCTCATAATGTAGGATTTGTGATCCTACTTGTAATTGACAGGGATGGTTGATAGTAATTATTCCTTGGCCTTCTATTTTTGAAGTTAGGAATTGTTGGGTACACTGAAGGTGTACAATTGTTGGTTCTATCAACGAGAATATCCAAGAATTTGGTTTACTTAGTTTGATAAGTAGGTCTCTGGGAGGTATTTGCGCTCTAAATTGACACTGTGGCTTTTCTTTTAATGGATTGAAGAGCAGCTTTACTACGCATTCTTTGGACAGAGTTGCCTTTGTTACAGGAATGCCTAGCTTAGCGATGTAAGTGTCCTCTTGGGAATTTTGCGTGATCCTTTTGAAGATTTTAAAATCTTGTGTTTTTAACAATAATATGTCCTGTGTCTGTACCTGGTGCGCTACGTGCGAGTACTTTATTTCGGGTACCAATGATTGTTTTTTATTAACATGGATAGGGAAACTATGTATCCTATACAACTTCATTCGTGGTAAATTGAAAATCGGAAGTTGTATTCTAATAACTAATTTGTCTTGGAATATACGAGCCTTTGTTTCCGCTGTCTGATATAACAGGGAGAGACAATTTTGTGCATCTGGGCAAGTAGCGTGGGACTTGTGGTATATCTCTAATAAACTTTTGGGAGACACCACTAGCGGATGCAACTGGTGATTTTTACTGGAGATTATTATGTCGAGTAAGGCTTGTTGCCTGTACTCAATCTCGACAATTTGTAAGGTCAGGCTTGAAATTATCTCCTGCCTTAATTGTCTCATTAGTAAATCATCAGTGATATTTTGCATTCTATTTACCTGGAGATTTATTTGACGTTGTCTTTCCTGCAGAGATGTCAATGGCTTTTGGATTTGTTGTAGTGTAGTTTTGACTACACTGATCTGCTGTCTTTCCAGGTCGGCTAGTGCTTTTGTATTTGTTTCGAGCTCCTCGAGTCGACTGTATACCTCTTGTTCATTAGTGCTGTCCATGGTCCCGAATAGGTAGTGCATTGCATTGCCTATTCCATCGAAGATAGATCTTGTTGGTCTTGATTTGGGGACCACTTCTCGAATGACACTTGTTCTTCTCTTGATATTTTCCAAGAGTGAATGAACGTGTTTTTGTTGGACCAGGCATAGCTCATCGGTTTGAGAGCGATTCGAACATAGTCGGTGAACTAAGTGCTCCGCCTGTTCTGCCATAAGCGTTTGGTTGTCCAGTTCCCTTAGGTTGATCTCCGTTAGGATATTCCATGTACTGTGGTATACTTGTAATTTTCCTAAGTCCTCATATAGTATTCCTGTATTGTTCAGGGGACTTATTGTGTAGGGTTCCGTTTGTATCTGTCCCATTCCCAGATGGAAACAACATATTAACACTAACATGTGCTTCATGTTCTGTATAAAATTAAGGATAGGCTTCATTAGTCAATTGGTCTTACTACATAGCATATAATATTTAAATATAGTATTGCTTAATTGAATGGTAGATAGTTTGTATAATGGGGGCTTAGTTGCTAAAAGAAAGACGAGATAGAACAGGATAGGAGAACTCTGAGTCGGTTCCTGCTAAATCTCGTCAACGTATGAGCATTGTACTTTTTCACCAAAACTGTACTGGAGAGAAAAAAAAATTTTTAATTCACTCGTAACTACCAAAACAAGGTATGGAGAGTGTAAGTTAGAGCATGCTAAACTTCATCAACTTCTCTATGAGCTTTTAAGTCGACCATTATTTTGTCATAAGTAGCAAGGTATATGTGGGTACGTTTATTTAGCGTATTTTTTATTAATTTAAATAAAATTTAGGTAAAGTTTGACTTCATGAGTCATAAGGAGTAATCCCGAGTGCGGAACCTTTTAAGTGGGTAGTTAATAGTTTAACTGGCGAAATTTTGTTTCAGTGGGACTTATTTTCTAAAGGTGTACGTATGTACCAGTGTACCACTCGTAGTAGGGCTTTAAACGGTTGTTGTGTACTACTACCTGCCGTTTGCCTATTTTTATGGTAGTGTTTGTTGGACTAGATTAGATTAGATTAGATTCGTAGAGGGGTGTGTAGGCACAGCCTCGCAATCACCGCGACCTAAAAGATCTATTGTGAGTCCCCGTTGAATTTATTCCCTTTCTAGGTTCAGACTGTTAATAAAGTCTAGGATCCTTCTGGGATTGAGGTTCCGTACGTAGTTAGGTGTAGGAAAAGCATGTTCGAGATGGAGTAATCTCCGCCTGGTCAATGCTTCGCAGTTGCAGAGCAGATGCTCCGAGGTTTCATGAGCATCCTGGCAAAAGCGGCAGGATGAAGTCTCAGCCAAGCCCATCTTGTTAAGGTGATACCTCAAGGGGCAATGGCCTGAGAAGAGTTCTGTAATTATTTTGAGCTCTGTTTTCTTGAGGAGTAATAGTTCTTTTGTTTTTCCTGCAGAGGTGTCGATAAACTTTTTTGCCTGACGAAGTCCTTGTAGCCTTTCCCAGTATAGGGATTTTTGTTTGTTCTCCCAGTTATTTAGGGCAGCTTTGAGGTAACATTTTGAGGTGCCACAAAATGGCTCCGGTCCGACAAAGGGAGTTTCCGCTCCTCTTTTGGCTAGGCCATCAGCAATTTCGTTGCCTTTATGGCCCTCATGTCCAGGTACCCACATGAGGATAACTTTGTTTCCTCTTGATAAATCTTTTAGGGTTTGTAGACACTCCCAGACTATCCCTGACTTGATGGTGTAGGACTTTAAGGCCTTGAGGGCAGCTTGACTGTCCGAGAGAATATTAATAGTTGAGCCATTTATGGCTCTTTTAATGCAGGTATTGGCGCATTCTTCTATGGCCAATACCTCGGCCTGGAATACGGTAGGGGTAAAGCCCAGGGCCTTTGATATATGGCATCTGGGGCCGTATACGCCCAGTCCGACTCCACTGTTCGTTTTTGAACCGTCTGTATACCACACCATCGATCCTTGATGAAAGGACGGTTTATTGGAACGCCATTGCTGTCGGTTTCCCAAAACCACATCGAATGGTCTTACAAAATCCACCTTGGGTGTGATTATATCAGATATTGTCGTCATTTGCTCAAAGCGTATCTGTTTTAAGATACTTAAATGACCAACCAGATTCCCTGGTTTTAACTGTTTCTCCTTTTGCAGTCTTATAGCACTGGAGATTGCTTCCTTTTTCACCTGCAGATGTAGGGGTGGAAGGTTTAGTAAGGCTTCCATGGCTGCTGTAGGACAGGTCCTCATGGCACCAGTTATTCCTAGACAGGCAAGCCGTTGTGTTTTTTGAAGCAGAGCCTCAGCCTTCTTTTCATTAGTTTTTGGCCACCATGCGAGGGCCGCATAGGTGACCATGGGTCTAACAACCGTGGTGTACATCCAGTACATCATTTTTGGCTTCAGACCCCATGTTCTGCCAATGAAGCGACGGCACGTGTAGAGAGATCCTATCGCTCTTTCCGTCACTCTAGACAGATGCGAATTCCAGGAAAGTTTCTTATCTAAGGTGACCCCCAGATATTTGACTTCTTCTGAAAATATCAATTCCGTATTATCGAGCAGAGGAGCCTTTAGTGAAAGCTTTGATCTTCTCGTGAACGGAACGATAACCGTTTTGTTTGGGTTTACACTGAGGCCTTTGGTTAAGCACCACGTGCGGACTTTATAAAGGGCTTTTTGCATGAGGTCGGATATGACTTGGTCATGCGTGCCCCGTATCGTGACTACTATTTCATCCGCGTAGCCTTGTACGGTAAAACCCGAACTGGTCAGCTTCTCTAAGAGATCATCAATCACGATCGACCATAGGAGTGGAGAGAGAACTCCTCCTTGTTGGCAGCCTTTAGCTGCAGTGATTGTGACTGAACAGTTTCCCAGAGTAGTAGTTATCCTCCTGCTTCTGAGCATGGAGTCTATCCAGTTAACCGTGGGAGGCTCGAAGCCCTTGTCCTCGGCAGCTGATTTAATTGCTTCGAAGGAGGTGTTATCAAAAGCACCTTCTATGTCTGCAAATGCACATAAGGCCACCTCTTTTGCTTCAAGAGCTTTTTCGAGGTCTTTAACCAAAGTGTGGATGGCAGTCTCGGTAGACTTGCCTGTTTGATAAGCGAATTGCTTAGAATGAAGTGGTGATTTAATCAAAACTTCACTTCGAATATGTAGGTCTAGGATTTTTTCCATGGATTTAAGTAAAAATGATGAGAGACTAATGGGTCGGAACGATTTGGCTAGAGAGCTAGCTCTTTTTCCTGCTTTGGGTATAAATACCACCCTGACGTCTCTCCAGCATTGGGGAATATACCCCAGAGCATAACTGGCTCGAAAGATGTTTTGTAGTGGAAGAAGTATTTCTTCAACCCCTTGCTGTAGTAAGGCAGGAAAGATGCCGTCCCCTCCAGCAGATTTATAGGGTTTAAACGTACCAACGGCCCATCTAACCTTGTTAGGAGTGAAGATTCTTCCCGCAAGGCTCTTACCCCTGTTAGAGACCCTGTAATTGCCCACCTCAATTGGGTCTGGAGCTACTATTCCTTGAGCGGGACTGGTAGAGTCGGGGAAGTGAGTTTCTAATAAGAGCCTGACTGTTTGGACTAGGTACATTGATTACCAGATATGGACCAACCCAGATTTGAGACAATTTGTGTTTGCGGCTTTCACTTTTGAGGAGGACTTTGTCTCCTAGGTGGAAAGTGAGAGGCCTGACTGTTTTGTCGTAATATGCCTTTGAGCGTTGTTTGCTGGCTAAGAGATTTTTACGAGCCGTGGCATATGATTTTTGTAATCTGTATTTGAGCATATGGTAATAACTTTCGTGGTTATATACGGGCTCAGGGTCCCGTTTTAAATTAGATGGGACATCCGCTGTGAAGCCGTAAAGGCAATCCATCGGGGTTAGTTTAGTACCCTCGTGTACACTGTTATTGTACACGAATGCAGCGGTTCGTAGGAATTGATCCCATGTTTTGGGATTTTCGTCTACGATTGTACGCAGATATTCGATTAATGGTCTATGGGCACGTTCTAGTGCTCCATTAGACTGTGGATGGTATGCGGAAGTTTGTAACTTCTTTACCTTTAGCAGTTTGCAGACCTTCTTGAATAGCTCACTCAGGAAATTAGTTCCCTGATCGGTGACTATTCTCTTTGGAATGCGATAACGCGTGACAATCTCATTGAAAAAGATTTGCGCCACCGTTACTGCTTCTCCATTTGGTATGGCATACCAATCGACGAACTTGGTGAGATTATCTTGAAACGTTAAGATATATTTATTACCTGATATGGTCTCTTCTAGTGGACCTACTATATCGAGGTAAACCTTGTCGAAAGGTTGTTCTGCGATGTCCGTTATTACCATTGGCATCTTGAATTGTGGCGATGCCTTCATTGTTTGGCACTTAGGGCATTTTTTTATGTACTCTTTTATATCGCTAAGCATGTGTCACCACCAATACTTGCGTCTGATTCTTTTATAAGTCTTAATGACACCCTGATGGCCGCCGAAAGGGGAGTCGTGGTAATCCTTTAGGATTGTTTGAACTTCCTTGGGGCTCGTGATTATCTCAGGTGCCTTGACTGGACTTGTTTCTTGTTCAAGCGTAGCAGGGGGTTGTATTTCCGCCTCTGGGAGTTTAGTTTCTTTATCTTCCGCTGCCGTGGGCGGTGTTTCAGCACTGGAGCTAGTATTGGCCTCTTGGGCTTTTTGTTTTTGAGCTCTGGTCACGGCGAAGCAATGAGCGGGTTTCTTTGTTTTCTTTTTACTTGGGGAAAAGCTTTCCTCCACATCTGAGTCCATAATGTGGTGGACTTGGGCTTGTACCGTTAAAGTGTTGCCTGTATTGCCTTCGATTAATACTTGTGGAATGCGGCTTAATGCATCCGCATTGGTATTATACTTCCCTGGTTTATATTCGATGGTATAATCGAATTCTGATAATTTGTGGTGAAATCTCACCAAACGGGAAGTCGGGTCTTTAACGTTAAAGACACCTTTGAGAGGCTTGTGGTCAGTATAGACCGTGAATTTCCTGCCTTGGAGGTAGCATCGGAAATTTCTTGTGGCCCAGACTATAGCCAATAACTCCTTTTCAATAGTGGAGTAATTTCTCTCGGCTTTGTTCAGCGTTCGGCTTGCATAGGCGATAGGCTGGTCTTTACCCACTTCTCCTTGGGAAAGTACAGCTCCTAAAGCTTCGTTACTGGCGTCCGTTGTGAGGTTGAATGGTTTAGAAAAATCTGGATAGATTAAAAGAGGTGGGGAAATTAGAGCATTTTTAATGCTTTGAAATGCTTCTTGGCATTTCTCGGTCCAATTGAATTTTACGTCCTTGCGGAGTAAATTCGTGATTGGAAGAACGATTTTAGAGAAGTCCGGAATGAACTTCCTATAGTAATTGGCGAGTCCTAAAAAGGACTGAACTTGCCTTACTGTTCTGGGAACAGGAAATGTTTGGACGCAGGCCGTTTTGCTGGGGTCTGGTAATGCACCTTCGCTAGAGCATTTGTGCCCTAGGTAAACAACTTCTCTTCTCAAGAACTGGCACTTCTCTGGCTGCAGTTTGAGGTTGTTCTCTCTCAATTTGTCGAAGACTTTGCGAAGTTTATCATTGTGGTCATTTAGGTTTTTCCCGTAAATGACGATGCCGTCAAGATAAACGAAACATTCGAGGCCTTGTAGGCCTGTCAGAACGAAGTTCATGAGGCGTTGGAATGTAGCGGGAGCTCCTTTGAGTCCGAATGGCATACGCTTAAATTCGTAGTGCCCGTAATTAGTGCTAAAAGCGGTCTTATGTCGATCTTTTTTGTCGACTAAGACTTGATGATAGCCGTTGGCCAAATCGAGAGTGGTAAAGTACCTGGCATGACCTAGTTGGTCAAGAATATCCTCGATTCGCGGTAGGGGAAATGCGTCGCCAATTGTCTTTTCATTCAATTTGCGAAAATCGACAACGACGCGCCACCTTTTTTCACCATCGGGTCCCGCCTTTTTGGGGACAACTAATAAGGGTGAATTCCAAGGGCTTTTGCTAGTTTGGACTATCCCGTTTTCTAGCATTTCTCTTAATTGTTCGTTGATTACTTGTCTCTGGGTCTCTGGTAATCTGTAGGCCTTTTGGTTTATTGGCGCTTGATCTTGTATTAAAGGGATATTGTGGGTGATAGCATTTGTGTATGTAAGCTTATCACCTTTAAGGTAAAAGATATCATTGTACTCGTAGCAGAGTTCGGATATCGAAGCTTTTTCTTCCGCATTTAGATTTGGGTCTAGGCTGAGCTCTTGGTCTAACCTGTTGACTCGCGGAGTATGTGTGGGATCTTCATGATCCGGAAATAAGTATCTTACGTGTTGTAAGATAGCTGTGTTTTCCGAAAAGCTTGCGTCTCTTTCCTCATTTGGTGTAGTTGTGTACTTACTATCTGTTTTACTTACATTACTAGATGGCAGGGAATGGGCTTAATGCAGTTTTAACGGTGGAGTACCATGTTTTATGGGTACTTTTGATTGGTCCGAGTACTCGCACGCTTTTGGATTTTGGCTAATAGGCCGTGAAAAATTGGTTTTCTTAATACTATTTGACGGTGGAGCCAACTTTGCCTTCCATGAGGTCTTACTGATCTCGCACGCGTCTTTTATAGGGCTTATGGGGCACCTTGTATTCTTAATTCTAATTTTATTAAGTGGTGGAGTCGACTTTGCCTTTAAATAGGTCTTACTGAGCTCGCACGCACTGCTGGTAGGGCTCTTGGGCCTCAGCTTTTTCTTAACACAAATTTTATTGGGTGGTGGAGTCGTCTTTGCCTGAGAATAGGTCTTACTGAGCTCACACGCACCTGTTGTTTGGCTCCTTACCCGTGTGATTATCTTACTCCTAGGTATATTGGATGGAGGAGTCAGCTGCATTTTGCTTGTCGGCTTCTGGAGCTCGCTCACATCTCTGATTTGGCTCTTTGGCCATGTAAAATTTTTGTAACTTATTCTATTGGATGGTGGAGTCATTGTTGCCTCTTTTCGGGTCTTACTGAGCTCGCACGCGTCTTGTATGGGGCTCTTGGGCCGCGTTAGTAACTTATATCTAGGTATTCTGGAGAAAGAAGTCTTGCTTGACTTCTTTTCTGCCTTGGGAAGCTCACTGATGTTTGTGTTACTCGCTTGCGATTTATTCGGCTTGAGAACATGTTGTGTATCAGTGGCTTCTCCTATTGGGATGACGGCGTAGTCATGTATAGGGAGCAGTTGTAATAATAAACTGTTGATGACTACTTTAAAATTGTTAATGTTGAGTATGGCAACTAGCACTGTTTCTTTCCCAGTAGGGAGTAAACTGTTGGCCAGGAAGACTCCGTCGCCTATCTCTTTAGATAGACAGAGCATTTCTTCCTTCACTCGCAACGGGACTGTGGTGATAATTTGTGACCTAGCAGGTATGCATATTGGTTCTCGTAAGATAACCAGATGCTGCCTCATTTCGCTGGTCTTTTGATCACCCAGACAGCTCTTTTCGCACTCCGTCGGCTCTTCTCGAACCTGGCAGCCAGCATTAATCTCTTGGGATGCCTTGGAGACACTGCATGTAGATAGCTTAACCTGTTTAGGTTCCATCCTTTCAGCAAGTGACCTCACTTCGACTGCTTTACTGGAATACAGCTTGTCCGTTTTGCATGACAAGGGCACAGTAAACTTTTCAGGATTTGTTTCCGTACAAGGAAACCTGAGTGCTTTATTTGGGCCTTCAACATTACAATTGTTTGATAGGAAGTCGTTTCCTAATAGGCCGTCATCGGAAAGACCTGGCAGGTTTTGTACCACCTGAAACTTGCAGGGAATTTTATTTTTAAAATTGAAGTTGCCCTTGCAATTACCCAATGTCTTTCCGGTTCCAAAAGGGGTCTGTAAAGTGCATGCCTCATTGGAATTAATTATTTTGAGGTCTTTAATTGCTCTTTTCTTAATAATACTAACCTCAGCGCCAGTGTCCACTACTAGTTTTGTATGGCCGTTAAGGCTTATGTCCAGTGGAAGTTTCACTGTAGGGACACCGGATTCGGGCACTTGAGGTGACCCTTTTAATTTTTTAGTCGGGTTTGTAGTCGAGCCGGGGAGTTTTGGGTCGACTGCATATCGTTTCCCTGACTCTGGGCTTCCCATTTTTTCTTCTGGCGGCAGTCTTCGTCTGCATGTCCTCGGCGACCACAAAAGGTGCATTTGAGTCTTATATTGAAGACTTGAGGACTTTTTGTGTTGTGTTGCTCTTGTGTAGATCTGTTGGAGAGGCGTGGAGGAACAATTTGTTGGGTCTGTTGACTTTTTCTGCAATCACGGACGTCATGTCCATAGATTTTGCAGTTTGAGCAGAAAGGGGTGTTCTTGCGCTTAAGGCAATCTGTATATGTATGACCCTTTCGCTGGCAGAAATTACACGTGATGTTACGGACCAGTGCATCTGTATCCGAGTTTCTGGCATCGGTGTTTGTAAATGGTCTTTGTCGTGACTGTGATGAACCTGAGTTATTCACAATGCGTGAAAACTGATTTGGATTTGGAGCTCGAGGTGATGCGAACATAGGTGTTGATGGCATTTGATAGTAAGGAGCTCTATAGTAAGCTCTCACTCGTAAATCTGGGTCTACTGGAGCCATTGGAGGAGCTTGTACCAGAGGAGTCTGGACGAATGTAGCACTTTGCTGTAATTTCTCCATGTCCAAGGCTTTTTGAATTAGTGACTCTAAATCGCCTTCTCCCTGCGTGAGCAAATATTGACACAGGTGTGGGTTAGTTACTCCACTTTTCAGAGCGTTTTTGGCAAAATCCATCAGCTGTGTTTTCACAGCAGGGACTGCCTCAGCTCCATACTTCTGTGTCGCTGCCTCGTTGCAAATCGTCAACAACTGTTTCAATCTTGTAATGAACACAGTGAGAGATTCTAACGGGTTTTGTCTGGTGGTAATTAGTTTGTTCACCAGCTCCTGATATGTCTCACGGGGAAGATATGTTCTGTTTAAACGTTCCTCTACTTCAGTAAATGAAGCAGGGACGTCTGAAGCGAATAATTGGTATGCGTCACCTCTGAGTCTTGTAGGAAGGACCTGAATGAAAGCCACTTTTTCTTCATCATTTAGGCACTGCATAGTTTGTTTGCAGCAGCCGATGAAGGTTTGTAACTCTCGTCCCAATTGTGGGGTACTTTCACCCGAAAATAAGGGAACGAGTTGAGCTGTGAGCTTAGCTACTTTTGCGTAATCCACCATTGTGTGTAGTCTATTGACTGGAAATTTAAATTTGGGTGGACTAGCTGGGCTTGTTTCTGGGCTGATTTCCGTTAAGGATTCTTCGAGCCAATCGATTAGCAGGTCTTCGGGAGTTGGTTCAGCTACTTCACCGTCACTGTCGCTATCACTATCACTGTCACTTAACCTAACACTCTTATTCTTCCCTAGATCTAAACTGAGTGAGCGCCGAGATTCGGAAAACTGTTCTAGTTCCTTTCGGAACTGTATTGTTTTTTCTTTTAAGGTCTTTAACTTGACGAGTCTGGTCTCACGCTCTGTTTTTAATTTGTGATCTAAAAACTTAGCTAAACTTACTTGACTATTCAGACCTGGCAGAACGGTTCCGCTTCGAAGTCGAGGTCCTGTTGGGGGTAACTGTGGAGGTTTTTCTCCTGCAGCGGATGATGTACCTTCACCGGGGTGCTGTGTATTGGCACCTGGGGTTGATCCCGCGTCGGCTAAAGATGGAGAGTTTTCCCTCGCTGCTGTTTCTGGTTCCTGCTGAGGTAGAGCAGGATTGTCGGCTGGCATATGATGCGCTGTTCAGTGAAAGGGGGGTCCTTGCCTGCTTAGGTCCCTTTGCTGTAATTGAGAGGGGGGTTTCTTTAACCGCCTTCGAGTTCCCTCTCAATCCTTTGTCGGTTGATTTCGGCTTTCTTTTGCAGCTGGGGGGGCCCTGGGCGGTCTTAACTTCCCCTGGATCTAGTTGAAAAGGGGGCTTATGAGCCGTCTTCGATTTCCTCTTCAACTCCGGATCGTTGACTGCTAGCGTTTGGTCGTCTGTTTGGCTGAAACTTCAGGCTGCTTATAGAGCTGTGTCCTGGCTGATCTGTACTCGTCCTTCTGGGGGAGTTTGGAATGGTTCTCCTCTTCCTTCTTTGGACTGTTCGCTTGTATCCCTCGGTGGTGCCTGTGCACAAATTGGGGTGAACGCTTGCCCGCCTGGAGCAGAGGCGCCTAGAGATGGTATCTACCCGAGTGTTGGGGGTGACTTGGCCTGAGTGGCTTCGTCAAGGGAACCCCTTAGGTTCGCAGGATAGCGGATTTTAAAGCTCTTATGCCTTTCTATTTTGACTTTTAGAAAGCAGGCTTCCACTATCCTACCGGCTGCGCCAATTTGTTATATTTATATATATAATTGTATATATATACTGCGAGTGTATACTCTCAAGGGGTACTTACTGACACTCCGCACACACTGCCGCTCTGCGTATACCACTGCTCCGTTTTGTTTTGTAATACGTAATCCGTGCGTTCTTTAATTAATGTCACACCTTTTATGTTAAAACCTTTTCTTTTATTAGAACTATTTGTTATAAACACCTTTCTATCACAACAACTTTTCCTTATTTTCTTACTTTAACTTTTCACTGTCCTTTCTTAACAACTATTGTTCTGTTACAACAACTTTTCCTTATATTTTCAACTTTAACTTTTCATTGCCTTTTCACCGTGACCGCGCCTCTATCAGTATCTAAGTCGACTCTCAAAAACGGACTGTAAAAACTGACTCTAAAAACTGACTGTTAGACCGCTCGAGCAAAATGGTTAAAACCGACTGTACTCGACTTGGATCTTTTTAATCGCAAGTCTAGTTGTTCAGGATAGGAAAGTGCTTAATTAGCATTCCTATCCTGAGAAAATTATTTACCGCTGGGCATGTTTAAACATGCCCAGAATTATCGCGACGAACGATGGTTGGAATTGAAATTTGATATTTTCATAAATATCCAACCATCGTCGTGCTATCGTGCATACATTGTTGCTATCACAATGTATGCAGCTCGCGACAATTTGCTGATAGGAGCTTTTTTCGGTGAAAACTAGATCGTTTCAGTCTTCACCGACGTAAAATTTTATGCGCCCGATATGTATGTTTGTATGTATGTACATACATATCGTATTTACGACAAATCTTACTGAAGGTAAAATTTGTCGTGGGGCTTTTTTTTATTGAAACGACTTGGGATGAAATTTAAAACTTTTATTTTTCCCAAGTCGTTTTGTGATAAAATATTTTGGTTGTATGCGAAGGAATTTGAAGAAATCGCTGATGGCGATTTTTTCGCCTTGTTTGGAGATAAGCTAACCATGTTTTAAGCATGATTAGCTTATTTCCATTTATGAAAATTAGATATTTTTTAATGATTTTTTTCAATGATAATTATTACTTATAATTATCATTGATAACCCTTTTTAGGTATACAACATCGGTCTTGGTATAGCGAAGATAGCTTCCTCAGGAATATCTGCAACAACATTTCGAGGTTGTTGTATTTGTATATCCTGAGATACGTTGCGAGGTCGATCTGGAATGAAAGCGCCAGATGTACCTGCATCAACGTGTACTTGCGCCGTTAATATTTGCTGAACGGCCCTTACTGGATCAAACACTGAAAATTGATCGCTGTCAGTATCGGACATGTCAGCAGGAATAGGCATAACAGGTTCTGCAAGCTCGACATTTGCGGCATCAAGATTAGATGTACTTGCACCAGCGTTTATGTTGGGGTCATTAAGCCATGAAAAGCTTCCAACAGCTTCACGCACACTGTGTACCTGTGCCGTTGTTATATGCTGAGCGGCCCTTCCTGGAACAATCATGGAAGATTGATCACTGTTAATATCTGGCCAGTCAGCAGGAACAGGCAGAACAGGTTGTGCAACCTGTGCATCCCCCAGATTTCCTTCTTCAGGAATATTGGGGTTTATACGCCGCCTTTTAGCGCGTACACTTAAGGCACCCTTTCTCTTCGGCATTGCGGCAGATAAGGGAGAGAAATCAAATTAAAAAAAAAAAAAACGGGAACGCAGCAAGTATCTGAAAGAAGAAAGAAAAAGGAAAAGCTTTTTAGGAATAAGCAACACATATCTTTTAACAATTATGGTTAAATGTATTTTACTTTATTACAATAAGTATATCTCTGACTATTTAGGAATTTATAGAAACGTCCAGACCCCTTTGCAAACTGCTTAATAAAAATGTTCGTTCGCGGAAAAATAAAAGATATCCATATTTTATTAATATAATTGTATTAAAACGCCCCAAATCCCTTCGTAGATTTTGCGATGAAAATATGTCGTGATAAATAAAACTTAAAAACTTTTATTTATATCATTTTATTGAAATGGCCCACATCCCTTTTGCATATATAAAATATGATGTGACACTATTACAGGTAAGTAATCTATCTAAATAAATCTAAATTACAATATACAACTTGCCGAAAATATTAGCATTATAATGAGTAATCAGCAGTTTGATATGAAATTTTAAGCTTAGAGAATTGCAAGTAGACTTAATTCTAATACATTACTTCCCGAAACTGTAATGTTTAAAATGGAGTAATATCAGCGGACTGATAATTACTCGTGATAATCTCGGCAAAAAGAAAGCGTTGCCCGATTTAGTTCATTTTTGAAATTTTATTTACTATTGCTATGCTTTCAGCTCTCTAAATACACGTGTTCTCACGTTATCGTGAGGACACATGGAAAAATCCAATCCATTTTGCTCTACAATCATTTCTCTGTATTACAAACTTAATGACAAACTTAGTATACCATATGATTTCAACGTTTAGGACTAATCCTTTTCACAGTATACATAAAAAGAAATCAATTCTTGTAAAAATTTTTATATTGTTGTTCTTGGCAATCTGAACAATGATTGTAATGTAGCAAAACTGTGTCCCATCTCTGTAAGTTTGATGCTTGAAATGGTTTTTCGTATATATTTCTAAAATGGTTGGTCGGATAGTAAAAGTGATTATAAAAAATTTTACAGAATTTTATGCTGTGAACAACTTTTCAGTACAATAAAAACGTGTAGGACTGACATTTTTACAGTATACGTAAAAAACTTAAATGTTAATATGGCAACACCAAGAAAGGGTTACACGATTTAGTCCATTTTTGAAACAGTAGTTACTGTGGCTATAATGATACCACGTACCAACTTTCAACTCTCTACATCAACGCGTTCTGTTGAAGTGGCCAACTATATGGTGAGAGACTATCTCGAAATATCCAGTTAAAAACCAAATTTGTACGACAACATCAAAAAGGGTTTGTCCATTAAAGTTCATTACTGAAATTGTATTTACGATTGCTATGAAAAAGCATATAACATATTAGAGCTCTCTACGTCGACGCCTTCTCCAGGAAGTGTTCAAATATATAGTGAAAAACCAAAGTTTTGTGTTGCAACATCGAGAAGGTTTTGCTAAATTTAGTTCATTATTGAAATTGTATTTACTACTGCTATGAGAATACCATATACCAAATTTCAACTCTCTACGTCATGTTTCTACGTCGACTTGTGCCCAGGCAACGTTCCCAGGTATGGCAATATACATATATGCAAGTTTGATGTTTGAAGTGGTTTTTTGTATATATTTCTAAAACGATTGGTCGGACAGTAAAAATGATTATAACCACTTTCATACCATTTCATGTTATGAACATTTTTTCAGTACAATAAAAACGTGTAGGACTGATCCTTTTCACAGTATACATAAAAAACTTATATTTTTATATGGCAACCCCAAGAAGGGGTAACCCGAATTAATCCATTTTTAAAATTTTATATATAATTGCTATGAGAATTCCATATACCAAATTTCAGCTCTCTACGTCGAGGGATTGTCAGACAATGTATAAATACATAGTGAAAAACAAAATTTTCGTGAATGGTAATATTAATATACCCTAGGATTTCATACAGTATGCTACTTCCCGAAAATGTAGCATTATAAAAAATAATCAGCGGTCTGAAATGAAATTTAAATTTAATTAATTGTATTTCAGATAGACTAAATTATGATACATTACTTCCCGAAACTGTAATGTTTATAGTGGAGTAATATCAGCGGTCTGATAATTACTTGGGATAATTGCGGCAACAGAAAAAAGCGATTGCCCGATTTAGTTATTATTTTATTTATTTTATTTACTATAGCTGTGGAAATCCCATGTACCAAATTTCAGGTCTCTACGTCGACGTGTTCCCAGGCAGCGCTCTCAGGTATGGCAATATCTATGTAAGTTTGATGTTTGTAATAGTTTTTCGTATATACTTCTAAAACGGTTGGTCGGACAGTAAAAATGATTATAAGCACTTTTATAGGATTTCACGTTATGAACAACTTTTCAGTATAATAAAAACGTGTAGGACTGATCGTTTTCACAGTATACATAAAAAACCTATATTTTTATATGGCAACCCCAAGAATGGGTTACCCGATTTAGCCCATTTTTGAAATTTTATTTACTATTGGTATGAAAACACCATGTACCAACTTTCAGCTCTCTACATCAACCCGTTCTGTAGAAATGGCCAATTATATAGTGAGAGACTATCAATTGAAGAGTAATAAAATTTCAAATTAGAACCTTACGCGTTCTCAGGTACTCGAAATATACAGTTAAAAATCATATTTGTATGACAACACCAAAAAGGGTTTTCCCGTTAAAGTTTATTACTGAAATTGTATTTACTATTGCTATGAAAATGGCATGTACTACATTAGAAATCTCTACGTCTACGCGTTCTCCAGACAGTGTTTAAATATATAGTGAAAAACCAAAGTTTTCTGTGGCAACATCGAGAAGGTTTTGCCGAATTTAGTTCATTATTGAAATTTAATTTACTATTGCTATGATAATACCAAATTTCAGCTGTCTACGTCGAGGTATTGTCAGACAGTGTCTAAATACATACTGAAAAACGAAATAAATTTTCGTGAAAGATAAGATTAGTCCTAGGATTTTATCTAGTGTGCTACTTCCCGAAAATGTAGCATTATAATAAGTAATCAGCGATCTGATATGATATTTAAGCTTAGTGAATTGTAAGTAAACTTAATTATAATACATTACTTCCCGAAACTGTAATGTTTAAAGTGGAGTAATATCAGCGGTCTGATAATTACTCGTGATAATTGCGGCAAAAAGAAGGTGTTGCCCGATTTTGTTCATTTTTGAAATTTTATTTACTATTACTATTGAAATACCATGTAGCAAATTTCAACTCTCTACCTCAACGCATTCTGTGGAAGCTGCCAACTATATAGTAAGAGGCTCACAATTGATAGAGTAACTGTACGTGTTCTCAGGCAGTATCCAAATCTAAAGTGAAAAACCAAATTTGTATGACAACATCAAAAAGGGTTTGCCCGATTTAGTTCATTTCTGAAATTTTGTTTACTATTGTTATGCTTTCAGCTCTCTAAGTACAAGTGTTCTCATGTTATCGTTAGGACAGACGGACAGATGCAAAAATCCAATCCATACATAATACATAATATAATCATTCTAAAAACCGTATTTTATTAATTTTTTGAGCATAGAAAACATGCGGCCGCCCACTTTATACAAAATAGATCATGTGGCCCGTCATATCATATGAGATTGACATGCCTGCCCTAGATGAATGTCCTTATGAAATTTTGTATTGTCACCCTTCTGTGCAAATTTGAGTTTTGAGGTGGTTTTTATAGAACGGTTCGTCGGATAGAAAAAATGACTATAACCAATTTTATAGGATTTCGTATTCTAAAGAAGTTTTTAGTACAATAAAAATGTTTTGGACTGATTGTTTTCACAGTATACGTAAAAAACCTAAATTTTTATTTGGCAACACCAAGAAGGAGTTGCCCGATTTAGTCCATTTTTGAAATTTTATTTTGTAGTACAATGAAAACACCATGTACCAAATTTTAGCTCTATACGTCGACTGGTTCTCAGGCAGTGTCACTGACATATATAATATGGACTGCTTAACTTTCTATTTCACGTGGGCAAAATATTTTGTGTCAAAAAGAGTACTTACGTCGGTGCCAAGATTGAAAAAATCATTGGCTGAAAGTTGAAAAAGTGAGCACGTAGCTCCAAAAATGACTTTAATAAATCCTTTGGAATTTCTTCTGCGTATATAATGAATATATTGTCTTTAGTAAAACAGCTTTTATCAGTAATAACCCTAAATAATTAATTTAATAACATTTATTTCTACGAACCCACTTATTTATTTGTTGTTCACAGTTCTCTCTCAGTTGGTACTTGGTGCTTAGAGCGAAAGAGTCAGCAATATAGAAGTGAACCCACTTTTTGTAGTGAATTTCAATGAACGTAGTCAGTCCATATTATATATATATATGAGTGGGCAGTGTCCAAATACATATATAGTGGAAAAGGAGTTGGCCGTAACTTGTAATATTATGCGTGGGTGTCGAATTCATTTTGCTCTACCATCATTATTTCCAGGCGTTATAAACGGAATGTCAAACTTAGTATACCTTATAGATTGCATCTAGGGTATAAAAAACAAACCAACGTTTTGTATACAACATGAAGGAAAGTTTTCCCGATTGCAAAACTCTCGAGAATACTTCCCAAGCCATGAAACAGAAATCTATATGTATGCGTTGTGAGTCCGTTTTCTAGAATGTTCTATATTGATAGTTATGAAAAAGTGCCAAACATGATATATGCTATAGAGCCTAAACTACTATCCATACAGGAAAATAATCTACTAGTAAGTTACAGGTTGGTTCCTTACCTTCCCGAAAGCTACATTTCCTATATACCTTACTTAACAAAATAATAAAATAGTTTTGATTACAAAGTAACCTTACCTTTTTACGCTCAATACCTCTCAGCTGAGTGATAATTGCATGTGTGTATGTGCAGCCGTAGTCCGAATCTGTAGGCAGGTACATTCCATATCATCAGCCCACGGCATGCCGTGACGGCGCAGTGCATATACATGCAATGATTACTCAGCTGAGAACTTTTGTTTGAGGAATCGTAGTCATTTGGTTAAGATAAATTTTTTTAAATAATTTTGTTAGGAAAGGTATGAAAATTTTATTACGGTTCGGAAGATAAGAAAGCAGGCTTAAGATTATCAGAACATAATTTTTCTGTATGAATAGTAGTTTAGGTCGGAGGAGCTATTCAAATCAAACTTTTGTCAGTGTTATATAAAAACACTGTAAATATTTTAGTGTGTTAGGACTCCGTTGGGGCTCTCATGTGGTAGGAAGGGAGTCTGTTTCATGGCTTGTGAAGTATTGTCGAGGGTTTTGCCGATTGTCCATTTTTGAAACTCTATTAACCATGTACTAAATTTAAAAGTGAAAAAGTTTATATACTTTTAGTAATATTGTAGTTGTTTGATTTTTAATAATAATGTTTTCAATTTTGATAAAAGCATTTAATTCCTAATATATATTATATATATATTATGTAATCTATATCTTTTATCTTTAAGTCCGTTACGTGCATGGTATTTTCATAGCAATAGTCTGTTAATATAATTTCATAAATGGCCTAAATCGCACAAACCCTTCTTAATGTTGCCATACAATATTTTGATTTTCACTATATATTTGGAAACTGCCTGAAATGTAGATCAGGAGAACAGAAATTTTTTACACTACAAATGCACTAAAACTATTTTAAAAACTCTTAAATTTAGCTATAACCAGCAATTTTCAAAAAGATTTAAAACGTTGTATTACAAAACTTTTATACAAACCCACTATAACTTTTTAAATCACGGAAATAAATACACTTTGACTTTGACTTTGAAAATTTCAAATTATTTGTTCCGGCGAACAACAACTGTGATAGTTGTCAAAATCCTGCGTATAGGCAAGAGAGACTGAGCATGATAAACACTATGTTTACCTTATTGCATCTGCAGCGAACATAAAAACATCAAATAGTATTAGAAACCGTTCAGTAAGCATTATTTTGTGTTGGTAGCTCCAACTATGCCATAGGGCGAAAGATAAAACTGTAAAACTTGTGGCATTCTTTCCTATACGAAAATGGCAATACGTGCAGTCATGCTAAGTCAGTATATCGTACCAAATTTGAGCGATCTATGTCGACGCGGTCTCAGACAGTGTCGAAATAAATAGTGAAAAACCAATGTTTTGTATGAAAGATGAAGAAAACCGCGCCGCAACTTTTCAATCTATCGAAAATTCCAACTATGTTTTACTCACTCGATGTATGAGATTCTTCAATAAATTGCTGAGCATACCTAAAATCAAAAGTTATATAGTGAAAAATAAAAGTTTTGTATGGCAACATTAAGAGTTAAACACAAAAGTCGAGAGAACGTAGGATTACCCAAATGATAAAATCTTCTTGAATACCTTAAAAATCCTTTCAAACTGTTCATAATAATATACATCAGGTCACACTACCTCAATTTTTTAAGAAAAAGATAAATTTCACTTTGCCCAAGGTACTAAAAGGAGATATAAAATTCCTCTTAAATGAAATTCTAATTTTTGGCAAAAATATCAGAGAATCCAGAATGAGTTTCTCCCACTTAAACTCTTCAGAGCAAAACGAATGTAAAAACTTTAGATATTTCTCACATTTCACATATCACAAAAGCTAGGGAACATTTTATGAGTAAACCTGAAAACTCCGCCCGTTTTCATTTGCCATTATATTTCGTTGCATGGAATTAGCGCGTTTAGTCAATGTTTATGGTACCACTGACTTATAACAATGGAGTGAGCGATTTGCTATTTCATGTGGCACAAATATTGTGCTTCTGTATATCACTGACTGTTAGAGCATCCGTTAAAACGTTAACTATATAAGAAACACCTAAAACTCAAGTAATGAGATGAAAATTTACACCCGAAAATCGAATTAAATTAAAAAATATATTTTCTTCTGCCCAAGTGATATTTTAATCGCTTATAAGGAATTAAACTCATTCCGACTTTAATCTTCAAGGGTTATTTTTACCTGAATCTTGCGTATAGGCAAGAGAGACTGAGCATGATAAACACTATGTTTACCTCATTGCATCTGCAGCGAACATAAAAACATCAAATAGTATAAGAAACCATTCAGTAAGCATTATTTTGTGTTGGTAGCTCCAACTATGCCATAGGGCGAAAGATAAAACTGTAAAACTTGTGGCATTCTTTCCTATATGAAAATGGCAATACGTGCAGTCATGCTAAGTCAGTATATGGTACCAAATTTGAGCGATCTATGTCGACGCGGTCTCAGACAGTGTCGAAATAAATAGTGAAAAACCAATGTTTTGTATGAAAGATGAAGAAAACCGCGCCGCAACTTTTCAATCTATCGAAAATTCCAACTATGTTTTACTCACTCGATGTATGAGATTCTTCAATAAATTGCTGAGCATACCTAAAATCAAAAGTTATATAGTGAAAAATAAAAGTTTTGTATGGCAATATTAAGAAAAGATATTTATAAAATTATTATAGTCAGGGTATTATTTTAAATGTACTCTATTTTGCTTATCATACTTTTGTTATTTTTCTAAGCCTTGTAAGCATTCGACATATTATCAATATGTGTTGTATACTCGATGTACCTCACGTTGTAACTTAGCGTAATGTGAGGTTGTTTAATAAATGCTCTTATATTCTATAAATTAGGTAACTTAACAAACCTTATCGTTGGTTATAATTTTTGATTGATGCCACTTTCTAAATAACTTAACTGCTTTATAAAAATTGTATAAATAAGTTGAACAACATGAACTACAACTGTCATAGTTGTCAAACTATAATTGTATCTTCTTCTTTTCTGAAGAAAGGCAAATAGCAAGGTATATAGTATACAAAGTATTCTCATTAGGAACCACATTCCGCCATTAGTGACGAAATATCGTGAAAAAGTATAGGAAAGCACTGTACAGAGAACACAATACTCTGTCTTTCGTATAGAAATGTATATACATTACTCAGAGAATTACGTGGCAGGCTATTGGCCGGATTACATTAACAACGCCGACGTCGGCGTGGTCGTCGTTTTATGTCAAAAATATTTAGAGACAGTACTGCAAGTATGAAATGCATTACTTTACCCACGCCGGCGTCGTCGTCGTCGTCGTCGGCGTGGTCGTCAACCCATCTCTAATCCTAAATTTAACTCTGGCGCTCCATTGCTGCCAATATGCCAGATCTAAATTATGAAAAAACATGACAAAATGAAACGATATTTAAATTTCTGAAAATAAATGATATTATATTAAAAAAATGTGGACTTGAAAGAAAAGAAAATTTATTTTTTATTATTATTCAAACTTTTACCGGCAGAGATTACAAGCAAATAACTCAACTGTAAAATGTAAGGGAAATTAAGATATGGCGCTGCCGCCTAGTGCTAATGTAATTTGCCCGGCGTTTTGTTCGGCGTATGACGACGACGACGACGACGACCACGCCGGCGTCGGCGTTGTAATGTAATCCAGCCATAACAGCTGCAAAGTCTCAACAATTTAATGGGAATACTTGTTTCCCATATATCTTGATAAATAGTACAGCTAACTATTTTTGAATAAACCTTCTTTAGTACTACTGTAAAGGCCGAAACACAGTGCAAGCGTGATCGCAAGCGACCTGTGGCAGTTCCTGTTGAATGCATGAGAAAAAGTTGGGAAAGTTGTAATAGTAAAGTTAATTACGCCCACTGCGCAGAGCAATGGCTGGGGCAGCTCTAGTTTCTACTCCAGTGCAACTTTAATATTTGGTAGAATGATTTTGGTTGTTTATAGCCAGCAGCTGATTTGGTTTTAGTGATTTCGGTAGTGTATTGTCAAGGAAAATTGATTAGTTTGGTCCGAGAGGTGGAATTAATTTACGTCTTAAAATGCCGTAATTAAAGAAATATATAGAGAAAAAGAGGTAAAATTCAGGAAATAACAGTTGTCAACGCTCACACTGTGTTAAACTAAAGTTCACTACGCCAAAGTTATCAAACGTCGCCTGAGTCAAAGTCGTGTACGCTCGCACTGTGTTTCGGCCTTAAGTGAGTGTAAGGGCTTTCCCACACGATAATTTTTTAGGGAAAGAAGGAATTTGCTACCCTTGTACCAGCACAATAATGGTGCTGCGCGTAGTTCCTTATATGATTACCGAAATTAATTGAAATTTCGCAATTCCAAAATGGCCGGAGCTAATTTGCTTTCAGTAGGATTGGTATGGTGCCCGTGCTCCCTACCCGTACTCAACTGGCTAAAAACTTCCGCGTGTGGGCTATGGGTAAAGGCACTCTTAAAATTAAATTAATATTAATATTATTTATTTATTTTATGTTATATTATTATATAATTATATTATTATATTAGAAAATTATTTTCCAACTCATTGCATGCGACGCTCGAATCGAAAAATGCAATATGTTCCCGCGTAAACTATAAATAAAATTTGAATTTGCATGTGTACTAAAATTATAATCACCCTATATTTACAAAACTCTGGCGGATAAAAAAGAAAGGTACGAATGGAAATGGAAATAATTCCACAGATCGCATAGTAGTTAGTTGAAAATGGGCAAAAGAGGAAAAGGTGTAAGGTAAGTATTTAAAAAAATAAAATTTATTGTTTTGCATTGTGCTGTAAATTAATAATAATTAAATCTGATACATTACAGGAAAAATAACGAAAAATTTATGGCAACCGCGGCCCCAAAAGAAGCCCCAAAAACTGGGGCAGGAACGGTTGCAGGTACAGGAGAAACTCAGCATCAGGAACTCCAGGAGCGCCAGCAGCACCAGCATGTGGACTGCCAGCAGCACCAGCATCTGGAGCGCCAGCAGGACCAGCATCTGGAGCGCCAGCAGCACCAGCATCTGGAGCGCCAGCAGCACCAGCATCTGGAGCGCCAGCAGCACCAGCATCTGGAGCGCCAGCAGCACCAGCATCTGGAGCGCCAGCAGCACCAGCATCTGGAGCGCCAGCAGCAGCAGCATCTGGAGCGCCAGCAGCACCAGGATCTGGAGCGCCATCAGCAGCAAAAGCTGGAAAAAAACCAAGAACCCAGAAAAGGAAATATGAAGATGAAATGAACGAGACTACAAAAATCATAATCAACATAAATCAAAACAAAGTTGTGATTATGAGAAAATAAAAAAGAAAAAAAAATATTTATTTGTCTCAATTGAAATTT
Organism: Dioctria rufipes; assembly: GCA_963924295.1. NCBI lineage: Eukaryota > Metazoa > Arthropoda > Insecta > Diptera > Asilidae > Dioctria > Dioctria rufipes. Next base: position 211,125,591 of record OZ002740.1, read on the forward strand.
ATTGTAATTAATAATTAATTACAGGGTATCGCAAGAATTGGTGTTATATCTGTCCTAGCTTTTTTCTTGTAGGTATCAGTAATTTGCAGAAATGATGTTACGCTTATCCATTGCCGTTTATCGGATATCGATAACTTGAGAATGCGTGTACTACGAGAGTTGAAATTTTGCACACTGTGTATAAAAAAAAAACCAAATTTAAGTTCGAAAATGGAATAAATCGGGTATCTCTTTCATGGGGCTGCCTTTAAAAATTTAGTTTTTCGCTATGTATTTGCAGAATGCCTGAGAATGCATCTACGTAGTGAGCTGAAATTTTGTATACGATTTTTTTTATAGACATAGTTCAGTTAGAAAAAATAGTTAATAAAATAATCTTCTTGGTGTTGCAATATAAAACTTTTATTGACCAATGCTTGATGAGATTTTTTTGAATTTTTCACAATATTATTATATTATTATTTATTATTATAAGTTATAAAATTGGACTTGGATGTGAACCAAATGAGCAATAAACTCCTCATATAAAAAAAAAAATGAAAAAAACCAAATAAAGAAAACCATGCACTGCAACAATCAAACCCATACCCGCCCTAATCGAAGACTTTGACCCAGCGCCCTACTGACTGAGCCAAAGCACCTTATTTAGCTTGGGCTATAAATGAGTATTTAAAACAAATTGTGTTCCATCTCACAGGTTAAATACAGAGGCTTAAAATCGAAATCGTGATTATTCCAAATTTTTTGATGGTCAAACCCCTTACAAAATGCTTGATTTCGCAAATCTTGGCTGGACTTGTCGAAGTTAAATTCTTGTAGAATTTGAAGGAAGTAACCGAATTGGCTCAAATAAATTTTACGCGATAAAGCAGGAATGTCAAAAGCCACTTCTTGAAATAGACTGTCCAGTTGCTTTATGTGGCCCCCACCAGGAGTCGTCTAATGGACCTTACATTTCCAGGACATTTTAATTTTTTTAAATAGGAAAATAAAATCAGAGAATGCTAAAATTCGGTATAGACAATCCCTTTATGATCACAATTGTAGAAAATTGGAATAATTGTTATTTCGTATAACGAAATTTCCAAATCAATTTTCAGGACGCTGATTTCGGGCGCCAAATATTCAGATTTTGTCACGTATGTCGGAGGAGTTTGAAAATATGCTCAAAAAATCAGAAAAAAATCGTAATAAAAATTAAGCTAAAAAAATTAGCATATTAATTAAAAAATAACGGGAATTTTAATTCATTCCTTAATATGAGCATGAAAATTAAATGACATAATGAAATCTATGTATGACAAACTTTTAAACCGTTTCTCGGATAGCTTTGAAAAAAACACAATAATTTAGGGACAGTAGTATACTACTTCTAAATTTATAACGGGACTTATACGATTGCTATAAGTCCCGTTAAAATTAAAACATTTCAATCGTACGTAACATTCCCCATATAAATGAGAGACGAATCTAATTAGAATCTAATTTAGCGAACCATGCAAACTTATTTGGTTAGTTATTGCTAAACGGCTTTGCATAATGTCTTGTAGTTTATTTTAGATAAAAGCTAGTGGATTAGAGATAATGTTAAGAGATAAAAAGTGGCTTAATTTTTGCAGGATATACAAAAAAGATGGCGTTGAATGAAAAGCAATGACCGATGAAAGATAGTATCAAACAAAACTCATCGGCGAATCGGTAATTAGAATCGCATCGAGAATTAGTAAAAAGATTTATTTTTAGGACAAATAGGGGTTGTAATTATCTACCCCTGTTCAGCCCTCCTTGAAAATTTCATTACTAAAAAAATGATTTGAAAATATTTTTTTAAAAAAAAACCCGGAAATTTTCCCGTTTTTATTCCCACCCCCGCCACGAAGGTGGACGCAATCCTTAAATTTACATCATTTGTAATGCCACATATCCTAGGTATACTTTGAAAAAGGAATAGTTGAAATTGAACTAACACTTACGGATAACGATCGACTTTGGTGTATGAAGAAAATTTGAAATTTTTTTAAATGACCCGTAAAATGCTCAATGTGGTCATCTTCCATCACAGATGAGATACTATAAATATTTTAAATATATAAACGGTATAGGATATTTGTAGTTTGAAATCACATCTACATTTTGCCCCATAAAGTTAAATCTAATTAGTTTTCCGATCGGCGTAATAGTTTAGAAGAAAAATTAATAAGAGTAGAACAACCTCCTGCCGTGGAAATATGTAAATCAGGGTATATATACAGGTTATGTAATCATGGGTTATACGCAGATTATTAAAAGTTATTTTGAGTTTTGCATGTCTGTCCATCCGGGGGAAAAAATTTGCACATGGGCTTTTAAAAAAAAAATTAAATTTGAATGTTACATTTCACATAATGATATGAAACCTACATAGCAATCTTCCAAATCCGTCTCATATATCATATTTTTCTTTATTTTTTTCCATATAGGTACTCCAATAATAAATAGGCCAACCTTGCTTTATGTTGAAAAAAATCCTCATAATAAGCATCAAGTCTCACTTTTACTGGTAAATTTATTTCCAGTATAAGTACTGGTACCAATTTACTTGAATATCATACAGCTCTAAGTAGCCGTCAAGAAAGGGATAAACCAAAAGCTTGAAAAAGATCTGTGCAATGAACCCGCCATATACATAAAAAATAAAATATTAAACGAAATTCATATGCTCAACACTCGAACCCACAATCCCTAAATTCTCTGACTTAGCGCCCTACTGGCTAAGCCAAACTATCTTACGTGGTTAGCGCTATAAATGCATATTTCAATGAAATTGTGTACTTCTTAGCTCATATACAAATGCTTACATACACAAGTGAAAATTAGTTTCGAATTATAATATATTGAGGGGGTGGGCAAGAACCCTATAACCCGGCACCCTTCGAAACTCGTAATAGTCTTAAAAAATCAGAAAAAATTCACTAAGATTAATTTAGTAAAAAGAATTTTGAAAATCTGTTAGAATTTGGCCGAAATAAAAAGGGTGGTAGTTTTCAGTAGCACACCTATGTAGCTATGTGTGTGCATCAAACTAATTTAGCTTGCCTCGCAATGTAATTATGGGAAAGAAATTTGTTATTTTGGGAACAGGGTGATTAAATGGGCCCGTAGGAGCCCTTCCCGGCGCCGGAAAAAATTGAAAAAAATCCACAAGATTCCCAGGGGTCATAGTTATCATAGAAAAAAAGAACTATGAAGATCCGGTTAAAAATAGCTAAAATAAAAACAAAAGTATCTCAACAAAACGGCTTAAATTAAGGAAATGCCGGTTTTTCATGACGATTTCTGACCGTTTTGGTCGTTTTCAAAGTTTTTATTTCTACTATTACTACTTAATTATACACTTTTTGAATATAATGTCAGCGGATAAAATGAAACCTGTTTTGTTGGGAACGTTTATTTCCAATTAGTTTTCCGCTCGGGCTGATAGTTTAGGAGAAAACTTAATAATAGTAGAACAACCTCCTTTTACAACGGCTTTTTGCCGTGAGATGATGTAAAAATTTACAATTTCTCTTTACGGAATAACGGTGCTTCGGAGAAATTTTTTTGTAAAGATGAAAAAGTTTCGTAATCGAACACTAATGCCTATGGTTGAAAAAAAATTGGAAAAATAACTCATATGTAGTAATGGGGTATATGGGACCCAGATGAGGAAAAACTTTGTACTTCGGGAGGAAAAACTCAGTGAGAAAATGTCTCAAATTGAAAATAAAAACTTACTAATAGATAGAGAATTTTGTTACCTTGAATTTGAATATAAAATTTTTTCTCTACGGGCATCCGTTATGATGCAGGGTCCGACAAAGTGAAAAAGTGGTTTTCAGGTAAAATGTAAGAGGGTGAAAAAAAATATACTACGAAGTATACTCAATTGAAATTTGAAAAACGCCATTCGATAGAGCTCGGCGGGGGCTTTAATTAGACACCCCACATGCCATATTTGGGGCTTATTGGGGGTGGGGTAACAACCCCCCACCCCAAAATCCCCCCACCACAAATTTTTTTTTTATAACTTTAATCCCTTTATTGAACTAAAGACGAATCTGAAGTTAGTTTTTTAATCCGTCATCCCCTCTCTTCACAAATGAGGTTCGAATATTGAAAATAATTAAAGCAAATTTCTGAACTTCAAATACTATTATTAAGTAAATAAGGGCAGAAAAAGAAAATCGATTGGGATCCCAAATTTGCAATAACTTTTTTTGTGGGGTAGCACCGTGATGCGGGTAGATGTAAATTGAACACCCTGTTAAATCAACCCAGTACCACCCTTAAGCGATATTAGTGAACAAATCGATAGTCCTCGAATGGATCTTTCATTTGGCACACAGAAAATTTTCCTCGGACACCCCCCTCCCCCGCTGCACCCTCTAACATTTTACGTTACGTTTTACCTCCCCCCACCCACAAGGAAGGGTGGAGGGGGGTGAAATTTCAGATTCGTAAAATTTGAAGTGTTCTCTTTCCAACGATACCCCACTCGACCCAGTTGGAGTTGGAATTTCACTTGTTATAAGCAAATGTACGTTTTTCGAAAATCATCAAGTTTATATGAAAATTTTTCGAAATTCGAAAAAAAGATAACATCATAATATGGTAAATTATAAAGTTAATATCCATGAAAAATTTCATCCGCCTGCGAAAAGAAATACGGAATCTACAGCGATTTAAAAAAAAACGCTATTTCCCCACCTTCCGCCCTTTTCTGGGCGTTTCGAAAATACCGTTTTTCTAAATTTTTGATATTTGATAGCCACGCCCATGGGCTTTCCAACGAATCTTAAAACATCTCTCTAGACCCTCAGGGAGTGGAGAAATAAGGGAAAATCTGAAATGACGATTTGAAAATTTCAACTGCGTGAATTTCGAAATCTATTTCGAATTTCGAATGTTTTCGAAAACCAAAAGATAGCTTATGAGAAGATCTATAAGTTGTATAAATTTCATCCCCCTACTCCTTAAATTACTCAAGTTAGAGTTAATATCGAAAATTCCCCCCACCCTATTTTTCTCCCCACTCAAAAGTCCAAATGAATAAAAAGATCTTTCAAAAAAGTGCTATAATTAAAAAACCGTACGATTCAAATAAAAGTTATTCCAATTCGAAAATGTCTAACTTTAGCCATCATAAAAGGTATTTTGAAATTCGAATTTCGAAAAAAAAAACCCTCCAGGACAAGAGCTTAATGTTTTCAATATAAATAAAAACAAATCATAAAAATCGGTTAATTAATAAAACAGTTTTCATTCAGAAACCTTAAGCATGTTTTTCACTCAATCACTTTTTACTTTATATGATATGATTTTTTCTATTAACCGACGGAAAGCTTTGACGATCGGATGTATTTTGAAAGTGAATTTCTTGGATGAAAAAGTGGATTTTTTTCCTCTCGTAGTTATGCGAAACTGGTGCGCCGTACAAATGACTTCCTATGAGAAAAATATTCACAACGGAGCACTAGTGTCCCTCAAAGAAAGAACGGAAGAAATATATGCGAAATATGGTAACTGGGGTGTATGTTACCCAAGTGCGATACTGATAGTACTCGTCGAGACCATTTTTTTTGCACGTGATTGTGCGAAATTGATGCATCGTGGAAGATGACTTCGTATGAGAAAAATGCTCACAACAGAGAACTAATGACCGTGAAGGAAAGAACGGAAGAAATATATGCAAAATATGGTAACTGGGGTGTATTCTACCCAAGTGCGAGACCAGTAGTACTCGGCGACAGCACTTTCCTCCGCTCGGGATTGTGCAAAATTGGTGCGTCGTGAAAAATGACTTCCTATGAGAAAAACGTCCATAACAGATCACTAATGTCCCTGAAAGAAAGAACGGAAAGAATATATGCGAAATGTAGTAAGTGGGGTTTATGTTACCCGAGTACATGAAAGTGGCTTTTCAGCGACAAACACGTCCCCAGAAATTTTTCCAAATCAGAAAAAGAGTATACCACTCGATATTACTAGGCGAGAATTTTAATTTGATATGCAACAACATAGTATGCATAGCATAGTACTATATCTATACATGTAATGACAAGTATTGTATCGACGATACTAAAGAAATCGATATTTTGAGAGCCAACATATTGGTGTATTGATATTTTGAAAGAAAAAAAAATTTAAAATAACGGTGTATCGATATTTTCCCAACTATGGCCATCCCTAAAGAGGTACAAAAGTGGTAAATGCGCTCCGGGATTTACATAAGAAGCCTTTGATGCAATAAAAAGTCTGTCCAAGAGACGACAAAGAATGAAGAAAAACTTTGTTTACAACTAATTTTTGATGAAACACACATACATATGTCAGCATATTGATTCTGATGGTAAAAAATAGACAAGCTTCGTTGATTTCGGAACTGGCAGTAATATAGATACTGTTGCGATGCAAATTCTGTTTTTTCTCGCTGTAGTCATAAACAAATCTTGGAAGATACCACTTGCTTATTTTCCCAGTTCTTCTCTTACTAAGGAGCAAAAACAAAATATAATACTTGTATGCCTGCAAGATTTAGTGGATACTGGTGCACAGGTAGTTGGACTAACTTTTGATGGTAGGGCTACAAACTTTGCCGTTATAAATGTCCATGGAAGTGATATACGAGACCTTAAGACGCCACCTTTTTTCAAAATAGGCATAAGTGATGAGAAATACATCTTACACCCTGATCCTTGTCACATGTTTAAATTAGTCCGTAATGCTTTTTTTAAAATTGTGTATTTTATAAAACATCGATGGTAATACAAACTTATTGATCTCCAAGAAAAAGAAGGTCTTCACTTAGGAAATAAAGTAAGAAAAGCTCATTTATATTTCCAAGATCAGAAAATGAAAGTGTGTTTGGCAGTGCAAACCATAAGTAAATTAGTTGCAGATGCTTCTGATTTTTGTAGATTTATTTGGACTCTCGAGGATTTTGTTGGCAGCAAAACAACTGCGAATTTTATCCATATTGTCTTTGACATATTAAATTTTCAGAATACGAATATAAAGAAAACCTCTTTGCAAAAACAGCATTTAGAATATAAACGATTTTATTTGTTATGCTATTAAATAGACCTCTCAGCTAACATTCCTGTCAAAGGTATGTATTTTAAAGACTGCCAAGAATACAGGATTTCTCGGATTAGTACGCCGCCTAGAAAACCTTAACATGATAAACGGAAGGTTTATTGAAAGTGGGATTCTATTATTATATATATATAATAAACGATGTGATCTTTTTTGGGGATCTCCGATCATTGAGAAAAAACTACGAAACTTTGTTTTTAGTAGTTTATTGCAATTTTTCCGACGTTTCGACTCTGGGTTTTTAGAGTCCTTTTCAAGGGTTCTGTAGAAATACAATTATTCGTCTAGCATTTGAAAAATGTTTGGAATATGAATATATTACTTGTTTTAAATTACCTCTAATACTATATGCACAAAACTATTTATAAAAATGACGAAAAACACTACATTTATATAATAAATTAACTGACAAAAATAAATAAATTAACACAAAAAAACAGATAAAAACGTTTAACAATTAAAGACTAGAGAGATACTGAGCTGTATCAGCTGTTTTTGAATGTTATGTTGGCTGTGGTGTCGTGTGTGCCGGTGTGTGTGCTTGTTGGTTTGTGTGACTGGTGTTATTGTAGATTTCTTGGTTTTGATGTGTGTTTCTTTGATTGTTGTGTGTATGTCTGTTAATTTTATTTAGAATTGTGTGAGTCAAGATCGTATTGAGCTATTCTTTTCTTCAATTCGAATGGGTCTTGGCAGTAATAAAAATCCTTTCGTTAAACAACTTATCTCCACTTATAAAAAACTGCTTTCCCGATGTCAGGTAAGACTGGGTGGAATAGGAAACTGCTTAGCTTTAGAACAAAACTATACTAAATGCTTTGCCTGCTGATACATTGGAAGGTATAAATAAAAACCTTACAAGAAAATGTACCAATAGGGGATGATGACCTAATATTTTTAGAAAACCACAGCTATGATGAAGCTCCCTCTGCTATATCTACTTACGCACAGCATGTTTTCGAGTACATGGCCTGGTACATTATATTTGCAGTAAATAAAATATTACTTTCTTCGCAGTGTTTGACTGCTCTTCAAGGAGATTTTTCACCGTCTTCACTAATTACTTAAAAACAGGAAAGGTTTTCTGAAAAGAAATGTGCAAGAAAATGGAACAGAGAATACGACGAACAGCAAGGTTAAGCGATGGTCTTCATGAATCGTTAAGTCATAAGGAAAGTAAAAATTTATTGAGAAGAGTCCAATAAGCATAAAGAATTTTATCCCGATCAAACTCAGCATATGATAGAAAGTAGCCACAATGCATTGCTTTAGAAGCTTATAACAGAGAAATATTTAAAAGTCCGCTATAATTTTATTGCTAAGGCTACTAATGATGAGATATCTATAAACCAAAAGTACAGTAAGTTAATACTATTTAATAGTATTGTAGTATTACATGTATTACATGTGTATACTCTGTGGTTTCTTTCTAGAGATCCAAGTGTTTCATGATGATAAGGTGTTGAAGTTATGTGGTTCATATGAAATATTTTGCATATACTCTTAAATAATTCATTACAAAATTCTGTACCTTTGTCAGTTTTAATCGTTTTGAAGCATCCGTACTTTAGTATGAATTTTTCTACTAGTGCTCGTGCTACTATTTCTGCTTCTTTGGTTTCAATTGGAATCGCTTCAACGAATTTTGTGAGTTCACACTGAACTGTTAATATGTATCTGTAACCATTGGATATTCGTAATGGTCCTACTGTATCTATTGAAATAGTCTCGAAACTACTGTTTGGCGTATTTGTGATTACAAATGGTTCTTTAGTATGTTTTATTATTTTATTTCGTGCGCAAGTTTCACAGTTTTTCACATATTCTTTTATTGTTTTTCTCATATTTTTCCAAATGAATTTTTGTTTTATCTTTGCAATGCATCTTTTTATTCCAGCATGTCCTCCATACGGTGAGGAATGGTGTTGTTCAATAATCTCTTTTATTTCTTTCGGATCCGTTAATCTTTTTGGAGAGGTATATAATAATAATCTTAGTGGTATTGCCATATTATTTGAAACATTTTTATACTGCAGTTCATTAAACTTTTTCTTAAATCTGTTTGAATCTATATATTTAAATATTCTATCATCATTATATATTGCTAGCTCATATATTTTATTCTTCTTCATCTTGAGTAACAGTTTCTCCAGGACTAAATCTAAATTTGTCCCTAGATTATCGCTGCACTGTATCGATACTTCATCTTCTTTTATTATTATTTTTGGCAATTTGTTTGAGCGCATATTTTCATTACTTTCATTTATATGAAATTTAATTTTTTTTACATTTGTAACATCTGAGATAGACGTACAATCCCATGTATAAAGTTGGGCAAACCTATCATTGGATATCTCTGTATTCTCTTCAGGGTTAATTTCTTTTGCTTTCTTTAGCATTCCTCTCGTGATTACATTTATATTTTTTGGGACCATTTCTTTTAAAAGGTTTGAATTTAATTTTATTCGAGATAGAGCATCTGCATTTGTATTCATTCTACCTTGTTTATATATGATGTCAAAGTCGTAATCCATTAGATCAAGTCGGATTCTGGTTAATTTGGATGATGGATTCTTGTGAGTGAATAAGCTAACCAAAGGTCTGTGATCAGTTACTACCATAAATTTTCTACCGTATAAGTATGGTCTGAAATAATTTATTCCCCAGTGGATTCCTGAAAGTTCTTTTTCAATTATTGCTTCGTTTACTTCGTGTTTGTTGAGCGTTCGACTCGCATAGCAAATTGGTCTATCTTCACCAATTGTTCCTTGAGAAAGAACCGCGCCTAAGGCTTGATCTGAGGCGTCAGTGGTTAAGATGAACGGTTGTTCAAAATCAGGATATTTGAGAATTGGTGGATTGATTAATTTGTTTTTAAGATTTTCGAATGAGTTGTTACATTCTTCTAACCACTCAAAAAGTTTGTTCTTTTTAAGAAGGGAATTCAGAGGTTTTGCTATGTTTGCGAAATTTGGTATAAAGCGTCTATAATAATTGCAAAATGCGATGAATCTTCTGACTTCGTCAGCATTTTTAGGAATAGGGTAATTTTGAATAGTGTGATGCTTATTAGGATCAGTTTTTATACCTTTTGCTGTTATTTGATGACCGAGGTATATTACTTCTCTTTTTAGAAAATTGCATTTACTGGGATTAAGTTTTAGATTATATTTTTGAAGTCTTTGAAAATTTTTTTCGAGATTTTTGTTATGATGTTGAAGACTACATCCAAAAACAATAATGTCATCAACATATATAAAAGCATTAGATTCTAGACCACTGAGTGCTATAGATAACATTCTTTGGAAGCTGTTTGTTGAAATCTTCAAGCCGAATGGCAAACGTTTAAAGTGAAAGTGTCCTCGATTTGTCGAGAACGCTGTTAAATGTCTTGAATTTGGATTGATTTCAATTTGGTGAAATGAACTTGTCATGTCTAGAGTTGAGAAATATTTCGCTCGACCTAGGTGGTCTAAGACATCTTCAAGTCTAGTTAATGGGAATTTATCATCAACAATTTTTTTGTTGAGTTGTCTAAAATCGACTACAAGTCTCCATTTTTTGGTATCATCCGTACTTTTTTTTGGTACTATCAATAAAGGTGAATTATATGGACTAGTTGACTTTTCTATTATATTATCCTTAAGCATATCTTGAACTTGATCATTTATTTCTTGTAACTGTGAATGCGGTAAACGGTAATTTTTGACATAAACCGGACTATTCTCAATGCAGGCTATATCTTGTTTGTAAAAGTTATTTGCTGTTAATTTTTCATTGGGCAAATGAAATATACCTTGGTATTTTTCACACAAGTGTAGTATTGAATTTTTAGCTTCTGTATCTAGACCTTCTATTTTTAATTCGTTTTTTAATTTTGCAAATCTGTTGCTAGAGTCTTTAAATGTTGTATTAAGCGGATTTAATACATAGTAGTTTTTTAATGGTTGAATTTCAGGCGTGAAATTTTCTAAATTAACTTTCAAATCTGTCGTATTTAAGATCTTTATGTGAGCGATGCCTTGAGCTGGGACTATTGTATTGGCAATGAATACTCCTTTGCAAATTTCTTGGTTATAAATTACACTGTCTTCCTTGATGTTCAGATGTACTGCCTTTATTACTTCGCATCTTGGAGGAATAGTGATATAGTTGTTAAAATTGCTTCTTATCGGTATTACTATTTCTTCATTCTGCGTATGTATGGCGAGTGTAAATGTCTCATAATCAATTTTGCATACGTATTTCATTAAAAAATCTCTGCCAATTATACCATGAGTCAATAATGGTAAGTTATTGTCTACCATGTGAAATTTGTGACTCAGATTAAAGTTTTCATACATCAGTTTCATGACTGTTGTTCCAAAAGATAATGTTTCAATGTTTGTTATGCCTGTAATTTTGCACGTTTCATCTTCATCTAAATAATAATCATTTAAATTATTTAATTTGCAGATAGATATGTCTGCACCTGTATCAATTAGAAAATTAATGTTTTTACCAGTCAATTTGTCTTTTAATGTTACAAAATTTGTTACATTATTGTTTAGTTGAAGAATTCGCGTATTTATATGTTTTTTTATTCTGATGCAGTACCTGGGCTGCTGTTGTTTGCTGTGTCTTGGATAAAATTTACTGTACGTTGCCTATTGTGTTGTGAGTGGTTTATTTTGTTGTTGTTCGAGCGTGTATAGTTACTGTGTTTTTGAAAATTTTTATTGGTGTTAAAATTTGAATTATTTCTTTGTGTATTATAGTTTCTGTTATTTGAAAATTTTCTTTGTGTTTGTTCACTGTTACTTTGATTGTATCTATTCTGTGTAAAATTGTTATAGTTACTATTGTTTGGAAATGATCTATAATTTCTATTAAAGAATCTCTGCTTGCTTTGAAATTGTTTATTATATGAATATATCTGTGGTTCTAGAGGTTTCTCAATTTGTGAAGCTAGTGCAGCTGCTTCAGAGAATTTCGTGCATTGCGCTGCAAGAATTGTTGGTTTGAGATTTTCATTTAAACCATTTTGAAAAATATTAAGGGCCAGTTTATCATTTAATTTGGTTACCGTTTCTCTATTAACTTCACCCACTTCTTGAATTTGTAGGTTATTCAAGTCATTTATTAGATTTAACACTTTGTCCGTAAATACTTTGATTCCTGAATTTCTTTGCTTTAGTTCTGCGAGTTGTGAATAAATTTTTTGTGGTGTGTTACCTGATTTAAAACTTGCTTTCAGTGTTGTCCTTAACTCTTTCACTGATATTGGTGTTGCCGCTGTGACCATTGTATTCTTTACTTTGTGGGACATTCTTGCGGTCCAAACGAAATCTATTAACTCTTTCTTGGAGTCATCTTTTAATGTTTTATCATATAATTCTATGATTGTTAGGAAATTATCTAATTCCTTGTATTCTCCAGGAAATTCTGGGATTATTTTTAATGCTGTCACTATATCAAATGCAGCCACTGTTATTCTATTGTTGTCTTCTGTAGGTTCACAACTAGAATCTGAATCGTAGTCTAATCTTGTCTCGTTGTAGTTCTCCTCAATTTTCAAATTTATATAATGTTTTGCTTTCAGGTATATACCATTGAATCTTTGTATTGAAGTCTCTAAATCTTTACTCGAATATTGTACTTTTAATCGATTTGCTATAGATTCGAATTCCTTATGAATTTCCTTTAATCTAGTAGACTTGTTTAGGAGATTTTGAGCCGAAAATTTTCTTTGGGGGTTTTTAGTGAAAGTTTGGTGTAGTTTTTCTACTTTCTTGAATAATTTCTCGCAATCTTCCATCAAAATTTAAAATTCATCGTAAGACATACATTTTTTTTTTTTTTTGTATTTATATATTTTTACTCTACACTTTAAGTAGATATCATAATTTATTAATCAAATTCTCTATATATAAAAAAAATCTATTTAAAATATAATTTCATTGAATATTTGTTTAAGTTATACAACGTATTCGTAAGTACTTTGAACAATTAATGATAATAAAAAAAAAATTTTTAAACTTTTACTACAGTATTCGAATATCGTTTCTTTAAACTCTTCTTATGCTCTTTGTAAAGAAAGTAAAGAAATTGAATTAGTTTAAGTAATAATATTATTAACATTATTGTTAATATTTGATTATTTTCTATCTTTACTGTGTCTTCTATGTTGATGTTGTTGACAATTTCCCCGTTATTGTCCGCCTGTTTTGACTGCGTTTTTCCCATTCTAACTTTTTGTAGCAATTAAGTTTCTTCTTGTAATATTCGTTGTATGGAACTATGGTTGTTCTCCTGCTTTCTTGCTTTCAGCTTTTTCTTTATAAATTCTCCTCGATAGATTTCTTCTCTTTGTATTAGGCCGTATTTGTAGGCTCATATGTCACGGTCGCCATGTAATATTTTTATTTTATTTTATATAATTATTGTTCAATAGTACGTTCACGCTCAAGTCTAGGCTTAATTTGCCGCTTTATAGTTTTGAGCTTTTTAAGGTAAGTAAGGCAAGGCTATATGCCGCTTTATTGCCTTAACTTAGGTTGGTTGATCAGGCTGAAGATTGCCGCTTTACGATCAATAGGCTTTTAAGCCGAATTACGAGAAATGAATACACTTCAATGCAGTGATAATTCAAGTCTGATTTCTTTATTCTTTTCTTCGTCTTTTATATAATTGGTTTACATAGGTTCTTATGGAAAATCATTCCATAAGCAAGAAATAGCAATTTCAAAAATGAATTGTCCAATAAGCAAATTCATTGCTTTCTTACTTATTGAATGACCTTTTACAATAATAATTCACATAATTGTTATGACACACATTTTTGTCACCTACTTGACTTACTTGTAAATGGTGTCAAATTGCTGATTCTTAAGATTGTAATTTGTTTTCATAAATCGGAAGTAAATTGTATTTTTGTAAATTTTTGTTTTGCAATATGAGATATACTTGTTTACTAACATGATATGGCGCTTGCACAATAATGTATGTGCGTACAATGATGTGCTCATATAATGCTATGTATGTATGTTTGTATATACGTGCATATAATGTGATTAATTATCTTTTATTAGCGAGATGCGCTTTTCTTTTTGTATGATTATTTTTAGATATTATTACATGTATTACATGTGTATACTACAGTATGTAAACTGAAGGCACTTAAATTAAGTACATAGCATGCTATTACATATTAAATATAAGAGTATTACGAATTTAAAAACGACTGAGGATTGTTATAGTTACCTATTTTAAGAGGATGTATATTTATTTTGCAGTATTTTTGAAAGATGGTATTAGGCCTAGTGGGAAACTGACCATCTAAAATAAACGGTAACTCTCCTAAATGTATTACCTCTGAAGAATGTTTTATATTACCAGCACTCACTATATTGCTAATGATAGACGATTTTGCCTCAAGGTGATGTGCAAAAATATGTTATGTAAAACTTTGAATAAAACTCTAATACTAATCTTAAATAAGACAAAATTAGTTGTAAAAACCCTTTTCAAGGAAGTTGAAAATTATCGGTATATTTTAATATTGATTACAATAATATTCCCCGCTATTATCGTTTTCGAACGAATTTAAATTCTCATATTACATTATTTTGAAAACGTTCTTATCATGAAATATTTAATTTTCATAGTTTAATAAACCGCGCTAAAGTCCCCCACATAAAAGTTTTTTCCACTCGCCTGCAATGCGAATTTTTTATAGTGTGCGTATAAACTTACACAGCTTTAGGACTGGCAGAAATATTCTTGTTGATGGGCCTCTCCTTTAGCATCTTACACGTAGCTCCTGAGTGGAGTTGACTCAATTAGTCGGCTCTTATTAATGAGCCGCCTGAACCGACTCTACATTTAATTTTAAGTTGGCTCACTACGAGTCATATGACCCGCAGCTCTGTTCGGTTTCATTGATCGCTGAGGAGCGAAATATTACGAGGAAGAGAATAGAACGGAAAAATATATCCAAAATTTAGAAACTGGTGTGTATGTTTCCCCGCATCAAAAACATCCCAAAAAAGTTTTCTGAATCAGGAAAAGAGTAACCACTCGATAGTACTCGGCAAGACCACTTTTTTCGGCGCGTGATTGTGCGAAATTTGTGCGTCGTAGAAAATGACTTCCTATGAGAAAAATCTAAACAATTGAACAGTTATGTCCCTGAAAGATAGAACGGAAAAAATATATACGAAATGTAGTAACTGGGATGTATGTTATTCAAATGCATGAAAATGGATTTTGACATGTGACGAAAACGTCCCGAGAAAGTTTTCTGAATCAGGAAAAGAGTACACCACTCGATATTACTCGGCAAGGTCATTTCTTTCCACTCGTGATTGTGTGAAATTGGTGCGTCATGTAAAATGACTTGCTATTACAAAAATGATTACAACAGAGCACTAATGTCCCTGATGTACTGTTAACTAAATTGTGATTGAGCAGATTCCTACTACGATATGGCAGAAATAATATTTGATCCATCAGCCAACGTTAAGCTCAATACCAGTTAGGAAAGATGATTCTGAAATGTTTTCTACGAAGTTAAGTGCAGGGGCCATATCTTGTAACATTAAAATGACAGAATTTACTGAAAATTTTAATCGAGGAAGGTCATCAAAAATTGCTTCAGGATGACAGGACTTTATTGTTAATATGCCAGTGCTGCCAGAACATAAACACATAAAACCAATGGGTAATGGTCAATATATTAACCTTGGAGTGGAAGTAAACCTGCAAATTATATTAGATATGTTACAACAGAACAAAAATCAAAATATTTGCGTTATATATACATCGTTTAATATAACGGAACCAGCGGAGTTGCAAATATATGGTTAATTTCAGGTCGTGTAAACAGTTTTATTTCTCGACATTATTAAAGGCTTTAAAAAGTCCTCAAAATTTAAAAAAATATTTGGTGGATTTCGTTAATGTATAATTCAAAGCACTATATTATAAAATTTCATTCCTGCTTTTGCGGCGTCCTTGCGATGGCTTCTGTTAAATATATTAAATCACATAGACGTTATTGCTATTGTCCGAAATGTTTTACAAGTGGTCAGAATGTAGTTTCAAGAAATGGAGATAGAGTAGTTGTTTACCCGGAAATTGATGCCGCATTAAGAAACGACGCTAGTATTAGAAGTAGAAGAACTGTTGCTGAAGCAAATGAACTCATCATCACTATCTTGACTAGAGCGCCTACTAATAAATGCGATAAACTATTTCTCACTAAACAAAATTGCATCTTTTTGACAAATAGTCTGTAGAAACTTAAGTCAAATTTGGCTTGATAAGCCAGCCCGACAAAAATTGAAATCTGAGCAGGTGCAGGTGAGGTATTAGTATTCAAGATTAGATTTTGGTGCAAAATGTTGAAACGAATGCTTAACTTTAGTTCCGTCCCAGATATAAGCCAATTTGGAAATCTTATATTAATAAAGAAAACATAAAAAAATTAGCTTAAAATTCTTAGATGCCTACGATGCTCTGTTTCCGAACTGCATATTTAATTTGAGTTCCTTTTTGCATAATTCAGGAGATCTATGCAGATAAATCAATGATCCATTACTCAGCAGCAGAATGGCAGTTTTTGGTTCCTGACAAGTTACTAAAAATCAGAATTGGCGGTGGAGTACTGAACATTGTTGTGCGGTAGACCAATGCAGCGGTTCGCAAGTATTGGTCCCATGTTTTGGGATTTTCATCCACAATTGTCGCAAGTATAATATAAGCGGTCTATGTGCACGCTCTAGCGCTCCATTCGACTGTGGGTGGTATGATGCAGTCTGTAACTTCTTTACCTCTAGAAGCTTACATAACCTTTTGAATAGTCCACTCAGGCAATTTGTTCCCTGGCGGTGAGGTGGTATGCTGCAGTCTGTAACTTCTTTACCTTTAGAAGTATACATAACCTTTTGAATAGTCCACTCATGATATTTGTTCCCTGACTGGTTAGTAGCCTTTAGGTAGGCGATAGCGCGTAACGACTTCATTTGCACTACTGTGACTGCTTCTTCATTGGGTATTGCATACCAATCGACGAATTTTGATAAATTATCTTGAAGGGTCAAGAAATATTTGTTACCTGATGTGGTCCCTTCTAGTGCACCTACAATTTTATAACGTAAAAGGCAATGGCGAGTTTGCGCGAAGCATAAGCGAGCCGTCGATTTTCGATACATAATGTATGAAAATCGCCTCAAAAGAGCGAAAGAAAAAAAAGTTAAATAAATTCATGAATGAAAAGTTTCGTAAAAATGCGTTGATTTTTATCAAATTTTGGAATTGTATAGAGAACATATGTAGGCTCTGCCCTTGTGTATATTAATTTGAAATTCGAATTCAAAAGGACCTTTTATGATGGTTTTAGTTGTACTTTTCGACATTGAATAACTTGCGTTTGAATATTACGATTTGTAAATTATAGCACTTTTTTGAAAGCTCTTCTTATTGTACACCTGCATTTTTAGTCTAATTTCATTTGGAGTTTTGGAGGTGGGGAGGAAAACGCCACGCCTGATTTTTTCGATATTAACTATAACTCGAGTAATTGAAGGAGTAGGTGGAAACATATTTCGAAATAGACGGAGCTGAAGCTTTCAGATGACCATTTTCACATTTTTGCATATTTCTCAATTTCCTGAGGGTCTAGCGGCAATAGCATTATTTCTACATCGCTGTGGATTCCGTACTTCTTTTCACGGAGGATGATATTGTTCACTTTACAATTTTCCATTGCACGATGGTATTCTTTTTTCGAATTTCGAAATGTTTCATACAAGGCTGATAATTTTCGAAAAAAGGTAAGGGTCAT
Organism: Dioctria rufipes; assembly: GCA_963924295.1. Taxonomy (NCBI): domain Eukaryota; kingdom Metazoa; phylum Arthropoda; class Insecta; order Diptera; family Asilidae; genus Dioctria; species Dioctria rufipes. Next base: position 211,143,529 of record OZ002740.1, read on the forward strand.
TTTCCCGGTCCACTACTAGTGTGCTAATGTAGATCCCTTCAGGGACTATACACTGGTGTACCTAGTTTTTTCTAGGAAGTACTGGGTTGAATTAGCACGGTGTTCAATTTACATCTACCCGCATCATGGTTTCCCCAACAAAAAAAGGTATCGGAAATTTCTAGAAAACTTAACAAAACATCACCGAAAAACAAATTGGTATGAACGATTTCCTTTGTCGGCCCTACATTACTTAATAATAGTATTTGATGTTCAGAAATTTGGTTTAATTATTTTCAATATTCAAACTTTTTTGCGCGAAGAGGTGGGCGGATCAAAAAACCAACTTGGGATTCGCCTATAATTTGGCAAGGCGTTTAAAACTATCGAAAAAAACATTGAGGGTGGGGGTTGTCACACCCACCCCGCTCAAGCCCCAAATATGACATGTGTGATGTCTAATTAAAGCGCCCCCCGAACTCTATCGAATGGCGTTTTTCAATTTTCAGTCCGGTATACTTCGTAGTGTATTGTCTCCACCCTCTTACATTTTACCTGAAACCCACATTTTCACTTTGTAGGACCCTGCATAATAACGGATGCCCCTAGAGGAAAAATCTTACATTCAAATTAAAGGTAACAAAATTCTCAATCTATTAGAAGGTTTTATTTGTGATTTGAGACATTTTCTCACTGATATTTTACACCCGAATTTCAAAAATTTTCCTCATCTGGGTCCCATATACCTCATTACTACATAAGAGTTATTTTTTCAAATTTTTTTCGATTAAAAGCATAAGTGTTCGATTATGAAACTTTTTCATCTTTACAAAAAAATTCCTCAAAAACGCCGTTATTCCGTAAACGTAATTTGAAAATTTTTACATTTTTTCCCCACAAAAAGCCGTCGTAAAAGGAGGTTGTTCTGCTATTATTAAGATTTCTCCTACACTTTTAGCCCGAGCGGAAAACTAATTGGAAATAAACGTTCGCAACACTACAGGCTTCATTTGATCCGCTGACATTATACTGAAAAAGTGTATAATTAAGTGGTAATAGTAGAAACAAAAACTTTGAAAACGACTAAAACGGTAAAGAAAATGCCATGAAAAACCGGCATTTCCTTAATTTGAGCCGTTCTGTTAAGATACTTTTGTTCTTATCTCAGCTATTTTGAACCGGATCTCCATAGTTCCTTTTACTATGATAGCTATGACTCCATTTCATCACCTCGTTCCCAAAATAACAAATTTCATTCCCATAATTGCATTGCAAGGTAAGCTAAATTAGTTTGATCCACACATATAGGTACATTTGTGTGCTACTTAACACTACCACCATTTGTATCTCGGTCAAATTCCAACCAATTTTCAAAATTCTTTCTACTAAAGTTATTGTAGTAAGTTTTTTCGGAATTTTTGAGACTATTACTAGGTTTGTATGGTGCCGCGTTATAGGGTTCTTGCCCACCCCTCCAATATATTATAAAGCGAAAAAAAAAATTACTTGAGTATGTAAGGATTTGTTAATGAGCTGGGAGGATGCACACAATTTCATTGAAATATTCACTTATAGCGCAGTGCAAGTAATATGGTTTGGCTTAGCCGCTAGGGCGTTGGGTCAGACTGTTAAGTTCGATTGTTGAGGGCATGTTGTGTTTTTAATTATATATATATATATGGCGGGTTCATTGCTAAAGTGAACAAATTCACAAATCTTTGTCATCCATTTCCTGAGGGCTTATTACTTACAGTTGTATGATATTCAAGTAAATTTTTACTCATTACTTGTCCCAATACCAGTACTTATACTGGACATAAATTTACCAGTAAAAGTGAGTATTTTTTACTGGCACTTAAAATGTTTTGAATATCAGTACGAAAACTGATAGTGGCATGTACCGGACAAAGAATTGATACTTATTATGAGGATTTTGTTCAACATAAAGTATAGTTGGACTATTTATGATTAGAGTATATGGAAGAAATATGATACACCTATGATAATATGATATACCTATGAGCAGGATTTGAAAGACTGCTATGTAGATTTCATATGATTATGTGAAAGAGAATTCATTGTTTTAATAAAAAAATTTTGTGTACACCATTTATGCGTCTTAATAATAATATAGTAATCATATATAGTATTATATTATATAGTATAGTAATTATAGTATACTTGTAATTACTGATTTTTATAAATTTACTACCCATTTATAAAAACCAGTAATTAGTAATTAGTAAATAAATAGATAAAATTTCACAACAAAACCGGCTTCACTTTATCCGCTGATATTATACTGAAAAGGAGTATAATTAAGTTGTAATATTAGAAATAAGGACTTTGAAAATGAACAAAACGGTCAGAAAACGCCATAAAGAAATACCATTTATTTAATTTAAGCCGCTCTGTTCGTCAATTCTAGAGATACTCTTGTTTTTACCTCATCTATTTTTAATCGGATCTTCACAATTCTTTTTCTTTATGATAACTATGAATCCTGGGAATCTTGAGGATTTTTCATTTTGTTCCGGGGGCGGGCAGGATTCCGACCACCCTGCTCCCAAAGTAATAAATTTCCTTCAACGATTGCTCAAAGAAATGTTATTAAAAGGGGTATTTTAACTAATATATTAAACATGCATTACCCAACGAAAGCAAAACCAAAATTTTAGGCAAATTTCCCTGAATATTCTTGAAAATCGTAAATTAAATTACATTCAACCCCCTCTAGCGGGTGAATTGGGTACGTTAACTATGTTTTGTTAAGGCACTTTCTTACAAAACAAATAGTCTTTAATCTGTTATTTTTTACTTAAAAAAAAATTAATAAAATCATTAGCCCAGCACAGTTTTAGCGCATTGGAATTACTGCAAAACAGTTCGTAAATGGATTAAATCTGCAAACCCTTCTTGATGCTGCCATACGTGAGAACGTTTTTTGAGAACACGTCGACGTAAAGACCGGAAATTTTGCACATGGTATTTTCATAGCAATACTATATAAAATTTTGAAAATGGAGTAAACCGGAACAAACCTTCTTGAAATTGCCATAAAAAATGTTGGTTTTTCACTATGTATTTGAACACTGCCTGAGAACGTGCCAACGTAGATAGCTGATATTTAGGACGTGATATTTTCATAGCAATGGCTAACATAATTTTAAAAATTGACTATATCGAATAACCCGTTCTAGGTGTTGCCATATAAAAATTTAGGGTTTTTACGTATATCGTGAAAACGATCAGTAGCCGACCGATTAGAAATTTCACAATTTCAAAATGGCCGGAGTAAATTTGCTTTCAGTATTATTGGTATGCCGATCGTACTCAACTGCCTAAAAACTTCTACGTGTGGGCTATGGGTAAAGGCAAATTAAAATTAACTTTGGTTTATTTTATGTTATAATAACATATATATAACTGTAACTTTGATTCAAATATTTTTTTTTCGTGAATTAGAGGCATTGGGGGTAGTAAAATTCCGTGCTACACTTAATCGTGTAAAAATAAATGTGATGAAAATTATATTGATAAAGTGGAAAAGGATTAACACAGCAAATTATATTATTATATTACAAAATTATTTTACAGCTCATTGCATTTGACGCTCGAATCCAAAAATGCAATATATTCCCGCGTCAACTGTAAATAAAATTGGAATTTGCAAGTGTACTAAAATTATAATCACCCTATATTTGAAAAACTCTGGCGGATAAAAAGAAAGGTACGAATGGGAATGGAAATAATTCCAAATCCAGTCAGACCGCATAGTACTGGAAATGGGCAGGAAAAACTGTAAGGTAAGTAAAAAATAAAATATATTGTTTTGCATTGTTTTGTAACTTATATTGTATTTGAATATTAATAATAATAATAATAATTAAATTTGATACATAACAGGAAAAAAATGGGAAAATTGGTGGCAGAAGGGGCCCCAACAGAAGCAAACTGGAGCTGTAACTGGAGCAGGAGCTGAAGCAGGAACTGGAGCAGGAACTGAAGCAGGAGCGACATCAACTGAAGCAGGAGCACCAGCGTCAGTAGCGTTAGTAGCGCCAGCAGTATCAGGAGCGCCAGCAGCACCAGCATCAGAAGCGCCAGCAGCCCCACCATCAGGAGCGTCAGCAACAAGAGCACCACCAGCAGGAAAAGCGAAAACAAAACGCAAGAAAGAAAAAGGAAATAACAAGAGGAAGAATACGAAGCAACAACAAAAATCGTATTAAATATTAATCAGAATAAAATTATCATCATGAAAAAATAAAATTCTGAAAATAATTAATTGTTTCAATTTAAGTTTTCGAGTGATCTAAGAGCGGTAGATTTTAGTGGCACACGTATATGTATATGCAGGACTTAATTTGAATGTAATTTAGGGAACTTGCAATCCAATTTTTGAAAAATCTAAACAAATCAAGCTAATGACTTGAGGTTGTTCTATACCTAAAAAGGGTTAACAATGATAATTATAAGTAATAATTATCATTGAAAAAATCATTAAAAAATATCTAATTTTCATAAATGGAAATAAGCTAATCATGCTTAAAACATGGTTAGCTTATCTCCAAACAAGGCGAAGAAATTGCCATCAGCAATTTCTTCAAATTCCTTCGCATATAATAAAAATACTCCCACAAAACGACTTGGGAAAAATAAAAGTTTTAAGTTACATCCCAAGTCGTTTCAATAAAAAAAAGCCCCACGACAAATCTTACCTTCAGTAAGATTTGTCGTAAATACGATATGTATGTACATATATACATACATACATATCGGGCGCATGAAAATTTTACGTCGGTGAAGACTGAAACGATCAAGTCTTCACCGAAAAAAAAAGCTCCTATCAGCAAATTGTCGCGAGCTGCATACATTGTGATCGCAACAATGTATGCCCGATAGCACGGCGATGGTTGGATATTTATGAAAATATCAAATTTCAATTCCAACCATCGTTCGTCGCGATAATTCTGGGCATGTTTAAACATGCCCAGCGGTAAATAATTTTCTCAGGATAGGAATGCTAATTAAGCACTTTCCTATCCTGAACAACTAGACTTGCGATTAAAAAGATCCAAGTCGAGGACAGTCAGTTTTTAGACAGTCGAATTATAGCAGTCGGTTTTGAAAGCGAGTTTAAAATGGAAAGCGAGTGGTATTTAAAATTTTGTACACGGCGGTTTGAAGAATAGAGTTGAATTCTGAACGAAAAAACGGTTGGTTCGGTGACGGCTTTGTAGGGTTTTTATAAAGGAAAATCGGTCTGACTTAGAAATTAGGAGTACAACAAGAAAAGTGTTAAGAAACGAAGAAGTGTGCACCATATTTCTATAAAAGAGAAATTTAAGATAAAAGTGCCAGTAAGGAAATAGTGTGTAAAATACCTTTATAAAGGCTAGTTTTAAGTTTCAATTACCCTAAAAGAAAATAAAGTGTAAACAACTAACCGACTTGTTTTAAAGAAAATAAAGTGTAAACAACAAATCCGATTTGTTTTAAAGAAAATAAAGTGTACACCCCCACACACCTTTTGGATACATCTAAAAAGGCAGTCCTCCCACGAAGGTACGTAACAAAAATTGGCGCAGCTGGTAGGATAGTGGAAGCCTGCTTTTCGAAAAATCAAAAGTAGAAAAGTATAAGAGCTATAAAATCCGCTATCCTGCGAACCTAAGGGGTTCCCTTGGCGAAGCCACTCAGGCCAAGTCACCCCCAACTCTCGGGTAGATACCATCTCTAGGCGCCTCTGCTCCAGGCGGGCAAGCGTTCATCCCAATTAGTGCAAAAGCACCTCCGAGGGATACAAATTAACAGTCCAAAGAAGGAAGAGGAGAACCATTCCAAACTCCCCCAGAAGGACGAGTACAGATCAGCCAGGACACAACTCTATAAGCAGCCTGAAGTTTCAGCCAAGCAGACGACCAAACGCTAGCAGTCAACGATCCGCATTTGAAGAGGAAATCAAAGACGGCTCATAAGCCCCCTTTTCAAATAGATCCAGGGGAAGTTAAGACGGCCCAGGGCCCCCCCAGCTGCAAAAGAAAGCCGAAATCAACCGACAAAGGATTGAGAGGGAACTCGAAGGCGGTTAAAGAAACCCCCCTCTCAATTACAGCAAAGGGACCTAAGCAGGCAAGGAGCCCCCCTTTCACTGAACAGCGCATCATATGCCAGCCGACAATCCTGCTCTACCTCAGCAGGAACCAGAAACAGCAGCGAGGGAAAACTCTCCATCTTTAGCCGACGCGGGATCAACCCCAGGTGCCAATACACTGCACCCCGGTGAAGGTACATCATCCGCTGCGGGAAAAAAACCTCCACAGTTACCCCCAACAGGACCTCGACTTCGAAGCGGAACCGTTCTGCCAGGTCTGAATAGTCAAGTAAGTTTAGCTAAGTTTTTAAATAAATTATACGAGAGAGCGCGGGAATCGGATAAACTGACGATTACCCATTGTGACGCCTTAGATCACAAATTAAAAACAGAGCGTGAGACCAGACTCGTCAAGTTAAAGACCTTAAAAGAAAAAACAATACAGTTCCGAAAGGAACTAGAACAGTTTTCCGAATCTCGGCACTCACTCAGTTTAGATCTAGAAAAGAATAAGAGTGTTAGGTTAAGTGACAGTGATAGTGATAGCGACAGTGACGGTGAAGTAGCTGAACCAACTCCCGAAGACCTGCTGATCGATTGGCTCGAAGAATCCTTAACGGAAATCAGCCCAGAAACAAGCCCAGCTAGTCCACCCAAATTTAAATTTCCAGTCAAAAGTAGCTAAGCTCACAGCTCAACTCGTTCCCTTAATTTCGGGTGAAAGTACCCAACAATTGGGACGAGAGTTACAAACCTTCATCGGCTGCTGCAAACAAACTATGCAGTGCCTAAATGATGAAGAAAAAGTGGCTTTCATTCAGGTCCTTCCTACAAGACTCAGAGGTGACGCATACCAATTATTCGCTTCAGACGTCCCTGCTTCATTTACTGAAGTAGAGGAACGTTTAAACAGAACATATCTTCCCCGTGAGACATATCAGGAGCTGGTGAACAAATTAATTACCACCAGACAAAACCCGTTAGAATCTCTCACTGTGTCCATTACAAGATTGATGGATTTTGCCAAAAACGCTTTGAAAAGTGGAGTAACCAACCCACACCTGTGTCAATATTTGCTCACGCAGGGAGAAGGAGATTTAGAAGCATTAATTCAAAAAGCCCTGGACATGGAGAAATTACAACAAAGTGCTACATTCGTTCAGACTCCTCTGGTACAAGCTCCTCCACTGGCGCCAGTAGACCCAGATCTACGAGTGCGAGCCTATTATAGAGCTCCGTATTATCAAATGCCATCAACACCTATGTTCGCATCACCTCGAGCTCCAAATCCAAACCAGTTTTCACGCAATGTGAATAACCCAGGTTCATGACAGGCACGGCAAAGACCATTTAGGAACACTGATGCCAGAAACTCGGATACAGATGCACTGGTCCGTAACATCACGTGTAACTTCTGCCAGCGAAAGGTTCATACTTATTCAGATTGCCTTAAGCGCAAAAACACCCCTTTCTGCTCAAACTGCAAAATCTATGGACATGACGTCCGTGATTGCAGAAAAGGTCATCAAACACAACAGATTGTTCCTCCACGCCTCTCCAACAGACCTACACAGGATCAACACAACACAAAGAGTCCTCAAGTCTTCAACATAAGACTCAAATGCACCTTTTGTGGTCGCCGAGGACATGCAGACGAAGACTGCCGCCAGAAGAAAAAAATGGGAAGCCCGGAGTCAGGGAAACGACATGCAGTCGACCCAAAACTTCCCGGCTCGACTATAAACCCAACCAAAAAATTAAAAGGGTCACCTCAAGCGCCCGAATCCGGTGTCCCTACAGTGAAACTTCCACTGGACATAAGCCTTAACGGCCATACAAAACTAGTAGTGGACACTGGCGCAGAGGTTAGTATTATTAAGAAAAGAGCAATTGAAGACCTCAAAATAATTAATTCCAATGAGGCATGCACTTTACAGACCCCTTTTGGAACCGGAAAGACATTGGGAAATTGCAAGGGCAACTTCAATTTTAAAAAAAAAATTCCCTGCAAGTTTCAGGTGGTACAAAACCTGCCAGGTCTTTCCGATGACGGCCTATTAGGAAACGATTTCCTATCAAACAATTGTAATGTTGAAGGCCCAAATAAAAAACTCAGGTTTCCTTGTACGGAAACAAATCCTGAAGAGTTTACTGTGCCATTGTCATGCAAAACGGACAAGCTGTATTCCAGTAAAGCAGTCGAAGTGAGGTCACTTGCTGAAAGGATGGAACCTAAACAGGTTAAGCTATCTACATGCAGTGTCTCCAAGGCATCCCAAGAGATTAATGCTGGCTGCCAGGTTCGAGAAGAGCCGACGGAGTGCGAAAAGAGCTGTCTGGGTGATCAAAAGACCAGCGAAATGAGGCAGCATCTGGTTACCTTACGAGAACCAATATGCATACCTGCTAGGTCACAAATTATCACCACAGTCCCGTTGCGAGTGAAGGAAGAAATAAGAAATGCTCTGCCTATCTAAAGAGATAGGCGACGGAGTCTTCCTGGCCAACAGTTTACTCCCTACCGGAAAAGAAACAGTGCTAGTTGCCATACTCAACATTAACAATTTCCAAGTGGTCATCAACAGTTTATTATTACAACTGCTCCCTATACATGACTACGCCGTCATCCCAATAGGAGAAGCCACTGATACACAACACGTTCTCAAGCCGAGTAAATCGCAAGCGAGTAACACAAACATCAGTGAGCTTCCAAAGGCAGAACAGAAGTCAAGCAAAACTTCTTTCTCGAGAATACCTAGATATAAGTTACTAACGTGGCCCAAGAGCCCCATACAAGACGCGTGCGAGCTCAGTAAGACCCGAAAAGAGGCAACAATGACTCCACCGTCCAATAGAATAAGTTACAAAAATTTTACATAGCCAAAGAGCCAAATCAGAGATGCGAGCGAGCTCCAGAAGCCGACAAGCAAAATGCACCTGACTCCTCCACCCAATATACCTAGGAGTAAGATAATCACACGGGTAAGAAGCCAAACAACAGGTGCGTGCGAGCTCAGTAAGACCTACTTAAAGGCAAAGTCGACTCCACCACTTAATAAAATTAGTGTTAAGAATACAAAGTGCCCCATAAGCCCTATAAAAGCCGCGTGCGAGATCCGTAAGACCTCATTGAAGGCAAAGTTGGCTCCACCGTCAAATAGTATTAAGAGAATCAATTTTTCACGGCCTATTAGCCAAAATACAAAAGCGTGCGAGTACTCGGACAAATCAAAAGTACCCATTAAACATGGTACTCCACCATTAAAACTGCAGGAAGCCCATTCCCTGCCATCTAGTAATGTAAGTAAAACAGATAGTAAGTACACAACTACACCAAATGAGGAAAGAGACGCAAGCTTTTCGGAAAACACAGCAATCTTACAACACGTAAGATACTTATTTCCGGATCATGAAGATCCCACACATACTCCGCGAGTCAACAGGTTAGACCAAGAGCTCAGCCTAGACCCAAATCTAAATGCGGAAGAAAAGGCTTCGATATCCGAACTCTGCTACGAGTACAACGATATCTTCTTTCTAAAAGGTGATAAGCTCACATACACAAATGCTATCACCCACAAGATCCCTTTAATACAAGATCAAGCGCCAATAAACCAAAAGGCCTACAGATTACCAGAGACCCAGAGACAAGTAATCAACGAACAATTAAGAGAAATGCTAGAAAATGGGATAGTCCAAACCAGCAAAAGCCCTTGGAATTCACCCTTATTAGTTGTCCCCAAAAAGGCGGGACCCGACGGTGAAAAAAGGTGGCGCGTCGTTGTCGATTTTCGCAAATTGAATGAAAAGACAATTGGCGACGCATTTCCGCTACCGCGAATCGAGGATATTCTTGACCAACTAGGTCATGCCAGGTACTTTACCACTCTCGATTTGGCCAACGGCTATCATCAAGTCTTAGTCGACAAAAAAGATCGACATAAGACCGCTTTTAGCACTAATTACGGGCACTACGAATTTAAGCGCATGCCATTCGGACTCAAAGGAGCTCCCGCTACATTCCAACGCCTCATGAACTTCGTTCTGACAGGCCTACAAGGCCTCGAATGTTTCGTTTATCTTGACGACATCGTCATTTATGGTAAGAACCTAAATGACCACAATGATAAACTTCGCAAGGTTTTCGACAAACTGAGAGAGAACAACCTCAAACTGCAGCCAGAGAAGTGCCAGTTCTTGAGACGAGAAGTTGTTTACCTAGGGCACAAATGCTCTAGCGAAGGAGCATTACCAGACCCCAGCAAAACGGCCTGAGAAATGCTCTAATTTCCCCACCACTTTTGATCTATCCAGATTTCTCTAAACCCTTCAATCTTACAACGGACGCCAGCAACGAAGCATTAGGCGCTGTGCTTTCCCAAGGAGAAGTGGGAAAAGATCAGCCTATCGCCTATGCAAGCCGAACGCTGAACAAAGCCGAGAGAAATTACTCCACTATTGAAAAGGAGTTATTGGCTATAGTCTGGGCCACTAGGAATTTCCGATGCTACCTCCAAGGCAGGAAATTCACGGTCTATACTGACCACAAGCCTCTCAAAGGTGTCTTTAACGTTAAAGACCCGACTTCCCGTTTGGTGAGATTTCACCACAAATTATCAGAATTCGATTATACCATCGAATATAAACCAGGGAAGTATAATACCAATGCGGATGCATTAAGCCGCATTCCACAAGTATTAATCGAAGACTATACAGGCCACACTTTAACGGTACAAGCCCAAGTCCACCACACTATGGACTCTGATGTGGAGCAAAATATGCCCCAAAATAAAAAGAAAACCAAAAAACCTGCTCATTGCTTCGCCGTGACCAGAGCTGAAAACCAAAAAGCCCAAGAGGCCAATACTAGCTCCAGCGCTGAAACGCAGCCCACGGCAGCGGAAGATAAAGAAACTAAACTCCCAGGGGCGGAAATACAACCCCCTGCTAAGCTTGAACAAGAAATAAGTCCAGTCAAGGCACCTGAGATAATCACGAGCCCCAAGGATGTTCAAACAATCCTAAAGGATTACCACGACTCTCCTTTCGGCGGCCATCAGGGTGTCATTAAGCCTTATGAAAGAATCAGACGCAAGTATTGGTGGAGACACATGCTTAGCGATATAAAAAAGTACATAAAAAAATGCCCTAAGTGCCAAACAATGAAGGCATCGCCACAATTTAAGATGCCAATGGTAATAACGGACATCGCAGAACAACCTTTCCACAAGGTTTACCTCGATATAGTAGGTCCACTAGAAGAGACCATATCAGGTAATAAATATATCTTAACTTTTCAAGATAATCTCACCAAGTTTGTCGATTGGTATGCCATACCAAATGGAGAAGCAGTAACGGTGGCGCAAATCTTTTTCAATGAGATTGTCACGCGATATCGCATTCCAAAGAGAATAGTCACCGATCAGGGAACTAATTTCCTGAGTGAGCTATTCAAGAAGGTCTGCAAACTGCTAAAGGTAAAGAAGTTACAAACTTCCGCATACCATCCACAGTCTAATGGAGCACTAGACCTTGCCCATATCGTGCCCCAATCGTAGACGAGAATTCCAAAACGTGGGATCAATTCCTACGAACCGCTGCATTCGTGTACAATAACAGTGTACACGAGGGTACTAAACTAACCCCGATGGATTGCCTTTACGGCTTCACAGCGGATGTCCCAACTAATTTAAAACGGGACCCTGAGCCCGTATATAACCACGAAAGTTATTACCATATTTTCATTTTCATTTTTTCATTTCATTTCATTTCATTTCATTTTTATTATTAATCTTTTAAAGTACCAGTATAAAGAGTCAGTATAATAATGCTACTACTATTAAAAATTCCAAAACAGAAGAAAAAGAAAAAAAAACTTATAAAATAAAATAACTAATATTACCTACTATTCATAAGAAGCAATTCCACCACCATTAAGATATATGGGAGTAAAGCAGCGTTTTGAACTCTCCAACTGTACCCGCACTCCTCACCCCATTTGGCAAATTATTCCAACTACGAGCAATATAAACAAAGTAAGAGCCTTCCAATACTCGCCTATTAAATCGCATGATCAAAACGTTACGGTGCCGCGACGATTGAAGGAAAAAAATATAGTCAGTCAGATAATCCGGGACACCCGTGCACACTAACTTATAAAAAAAGACAAGTGCCTTGCGCCTGAGATACGACTCCAAAGAACAGCCGAGAAGATCTTTACTAAACGGGGAGATGTGATCAAACCTGCGAAGACCGAAAACAAATCTAATGCAGTCGTTAAAGGCAACATTAATTCTGCGACGGCAACATGAATCTAGTAGTGGATAAATAAGACTTCCATTAGAAAAATAGGGTATGATCAGGGCTTTGACGAGTTTCAGTTTGATGCTGCAGCTTAAAATCTGGGTAGAAAGCCATAACCGCCGCAATCCACCATAAATTTTGCCAATGAGGAAAGATATGTGATCACAACAGCTCAATCTTGAATTGATCTTTATCCCCAAATTTGTAGCCTGCTGAACATAGGGTAACACACGGCCGTCGAGAAAGACGGGAGGAATATATGCTTCTAAGGAGTCATGGCGTATCACAAGGCATTGAGACTTGCCTGGATTAATCATAAGGCCGTTATTTACTGCCCAGCCAGAAACTCTTTCCAAGTCCTCGTTTAGACGTGCAATAGAGTCTTCAATGAGACCAATTGGACTGCTAGTGTACAATTGAACATCGTCGGCATATAGGTGAACTTTAGTATCACGTACGGCATCTGTCAGATCATTAATAAATAAGCTAAATAATAGTGGACCCATAACAGAACCCTGAGGTACACCGGAAGACAAAGGAAGCAATTCAGAAAACATTTCATTAATGCGAACCTGCTGAGATCGTCCAGAGAGGAAGCTAGAGACTAAATTAATAGCCGAGGGGGAAAAACCGAAATTAGATGATAGCTTATTAATTAGCTTAAAATGATTAACACAATCGAAAGCCTTGGTAAAATCTAGCATTACAAGAACACCCACTTCACCTCTATCCAGGCTACATCTCAGGTCTGTGGTGACCTTTAGCAGAGCAGTTTCACAGCTATGGTTCGAACGGAAACCAGACTGCCAGCGGGAAAGCATATTATTATTTCCGATATGTGCCAGCATCTGGCTGCACATAAGTTTTTCGAGGACTTTAGACAGGAAACACACAAGGCTTATGGGTCGAAAATCAGAGGGGGAAGCTATCACAGTCTTTTTCGGGATTGGAATCACTGTCGCTTTTGTCCACCTTGACGGGAAGACAGATGTAGTCAGAGTAGTATTGAGTATATGCAAGATATACATGATTCTGCTGAGGAGGAGTCATGACATTAACGTCGACATCAGCAGTTATTAAGTTGTTATGAGTGGATACAAAGTGTTGATTAAGTTCATTGACATTGAACTCCTGATGTTTAATGTTATCCTTTCCACAGATCCCAGTCGCTCTGAGATTCTTCCATAAAATTTTAGGAGAGAGCATAGGATCAAATTTCGAGCCAAAGTGATTATATTTTGCAGAGCGAATTGCAGAAGTGGCCTTATTACGCGCATTTTTGTATAAGGCACGCGCACCACTGGTCCTGAGCCGTTTAAATAGATGGTACAGATGTTCACGTTTCGCAATAAGGGAAGCGATAGCTGGAGTATACCATGGACATGGCTTTCTATCAGTTCTCCTAGTTACTAAAGGTACATGCTTGTCGAAAAGGAAATTAGTGAGATTTTCAAAGACTTCGACTTGCTCATCAACACTATTGCAGTAGAAAATCTCATTCCAAGGCAAGGAGATGCATTCTTGAATCAGCGCCTCAGTGTTTAGATTTTTGAAATCACGATAGGAGAAGTAATCCATGTAATTTCCTGACACTACCGGAAAATTATATGTCAGGAATAGCATATCATGATCTAAGAAACTAGGAGCGCTAATTTGATTTTGGAATAATATGCAGTCCATATCAGTTACTAAGAATTGATCAAGGAGAGATGGATTGGCAGTATTGTAATAAGTCGGTAAACTGTTAACTGTGCTGAGGTATACAGACTGCATAAAGAATAGGAAGGCATCTGTGCGCGAGCCAGGCTGCAAGAGATTGACATTGAAGTCTCCCCCTACGATAATACTATCGTAACGATGGGCAAGATCAGAAAAAACATTTTCAAATTCGGGCGCATTATCGCAAGAGAAGTGCTCAGGAGCACAATAAACAGTAGACAAAACACACCTATCGGATCCATTGCTCACTTCAACACAAATAAACTCAATATTCTGGCCAACAGATGAGTGAATTAATTTAGATTGCAGATTATCTTTCACATAGACAGCTACACCACCACCCATACGGCCAGTTCGATCATTCCGTAGTATCGTGTATCCGGGTATGGATACGAGGGCTGTGGGAACAAACTCCTTTAGCCAGGCTGACCAGTAATGCATGGATATTGGTGTTAGTAAACATCAAGCGCAGCTCATCCGTTTTATTACGCACACTCCTGGCATTCAGCGTGCACACATTTAAACCTTCACGCTGCCTACAAAAAACGTTCAACAAAGCTCTTACTCTGTTAGGTTCAATATCATCATGTATACTCATAACACGGATAGAGTTTGAGAGAGTATGGGCACTTGTTAGACAGTTCAGAGTATGAACACATCGTTAGAACGATACACAAATTTGAATATAAAGAGGGGAAAATGGAATTGCTTCTAATGACTGAAGAACCGAATAAATTAAAACTAAAATTACAAAATAAAAAAGAGATGAAAAACAAAAAATAGAAGAATCGAGACATACAGAACTTAAAAATAAAATTAATCAGGAAAAGAAAAACATAAAAAAAGTATAGCTATCATAAGAATTACACAATAACAATCACAATTATGCTTGAGAACCACTTTAACACTAACCATGCTGTTGCTCCGACGTTGATGCTGGGATCAGCTGAGATGAATTCAGAATTTTTACTGGAGACGAATCACTGGCCTTCCACTTTACATGCACAATACCATTTCTCGTGGTTACAGAATGTAGGCAACCACTCCGACGGAGCCAAGTCGCTTCACGCAGAATGGAACTTTGCCTGGGTGTGAGACTCTCGTTAATATACACATTGCCGTGAGACGTAAAGCCATCGATTTGCGATAATTTTACTCCACCACATTTACGAAATGCTGCAATAAGTGCTCGACTTTCAACTTGATTAGAGAGTCTAGCAATGATAGGGGAAGTACTAGACAGCAGCTCTGGGACAGCAGATTCAGCAGAACTAATTGTCGATTTGATACGAAAGGCTTCAATATGCGATGATAGCTCGTGTCCTACTATATGGGCAATATTGTGCAGCATTTGAGAGAGGTCTTCATTAGGTCTAGAGGGAATACCCCTGATTACCACATCGGATAGGCGCTGCGAGCGACGTAGCTGCTCGATTTCTTCACCATTCACACAGCACTTGTTCTCCAGTGATATAATTTTCTCCTCCAAAGCAATGATCTGCAGCTTCATAGGTGAGACCGACTCAGCGATCATTTTAGAAATACGTACTTCCAGCTGTTTAGATGTTTGAATAATTTTACTGACCAGTCTGACTTCCAAATCTTTTAAAATATCCTCAGTGACGACAGCTGACGGCTGTCCACAGAGGTTCACTGGTGTTGTACATTCCGATGCAGCACGAACTTTTTCCCCCTGATTGCGGGTTGCTCTCGTTGTAGCTGAATTGCCCACCATAATGACAATCAAAAGTAAAACTTGTTCCAGGTCTTAAGAAAAGAAAACAATTTAACAGTTTAACCGATGCGGCTCGAAGTCCCCAGATATTGCAGAACACGATCACGAACTCAACACAATTATTACTGATAATTGAACCGGGATATAAAAATTTAGTCTGCGAAATTTAGATAATTCAATCGGAGCAAAAATAAACACGTCTACTCGCTTACAGACATACTCATGAAAAATATATGCTCAAATACAGATTACAAAAATCATATGCTACGGCTCGTAAAAATCTCTTAGCCAGCAAACAACGCTCAAAGGCATATTACGACAAAACAGTCAGGCCTCTCACTTTCCACCTAGGAGACAAAGTCCTCCTCAAAAGTGAAAGCCGCAAACACAAATTGTCTCAAATATGGGTTGGCCCATATCTGGTAATCAATGTACCTAGTCCAACAAACACTACCATGAAAATAGGCAAACGGCAGGTTGTAGTACACAACAACCGTTTAAAGCCCTATTACGAGTAGTACACTGGTACATACACCTTTAGAAAATAAGTCCCACTGAAACAAAATTTCTCCAGTTAAACTATTAACTACCCACTTAAAGGTTCCGCACTCGGGATTACTCCCTATGACTCATGAAGTCAAACTTTACCTAAATTTTATTTAAATTAATAAAAAATATACCTTGCTACTTATAACAAAATAATGGTCGACTTAAAAGCTCATAGAGAAATTGATGAAGTTTAGCATGCTCTAACTTACACTCCCCATACCTTGTTTTGGTAGTTAAGAGTGAATTAAAAATTTTTTTTTTCTCTCCAGTACAGTTTTGGTGAAAAAGTACAATGCTCTTAACACTAAAAACCCTACTATATATTTACGAGATTCAACATGAATTTTTAAGTTTCCCTGATTCTGTTCTATCTCGTCTCCCTTTTAGCAAGTAAGCTCCCAATTGACAAACTATCAACCGTCTACTTAAGCAATACTATATCTAAATATTACATACATGACCACCTGACTAATAAGCCTACCCTTCATTTTCTGCAGACCATGAAGCACATATTTGTGTTAATGTACTGTCTCCATTTGACAATGGGACAAATAGCAGCGGATCCCTACACCATAAGCCCCCTAAACAACACGGGAGTACTGTATGAAGATCTGGGAAAACTACGAGTATACCACAGCGCATGGAATGTTTTAACGGAAATCAACCTGATGGAACTGGACAACCAAACGCTTATGGCAGAACAGGCAGAACACTTAGTTTACCGACTATGTTCAAATCGCTCTCAAACCGATGAGCTATGCCTGGTACAGCAAAAACACGTTCATTCACTCTTAGAAAACATCAAGAGGAGAACAAGTGTCATTCGAGACGTGGTCCCAAAATCAAGATCAACAAGATCTATCTTCGATGGAATAGGCAATGCAATGCACTACCTATTCGGGACCATGGACAGCACTAATGAACAAGAGGTATACAGTCGACTCGAGGAGCTCGAAACAAATACAAAAGCACTAGCCGACCTGGAAAGACAGCAGATCAGTGTAGTCAAAACTACACTACAACAAATCCAAAAGCCATTGACATCTCTGCAGGAAAGACAACGTCAAATAAATCTCCAGGTAAATAGAATGCAAAATATCACTGATGATTTACTAATGAGACAATTAAGGCAGGAGATAATTTCAAGCCTGACCTTACAAATTGTCGACATTGAGTACAGGCAACAAGCCTTACTCGACATAATAATCTCCAGTAAGAATCACCAGTTGCATCCGCTAGTGGTGTCTCCCAAAAGTTTATTAGAGATATACCACAAGTCCCACGCTACTTGCCCAGATGCACAAAATTATCTCTCCCTGTTATATCAGACAGCGGAAACAAAGGCTCGTATAGTCCAAGACAAATTAGTTATTAGAATACAACTTCCGATTTTCAATTTACCACAAATGAAGTTGTATAGGATACATAGTTTCCCTATCCATGTTAATAAAAAACATTCATTGGTACCCGAAATACAGTACTCGCACGTAGCGCACCAGGTACAGACACAGGACATATTATTATTAAAAAACAAGATTTTAAAATCTTCAAAAAGATCACGCAAAATTCCCAAGAGGACACTTACATCGCTAAGCTAGGCATTCCTGTAACAAAGGCAACTCTGTCCAACGAATGCGCAGTGAAGCTGCTCTTTAATCCACTAAAGGAAGAGCCACAGTGTCAATTCAGAGCACAAATACCTCCCAGAGACCTACTTATTAAACTAAGTAAACCAAATTCTTGGATATTCTCGGTGATAGAACCAACAATTGTACACCTTCAGTGTACCCAACAATTCCTAACTTCAAAAATAGAAGGCCAAGGAATAATTTCTATCAACCATCCCTGTCAATTACAAGTAGGATCACAAATCCTACATTATGAGGCAGAGAATATCCAGCAATTGAGTCTCAAACAACCCACTTATTTCCCAGATATAACTCCATTAGAACAAATAGTGGATAAATATCTTAATGAAACTAAACACAAGGTACAGTCTGAAAACATACAGACAGAACTATACTCAGGAGATGACACTAATAGCATCATTCTAGAAGACACCCATTCATTAACAGAGCTGGACGAAAAATTAGCTAAAATAGTTACTACTATAAACCACCATCCTACACATGTACTAGCTACAACATCAGTGTCCTTAACTGGTGTTGTCTTCACATGTATGGTGCTGTACCTGGTCGCCAAATGGCTAGTCCCATTCATTAAAAATTATCGTCTACGTAAAACTGAAAAAACCCTAGAGGCGGAGGAACAAATCAAACAAATCGAAATCAAACAAATCAAAAGGACCCGCACCCTGCCACCTACTAGGTCAGTGCAAGTGGTATAGTGTCACCACTTCAAACGGTCATAAGCACTATCACTAATAGTAGAGCACCTAGAAAATAAATGTAAGTGGTTTCTATTAACCACAAATAAATCAGTTAATGATAATGGTTAATAATAAAAACGAAAGGGGAGAGGACATAAGTGAACAATTGTTAGAACATAGACATAAGGAAAACTAGTTTAATAAAAACATATATATATATACAAACTAAAAACAAAAGAAAAACCGAACCCCCCCCCCCCCCCAATAGTGTTAAATAACAATTAAAATATAATAAATAATATAAAAATATAAATATTATTACTAACCGAAAAAAAAAATTAGATAACCACTAACATTAGAATAGAACGTATATCGTTAGAAAAAAAATAATAAAAATAAATAAGAATAACACAAAGAAGAAAAAAAAACAGTAGAAATTAATAAGGTATTAAAGCAATAGAATAGAATAGCATTAGATATTTAAAAACAATTTTAGAAAATAAGATAACAACAATTTTTTTGTATTAAAATAGAAATAAGAAAATATGTAAAAACGAAAACCTGTGCCAAACCGACCAATATAGCCGAACCACCGAAAAAGCCCAACAACAACTTCCCCTGAGAATTATTCCTCTTCAAAGAATAATCCTCTTTTTCGCAGGGGGAAGGATTGTTGTATACCTAAAAAGGGTTAACAATGATAATTATAAGTAATAATTATCATTGAAAAAATCATTAAAAAATATCTAATTTTCAGAAATGGAAATAAGCTAATCATGCTTAAAACATGGTTAGCTTATCTCCAAACAAGGCGAAGAAATTGCCATCAGCAATTTCTTCAAATTCCTTCGCATATAATAAAAATATTCCCACAAAACGACTTGGGAAAAATAAAAGTTTTAAGTTACATCCCAAGTCGTTTCAATAAAAAAAAGCCCCACGACAAATCTTACCTTCAGTAAGATTTGTCGTAAGTACGATATGTATGTACATATACACATACATACATATCGGGCGCATGAAAATTTTACGTCGGTGAAGACTGAAACGATCAAGTCTTCGCCGAAAAAAAAAGCTCCTATCAGCAAATTCTCGCGAGCTGCATACATTGTGATCGCAACAACACGATAGCACGGCGATGGTTGGATATTTATGAAAATATCAAATTTCAATTCCAACCATCGTTCGTCGCGATAATTCTGGGCATGTTTAAACATGCCCAGCGGTAAATAATTTTCTCAGGATAGGAATGCTAATTAAGCACTTTCCTATCCTGAACAACTAGACTTGCGATTAAAAAGATCCAAGTCGAGGACAGTCAGTTTTTAGACAGTCGAATTATAGCAGTCGGGTTTGAAAGCGAGTTTAAAACGGAAAACGAGTGGTATTTAAAATTTTGTACACGGCGGTTTGAAGAATAGAGTTGAATTCTGTACGAAAAAACGGTTGGTTCGGTGACGGCTTTGTAGGGTTTTTATAAAGGAAAATCGGTCTGATTAGAAATTAGGAGTACAACAAGAAAAGTGTTAAGAAACGAAGAAGTGTGTACCATATTTCTATAAAAGAGAAATTTAAGATAAAGGTGCCAGTAAGGAAATAGTGTGTAAAATACCTTTATAAAGGCTAGTTTTAAGTTTCAATTACCCTAAAAGAAAATAAAGTGTAAACAACTAATCGACTTGTTTTAAAGAAAATAAAGTGTAAACAACAAATCCGATTTGTTTTAAAGAAAATAAAGTGTACACCCCCACACACCTTTTGGATACATCTAAAAAGGCAGTCCTCCCACGAAGGTACGTAACAAGGTTTTGTTTTAGGTAAAAGATAACAGATTATAGATGTTTTTGTTTTTTTTAAGAAGGTGTCTTTAATGTTGCGAAAAATATCCGCACGATAGCGTTAAGTCCAGTTTTTGAAAATTCTAATTACGGATTGTTGTTGCCCGTCAGCCTATGGTATAAGCCGTCAGGAGAGGGATACACCCAATGCTTGACGAAGATTTGTAAATTTTATCACAATGGACTTAACTCTAATCAATATTATTAACTGTTATAAAATTGGATTTGGAAAAAAAGTAAAAAAAAAAACTTGACGCCTCGACCCAGCCGAAGATTTTGACCTAACTCCCTACTCACTAAGCCAAACTCTGTTATTTGATCTGGGCTATGAATGTAAAGTTAAACCAAATTCTGTTCGATCTCGCAACTTATATCCAGACGTGATTTTTTCCGATTTTTTGATGGGCATACCCTTACAAAATGCTCGATTTTGCCAATCTTGGCTGGACTTGCCGAACTTAAATGCTTGTAGAATTTGAAGAAAGTAACCCAACTGGCTCAAATAAATTTTGAACGATAAAGCAGGAATGTCAAAAGCCACTTCTTGAAATAGACGGTCCAGTTATTTTCTGTGGGCGCCACCAGGAGGCAACTAATCGACATTACCTTTCCAGGACATTTTATTGTTTTTTTAATAGGAAAATAAAATCTGAGAATGCTGAAATTCGGTATAGGCAATTCTTTTATAATCACAATTGTAGAAAAAAATAAAAAATTGGAATAACTGTTATTTCATGGAACGAAATTTCCAAATCAATTTTCAGAAGATTTCGGGCGCCAAATTTTCAGATTTTGTCACGAATGTCGGAGGAGTTTGAAAATATGCTCAAAAGATCAGAAAAAAATCGTAATAAAAATTAAGCTAAAAAAATGGGCATATTAATTAAAAATTAACGGGATTTTTAATTAATTCCTTAATAAGAGCATGGAAATTAAATGACATAATGAAATCTATGTAGGACAATATTTTAAACCGTTAGTTGGATAGCATTAAAAAAAATACAGTAAATTAGGGAGAGTAGTATACTACTTTTAAATGTATAACGGGATTTAAACTATTGCTTTAAGTCCCGTTAAAATTAAAACATGTCAAAAAATTATTTGAAAAATATAATTTTTAAAGAAATTCGAAAATTTTCCCGATGTTATCTCTAGATGTAATGTAATGGCCGATGAAAGGTAGTATCTTACAAAACTCATCGGCGATTCGGTAATTAGAATCGTATTGAGGTTTAGTAAAAATATTTATTTTTAGGACAAATAGGATATGTAACTGACTACCCTGTTCAGTCCTCCTTGAAAATTTCATTACTAAAAAATTATTTGAAAAATATAATTATTAAAAAAATCCGAAAATTTTCCCGATTTTATCTCTATCCCCACTACCAAGGCGAACGAAACCTTTAAATTTACACCCTCCATAATGCCACATATCCTAGCTATATTGTGAAAATGGAATGGTTGAAATCCAACTAAGACTTACAAAAAACTAATCGAGTTTTGGTGTATGAAGAAAATTTGAAATTTTTTTAAATGACCCGTAAAATGCTCAGTTTGGTCATCTTCCATCACAGATGAGATACTATAAATATTTTAAATATATAAACGGTAAAGCATGTTTTTAGTATGAAATCGCATCTACATTTTGTCCCATAAAGTTAAATCTAATTAGTTTTCCGATCGGCCTAATAGTTTAGAAGAAAAATAGCTAAGAGTAGAGCAACCTCCTGCCGTGGAAATATATAAATCAGGGTATATATACAGGTTATGTAATCATGGGTTATACGCACATTATTAAAAGTTATTTTGATTTTTGCACATGGGCTTTTTTAAAAAAAAAAATTAAATTTGAATGTTACATTTCACAAAATCATATGAAACCTACATAGCAATCTTCCAAATCCATCTCATGTATCACATTTTTCTTTATTTTTTTTTCCATATAGGTACTCTAATAATAAATAGGCCAACCTTGCTTTATGTTGAAAAAAATCCTCATAATAAGCATCAAGTCTAGTTTGGTACATAAAAAACATGTTAAGTATCAATAAAAAATACTCACTTTTACTTGTAAATTTATTTCCAGTATAAGTACTGGTACTGGTACATGTAATGAGTACCAATTTACTTGAATATCATACAACTCTAAGTAGCCGTGAAGAAAGGGATAAACCAAAAGCTTAAAAAAGATTTGTGAATTTTTTACAATAGACCAACTGTACTTGGTTCACTTTAGCAATGAACCCGCCATATACATAAAAAATAGAATATAAAAAAAAAAAAATCATGCTCAACAATCGAACTCACAATCCCTAAATTCTCTGACCCAGCACCCTACTGGCTAAGCCAAACTATCTTACTTGTCGTACGCTATAAATGCATATTTCAATAAAATTGTATACTTCTCAGCTCATATACAAATGCTTACATACACATGTGAAAATTAGTTTCGCATTATAATATATTGAGGGGGTGGGCAAGAACCCTATAACCCGGCACCCTACGAAATTAGTAATAGTCTTAAAAAATCAGAAAAAATTCACTAAGATGAATTTAGTAAAAAGAATTTCGAAACTCGGTTGGAATTCGGCCGAGATAAAAAGGGTGGTAGTTTTCAGTAGCACACCTATGTACCTATGTGCATCAAACGAATTTAGCTTGCCTCGCAATGTAATTATGGTATTTTGGGAACAGGGTGATTAAATGGGCCCGTAGGAGCCCTTCCCGCCCCCGGAAAAAATTGAAAAAATTCCTCAATATTCCCAGGAGTCATAGTTATCATAGAAAAAAAGAACTATGAAGATCCGGTTAAAATTAGCTAAAATAAAAACAAAAGTATCTGAACAAAACGGCTTAAATGAAGCAAATGCCGGTTTTTCGTGGCGTTTTCTGACCGTTTTGGTCGTTTTCAAAGTTTTTATTTCTACTATTACTACTTAATTATACACTTTTTGAGTATAATGTCAGCGGATAAAATGAAGCCTGTTTTATTGGGAACGTTTATTTCTAATTAGTTTTCAGATCGGACTAATAGTTTAGGAGAAATTTTAATAATAGTAGAACAACCTCCTTTTACGACGGCTTTTTTCCGCTTTTTGCTGTGAGATGATGTAAATATTTACAATTTCTCTTTACGGAATAACGGTGGTTCGGGGGAAATTTTTTGTAAAGATGAAAATGTTTGGTAATCGAACACTAATGCCAATGGTTGAAATTTTTTTGGAAAAATAACTCATATGTAGTATTGGGGTATATGGGACCCATATGAGGAAAAACTTTGAACTTCGGGCGGAAAAGCGCAGTGAGAAAATGTCTCAAATTGAAAATAAAAACTTACTAATAGATAGAATATGTTGTTAGCTTTAATTTGAATGTAAAATTTTTTCTGTAGGCGCATCCGATAAGATGCAGGGTCCGACAAAGTGATAAACTGGCTTTCAGGTAAAATGTAAGAGGGTGAAAAAAATATACTACGAAGTATACTCAATTGAAATTTAAAAAACCCCATTCGATAGAGCTCAGCGGGGGCTTTAATTTGGTACCCCACATAGTATATTTGGAGGTTGCGGGGGGTGGGGGTAACAACCCCCCACCCTAAAATTCCCCCACCCCAAAAATTTTTTTTAATAACTTTATTCCACTTATCGAACTAAAGACGAATCTGAAGTTAGTTTTTTAATCCGTCACCTCCTCACCCCTCCAGAGCTGGTTTTAGTTTAGATTCAAAGGGTGAACTTCCCTTGTTCACCGTTTTCACAAAACCACCCCGATTTTGATGAGTCATAGCTACTTACAGCCACGAAGGAATTTCCTTTCGATAATGATTTGGTTTATTTCATTCTTTTGTGTGTCTTCGGCTAAAAAAGGAGCCAACTGACCAAAATCTCAGATTTTGGGGGTGTGAAAAAACATCGGGTAGATGTAAATTGAATACCCTGTTAAATCAACCCAATACCACCCTTAAGCGATATTAGTGCACAAATGGATAGTCCTCGAATGGATCTTTCATTTGGCACGCTGATAATTTTCCTCGGACACCCCTTCCCCCGCTGCACCCCCTAACATTTTACGTTACGTTTTACCTCCCCCCACCCACAAGGAAGGGTGGAGGGGGGTGAAATTTTAGATTCGTAAATTCTGAAGTGTTCTCTTTCCAACGATACTCCACACGACCTATTGGAGTCGGAATTTCACTTGTAATCGGCCGGTCAAATGACCCTTAAGTTTTCGACAATCATCAAGTTTATATGAAAAATTTTCGAAATTCGAAAAAAAGATAACATCATAATATGGTAAATTATAAAGTTAATATCCATAAAAAATTTCATCTCCCTGTGAAAAGAAATACCGAATCTACAGCGATTTAAAAAAAACGCTATTGTCCCACCTTCCGCCCTTTTCTGGGCGTTTCGAAAATACCATTTTTCTAAATTTTTGATATTTTATAGCCACGCCCATAGGCTTTCCAACGAATCTTAAAACATCTCGCTAGACCCTCAGGAAGTGGAGAAATAAAGGAAAATCTGAAATGACGATTTGAAAAACTTCAACTACGTGAATTTCGAAATCTATTTCGAATTTCGCATATTTTCGAAAACCAAAAGATACAGTATCGAAAGGTCTATAAGGTGTATAAATTTCATCCTCCTACTCTTTAAATTACTCAAGTTAGAGTTAATATCGGAAATTCCCTCCACCCTATTTTTCTCCCCACTCAAAAGTCCAAATGAACTGAAACTTGAAAAAATATATCCATGAAATCGCATCTACATTTTGTCCCATAAAGTTAAATCTAATTAGTTTTCCGATCGGCCTAATAGTTTAGAAGAAAAATAGCTAAGAGTAGAGCAACCTCCTGCCGTGGAAATATATAAATCAGGGTATATATACAGGTTATGTAATCATGGGTTATACGCACATTATTAAAAGTTATTTTGATTTTTGCACATGGGCTTTTTTAAAAAAAAAAATTAAATTTGAATGTTACATTTCACAAAATCATATGAAACCTACATAGCAATCTTCCAAATCCATCTCATGTATCACATTTTTCTTTATTTTTTTTTCCATATAGGTACTCTAATAATAAATAGGCCAACCTTGCTTTATGTTGAAAAAAATCCTCATAATAAGCATCAAGTCTAGTTTGGTACATAAAAAACATGTTAAGTATCAATAAAAAATACTCACTTTTACTTGTAAATTTATTTCCAGTATAAGTACTGGTACTGGTACATGTAATGAGTACCAATTTACTTGAATATCATACAACTCTAAGTAGCCGTGAAGAAAGGGATAAACCAAAAGCTTAAAAAAGATTTGTGAATTTTTTACAATAGACCAACTGTACTTGGTTCACTTTAGCAATGAACCCGCCATATACATAAAAAATAGAATATAAAAAAAAAAAAATCATGCTCAACAATCGAACTCACAATCCCTAAATTCTCTGACCCAGCACCCTACTGGCTAAGCCAAACTATCTTACTTGTCGTACGCTATAAATGCATATTTCAATAAAATTGTATACTTCTCAGCTCATATACAAATGCTTACATACACATGTGAAAATTAGTTTCGCATTATAATATATTGAGGGGGTGGGCAAGAACCCTATAACCCGGCACCCTACGAAATTAGTAATAGTCTTAAAAAATCAGAAAAAATTCACTAAGATGAATTTAGTAAAAAGAATTTCGAAACTCGGTTGGAATTCGGCCGAGATAAAAAGGGTGGTAGTTTTCAGTAGCACACCTATGTACCTATGTGCATCAAACGAATTTAGCTTGCCTCGCAATGTAATTATGGTATTTTGGGAACAGGGTGATTAAATGGGCCCGTAGGAGCCCTTCCCGCCCCCGGAAAAAATTGAAAAAATTCCTCAATATTCCCAGGAGTCATAGTTATCATAGAAAAAAAGAACTATGAAGATCCGGTTAAAATTAGCTAAAATAAAAACAAAAGTATCTGAACAAAACGGCTTAAATGAAGCAAATGCCGGTTTTTCGTGGCGTTTTCTGACCGTTTTGGTCGTTTTCAAAGTTTTTATTTCTACTATTACTACTTAATTATACACTTTTTGAGTATAATGTCAGCGGATAAAATGAAGCCTGTTTTATTGGGAACGTTTATTTCTAATTAGTTTTCAGATCGGACTAATAGTTTAGGAGAAATTTTAATAATAGTAGAACAACCTCCTTTTACGACGGCTTTTTTCCGCTTTTTGCTGTGAGATGATGTAAATATTTACAATTTCTCTTTACGGAATAACGGTGGTTCGGGGGAAATTTTTTGTAAAGATGAAAATGTTTGGTAATCGAACACTAATGCCAATGGTTGAAATTTTTTTGGAAAAATAACTCATATGTAGTATTGGGGTATATGGGACCCATATGAGGAAAAACTTTGAACTTCGGGCGGAAAAGCGCAGTGAGAAAATGTCTCAAATTGAAAATAAAAACTTACTAATAGATAGAATATGTTGTTAGCTTTAATTTGAATGTAAAATTTTTTCTGTAGGCGCATCCGATAAGATGCAGGGTCCGACAAAGTGATAAACTGGCTTTCAGGTAAAATGTAAGAGGGTGAAAAAAATATACTACGAAGTATACTCAATTGAAATTTAAAAAACCCCATTCGATAGAGCTCAGCGGGGGCTTTAATTTGGTACCCCACATAGTATATTTGGAGGTTGCGGGGGGTGGGGGTAACAACCCCCCACCCTAAAATTCCCCCACCCCAAAAATTTTTTTTAATAACTTTATTCCACTTATCGAACTAAAGACGAATCTGAAGTTAGTTTTTTAATCCGTCACCTCCTCACCCCTCCAGAGCTGGTTTTAGTTTAGATTCAAAGGGTGAACTTCCCTTGTTCACCGTTTTCACAAAACCACCCCGATTTTGATGAGTCATAGCTACTTACAGCCACGAAGGAATTTCCTTTCGATAATGATTTGGTTTATTTCATTCTTTTGTGTGTCTTCGGCTAAAAAAGGAGCCAACTGACCAAAATCTCAGATTTTGGGGGTGTGAAAAAACATCGGGTAGATGTAAATTGAATACCCTGTTAAATCAACCCAATACCACCCTTAAGCGATATTAGTGCACAAATGGATAGTCCTCGAATGGATCTTTCATTTGGCACGCTGATAATTTTCCTCGGACACCCCTTCCCCCGCTGCACCCCCTAACATTTTACGTTACGTTTTACCTCCCCCCACCCACAAGGAAGGGTGGAGGGGGGTGAAATTTTAGATTCGTAAATTCTGAAGTGTTCTCTTTCCAACGATACTCCACTCGACCTATTGGAGTCGGAATTTCACTTGTAATCGGCCGGTCAAATGACCCTTAAGTTTTCGACAATCATCAAGTTTATATGAAAAATTTTCGAAATTCGAAAAAAAGATAACATCATAATATGGTAAATTATAAAGTTAATATCCATAAAAAATTTCATCTCCCTGTGAAAAGAAATACCGAATCTACAGCGATTTAAAAAAAACGCTATTGTCCCACCTTCCGCCCTTTTCTGGGCGTTTCGAAAATACCATTTTTCTAAATTTTTGATATTTTATAGCCACGCCCATAGGCTTTCCAACGAATCTTAAAACATCTCGCTAGACCCTCAGGAAGTGGAGAAATAAAGGAAAATCTGAAATGACGATTTGAAAAACTTCAACTACGTGAATTTCGAAATCTATTTCGAATTTCGCATATTTTCGAAAACCAAAAGATACAGTATCGAAAGGTCTATAAGGTGTATAAATTTCATCCTCCTACTCTTTAAATTACTCAAGTTAGAGTTAATATCGGAAATTCCCTCCACCCTATTTTTCTCCCCACTCAAAAGTCCAAATGAACTGAAACTTGAAAAAATATATCCATGAAATCGCATCTACATTTTGTCCCATAAAGTTAAATCTAATTAGTTTTCCGATCGGCCTAATAGTTTAGAAGAAAAATAGCTAAGAGTAGAGCAACCTCCTGCCGTGGAAATATATAAATCAGGGTATATATACAGGTTATGTAATCATGGGTTATACGCACATTATTAAAAGTTATTTTGATTTTTGCACATGGGCTTTTTTAAAAAAAAAAATTAAATTTGAATGTTACATTTCACAAAATCATATGAAACCTACATAGCAATCTTCCAAATCCATCTCATGTATCACATTTTTCTTTATTTTTTTTTCCATATAGGTACTCTAATAATAAATAGGCCAACCTTGCTTTATGTTGAAAAAAATCCTCATAATAAGCATCAAGTCTAGTTTGGTACATAAAAAACATGTTAAGTATCAATAAAAAATACTCACTTTTACTTGTAAATTTATTTCCAGTATAAGTACTGGTACTGGTACATGTAATGAGTACCAATTTACTTGAATATCATACAACTCTAAGTAGCCGTGAAGAAAGGGATAAACCAAAAGCTTAAAAAAGATTTGTGAATTTTTTACAATAGACCAACTGTACTTGGTTCACTTTAGCAATGAACCCGCCATATACATAAAAAATAGAATATAAAAAAAAAAAAATCATGCTCAACAATCGAACTCACAATCCCTAAATTCTCTGACCCAGCACCCTACTGGCTAAGCCAAACTATCTTACTTGTCGTACGCTATAAATGCATATTTCAATAAAATTGTATACTTCTCAGCTCATATACAAATGCTTACATACACATGTGAAAATTAGTTTCGCATTATAATATATTGAGGGGGTGGGCAAGAACCCTATAACCCGGCACCCTACGAAATTAGTAATAGTCTTAAAAAATCAGAAAAAATTCACTAAGATGAATTTAGTAAAAAGAATTTCGAAACTCGGTTGGAATTCGGCCGAGATAAAAAGGGTGGTAGTTTTCAGTAGCACACCTATGTACCTATGTGCATCAAACGAATTTAGCTTGCCTCGCAATGTAATTATGGTATTTTGGGAACAGGGTGATTAAATGGGCCCGTAGGAGCCCTTCCCGCCCCCGGAAAAAATTGAAAAAATTCCTCAATATTCCCAGGAGTCATAGTTATCATAGAAAAAAAGAACTATGAAGATCCGGTTAAAATTAGCTAAAATAAAAACAAAAGTATCTGAACAAAACGGCTTAAATGAAGCAAATGCCGGTTTTTCGTGGCGTTTTCTGACCGTTTTGGTCGTTTTCAAAGTTTTTATTTCTACTATTACTACTTAATTATACACTTTTTGAGTATAATGTCAGCGGATAAAATGAAGCCTGTTTTATTGGGAACGTTTATTTCTAATTAGTTTTCAGATCGGACTAATAGTTTAGGAGAAATTTTAATAATAGTAGAACAACCTCCTTTTACGACGGCTTTTTTCCGCTTTTTGCTGTGAGATGATGTAAATATTTACAATTTCTCTTTACGGAATAACGGTGGTTCGGGGGAAATTTTTTGTAAAGATGAAAATGTTTGGTAATCGAACACTAATGCCAATGGTTGAAATTTTTTTGGAAAAATAACTCATATGTAGTATTGGGGTATATGGGACCCATATGAGGAAAAACTTTGAACTTCGGGCGGAAAAGCGCAGTGAGAAAATGTCTCAAATTGAAAATAAAAACTTACTAATAGATAGAATATGTTGTTAGCTTTAATTTGAATGTAAAATTTTTTCTGTAGGCGCATCCGATAAGATGCAGGGTCCGACAAAGTGATAAACTGGCTTTCAGGTAAAATGTAAGAGGGTGAAAAAAATATACTACGAAGTATACTCAATTGAAATTTAAAAAACCCCATTCGATAGAGCTCAGCGGGGGCTTTAATTTGGTACCCCACATAGTATATTTGGAGGTTGCGGGGGGTGGGGGTAACAACCCCCCACCCTAAAATTCCCCCACCCCAAAAATTTTTTTTAATAACTTTATTCCACTTATCGAACTAAAGACGAATCTGAAGTTAGTTTTTTAATCCGTCACCTCCTCACCCCTCCAGAGCTGGTTTTAGTTTAGATTCAAAGGGTGAACTTCCCTTGTTCACCGTTTTCACAAAACCACCCCGATTTTGATGAGTCATAGCTACTTACAGCCACGAAGGAATTTCCTTTCGATAATGATTTGGTTTATTTCATTCTTTTGTGTGTCTTCGGCTAAAAAAGGAGCCAACTGACCAAAATCTCAGATTTTGGGGGTGTGAAAAAACATCGGGTAGATGTAAATTGAATACCCTGTTAAATCAACCCAATACCACCCTTAAGCGATATTAGTGCACAAATGGATAGTCCTCGAATGGATCTTTCATTTGGCACGCTGATAATTTTCCTCGGACACCCCTTCCCCCGCTGCACCCCCTAACATTTTACGTTACGTTTTACCTCCCCCCACCCACAAGGAAGGGTGGAGGGGGGTGAAATTTTAGATTCGTAAATTCTGAAGTGTTCTCTTTCCAACGATACCCCACTCGACCTATTGGAGTCGGAATTTCACTTGTAATCGGCCGGTCAAATGACCCTTAAGTTTTCGACAATCATCAAGTTTATATGAAAAATTTTCGAAATTCGAAAAAAAGATAACATCATAATATGGTAAATTATAAAGTTAATATCCATAAAAAATTTCATCTCCCTGTGAAAAGAAATACCGAATCTACAGCGATTTAAAAAAAACGCTATTGTCCCACCTTCCGCCCTTTTCTGGGCGTTTCGAAAATACCATTTTTCTAAATTTTTGATATTTTATAGCCACGCCCATAGGCTTTCCAACGAATCTTAAAACATCTCGCTAGACCCTCAGGAAGTGGAGAAATAAAGGAAAATCTGAAATGACGATTTGAAAAACTTCAACTACGTGAATTTCGAAATCTATTTCGAATTTCGCATATTTTCGAAAACCAAAAGATACAGTATCGAAAGGTCTATAAGGTGTATAAATTTCATCCTCCTACTCTTTAAATTACTCAAGTTAGAGTTAATATCGGAAATTCCCTCCACCCTATTTTTCTCCCCACTCAAAAGTCCAAATGAACTGAAACTTGAAAAAATATATCCATGAAATCGCATCTACATTTTGTCCCATAAAGTTAAATCTAATTAGTTTTCCGATCGGCCTAATAGTTTAGAAGAAAAATAGCTAAGAGTAGAGCAACCTCCTGCCGTGGAAATATATAAATCAGGGTATATATACAGGTTATGTAATCATGGGTTATACGCACATTATTAAAAGTTATTTTGATTTTTGCACATGGGCTTTTTTAAAAAAAAAAATTAAATTTGAATGTTACATTTCACAAAATCATATGAAACCTACATAGCAATCTTCCAAATCCATCTCATGTATCACATTTTTCTTTATTTTTTTTTCCATATAGGTACTCTAATAATAAATAGGCCAACCTTGCTTTATGTTGAAAAAAATCCTCATAATAAGCATCAAGTCTAGTTTGGTACATAAAAAACATGTTAAGTATCAATAAAAAATACTCACTTTTACTTGTAAATTTATTTCCAGTATAAGTACTGGTACTGGTACATGTAATGAGTACCAATTTACTTGAATATCATACAACTCTAAGTAGCCGTGAAGAAAGGGATAAACCAAAAGCTTAAAAAAGATTTGTGAATTTTTTACAATAGACCAACTGTACTTGGTTCACTTTAGCAATGAACCCGCCATATACATAAAAAATAGAATATAAAAAAAAAAAATCATGCTCAACAATCGAACTCACAATCCCTAAATTCTCTGACCCAGCACCCTACTGGCTAAGCCAAACTATCTTACTTGTCGTACGCTATAAATGCATATTTCAATAAAATTGTATACTTCTCAGCTCATATACAAATGCTTACATACACATGTGAAAATTAGTTTCGCATTATAATATATTGAGGGGGTGGGCAAGAACCCTATAACCCGGCACCCTACGAAATTAGTAATAGTCTTAAAAAATCAGAAAAAATTCACTAAGATGAATTTAGTAAAAAGAATTTCGAAACTCGGTTGGAATTCGGCCGAGATAAAAAGGGTGGTAGTTTTCAGTAGCACACCTATGTACCTATGTGCATCAAACGAATTTAGCTTGCCTCGCAATGTAATTATGGTATTTTGGGAACAGGGTGATTAAATGGGCCCGTAGGAGCCCTTCCCGCCCCCGGAAAAAATTGAAAAAATTCCTCAATATTCCCAGGAGTCATAGTTATCATAGAAAAAAAGAACTATGAAGATCCGGTTAAAATTAGCTAAAATAAAAACAAAAGTATCTGAACAAAACGGCTTAAATGAAGCAAATGCCGGTTTTTCGTGGCGTTTTCTGACCGTTTTGGTCGTTTTCAAAGTTTTTATTTCTACTATTACTACTTAATTATACACTTTTTGAGTATAATGTCAGCGGATAAAATGAAGCCTGTTTTATTGGGAACGTTTATTTCTAATTAGTTTTCAGATCGGACTAATAGTTTAGGAGAAATTTTAATAATAGTAGAACAACCTCCTTTTACGACGGCTTTTTTCCGCTTTTTGCTGTGAGATGATGTAAATATTTACAATTTCTCTTTACGGAATAACGGTGGTTCGGGGGAAATTTTTTGTAAAGATGAAAATGTTTGGTAATCGAACACTAATGCCAATGGTTGAAATTTTTTTGGAAAAATAACTCATATGTAGTATTGGGGTATATGGGACCCATATGAGGAAAAACTTTGAACTTCGGGCGGAAAAGCGCAGTGAGAAAATGTCTCAAATTGAAAATAAAAACTTACTAATAGATAGAATATGTTGTTAGCTTTAATTTGAATGTAAAATTTTTTCTGTAGGCGCATCCGATAAGATGCAGGGTCCGACAAAGTGATAAACTGGCTTTCAGGTAAAATGTAAGAGGGTGAAAAAAATATACTACGAAGTATACTCAATTGAAATTTAAAAAACCCCATTCGATAGAGCTCAGCGGGGGCTTTAATTTGGTACCCCACATAGTATATTTGGAGGTTGCGGGGGGTGGGGGTAACAACCCCCCACCCTAAAATTCCCCCACCCCAAAAATTTTTTTTAATAACTTTATTCCACTTATCGAACTAAAGACGAATCTGAAGTTAGTTTTTTAATCCGTCACCTCCTCACCCCTCCAGAGCTGGTTTTAGTTTAGATTCAAAGGGTGAACTTCCCTTGTTCACCGTTTTCACAAAACCACCCCGATTTTGATGAGTCATAGCTACTTACAGCCACGAAGGAATTTCCTTTCGATAATGATTTGGTTTATTTCATTCTTTTGTGTGTCTTCGGCTAAAAAAGGAGCCAACTGACCAAAATCTCAGATTTTGGGGGTGTGAAAAAACATCGGGTAGATGTAAATTGAATACCCTGTTAAATCAACCCAATACCACCCTTAAGCGATATTAGTGCACAAATGGATAGTCCTCGAATGGATCTTTCATTTGGCACGCTGATAATTTTCCTCGGACACCCCTTCCCCCGCTGCACCCCCTAACATTTTACGTTACGTTTTACCTCCCCCCACCCACAAGGAAGGGTGGAGGGGGGTGAAATTTTAGATTCGTAAATTCTGAAGTGTTCTCTTTCCAACGATACCCCACTCGACCTATTGGAGTCGGAATTTCACTTGTAATCGGCCGGTCAAATGACCCTTAAGTTTTCGACAATCATCAAGTTTATATGAAAAATTTTCGAAATTCGAAAAAAAGATAACATCATAATATGGTAAATTATAAAGTTAATATCCATAAAAAATTTCATCTCCCTGTGAAAAGAAATACCGAATCTACAGCGATTTAAAAAAAACGCTATTGTCCCACCTTCCGCCCTTTTCTGGGCGTTTCGAAAATACCATTTTTCTAAATTTTTGATATTTTATAGCCACGCCCATAGGCTTTCCAACGAATCTTAAAACATCTCGCTAGACCCTCAGGAAGTGGAGAAATAAAGGAAAATCTGAAATGACGATTTGAAAAACTTCAACTACGTGAATTTCGAAATCTATTTCGAATTTCGCATATTTTCGAAAACCAAAAGATACAGTATCGAAAGGTCTATAAGGTGTATAAATTTCATCCTCCTACTCTTTAAATTACTCAAGTTAGAGTTAATATCGGAAATTCCCTCCACCCTATTTTTCTCCCCACTCAAAAGTCCAAATGAACTGAAACTTGAAAAAATGAGTTCAGAATAAAAAGATCTTTCAAAAAAGTGCTATAATCAGAAAATCGTACGATTCAAATAAAAGTCTAGCTTTAACCATTATAATGTAAATGTTCGAAAATGAATTTCGAAAAAAAAACCCACCAGGACAAGAGCAAAATGTTTTCGATTTAAATAAATTTTTTTTATAAAAATCGGTTTATTAATAAAAAAGTTTTCATTCAGAAACCTTAAGCATGTTTTTCACTCAATCACTTTTTACTTTATATGAGATTTTTCTATTAACCGGGCGAAAGATTTAGCGATCGCATGTATTTTGAAAGCGAATTTCTTGGATGAAAAAGTGGATTTTTTTCCTCTCGTAATTTTGCGAAACTGGTGCTCCGTAAAAATGACTTCCTATGAGAAAAATGTTCACAACAGAGCACTAGTGTCCCTCATAGAAAGAACGGAAGAAATATATGCGAAATATGGTAACTGGGGTGTATGTTACCCAAGTGCGATACTGATAGTACTCGGCGAGACCACTTTTTTTGCACGTGATTGTGCGACATTGGTGCATCGTGGAAGATGACTTCCTATGAGAAAAATGCTCAGAACAGAGCACTAATGTCCCTGAAAGAAAGAATGGAAGAAATATATGCAAAATATGGTAACTGGCGTGTATGTTACCCAAGTGCGAGACCAGTACTACTCGGCGAGACCACTGTTTTTGCACGTGATTGTGCGAAATTGGTGCGTTATGAAAAATGACTTCCTATGAGAAACATGTTCATAACAGATCACTAATGTCCCTGAAAGAAAGAACGGAAAGAATATATGCGAAATATAGTAAGTGGGGTGTATGTTACCCATGTACATGAAAGTGGCTTTTCAGCGACAAAAACGTCCCGAGAAATTTTTCCAAATCAGGAAAAGAGTATACCACTCGATAGTACTAGACGAGACCTTTATTTTGATATGCAACAGCATAGTATGCATAGCATAGTACTATATTTATACATGTAATGACAAATATTGTATCGACGATACTAAGGACTTCGATATTTTTAGAGCCAATATATTGGTGTATCGATATTTTGAAAGAAAAACAAATTGGAAATAACGGTGTATCGATATTTTCCCAACTATTGGCCATCCCTAAAGAGGTATGAAAATGGTAAATGCGGTCCGGGATTTACATAAGAAGCCTTTGATGCAATAAAAAGGCTGTCCAAGAGACGACAAAGAATGAAGAAAAACTTTGTTTACAACTAATTTTCGATGAAACACACATCTGTCAGCATATTGATTCGGATGGTAAAAAATTTACAAGCTTCGTTGATTTCGGAACTGGCAGCAATAAAGATACTGTTGCGATGCAAATTATGGTTTTTCTCGCTGTAGCCATAAACAAATCTTGGAAGATACCACTTGCTTATTTTCCCATTTCTTCACTTACTAAAGAGCAAAAACAAAATATAATACTTTTATGCCTGCAAGATTTAGTAGGTAATGGTGCACAGGTAGTTGGACTAACTTTTGATGGTAGGGCCAACGAACAACAATAACTAGAAGGAAAACTTCATGTCATGTTCTGAAAAATACCCATTGTCCCTGAAATATGGAATCATGGAATTGGGTGATTGCAATGGGAGTAACAAAGCAAGGAAATTGAGGTATTGTGCCTTCTTCCATGAAAAAAGAAACATTATCCGGAATTAATGTGTGCAAAAGGCATAGACAATCCATCCAAAAATTTTGACAAATCTGCCACATAAACTTTCACACATTCCGTAATGAACAAATTAGTTCAAAAGAGATAGTAAGAACAGTCGTATGCTAAACATCGGCGACACACGTTCTACGTTCAAGCCATATGAGTGCGAATGAAATGAACAGTAGTTGCTTCTTAAACCTTTTATTGCATTTGAGGGGAAATTTGACAGTTCGCGACAATCATTAATGTAATTGTTGTGGATGCGGAGTGGATTTCTTTTCTTCAATTTAAAGTTTAATTATCGGATCACAGGCCCAAGTTACAAGAGCTCTCAAAGGTGAAAAAGGAGGTTCATATTAATCCCTGTAATTTGTATTTATTGCCTTTATTTACAGATTTCATTTTTCGAAGACTTTGGCGTCAAAACCTTAACTTATTTGGATAGTCTTTATCAATGGGACAATTTACAAAAATCTATATTTTATAAAGGATTACCACAAATAATATCTACATTACCGCACAGTGTCAATATGCAGAGCATTTTGCCTTGCTTAATAAGGGAATTTCTGAATTCTCCTATGATTCCATTCGTTTTGCCAAATGTACTGTTAATAGCAGAGAACTGCTCAAAAAAGAAATTTTGTGAACAAATTCTTCCTGATTTAAAGCCGATTATGAAGCTTCAGGAGCCCATTCAAATACTTTTGATTTTTATGAAAAAGATGGATCTTATGTTGAATCTACCTCCACCTGATGAAGTGTAATTAAATGTGCTTTAGAATGCGATATGCCACAAATGCAAGAGTTGTGTTTAGGCATTCTTCCAACATTTTCATCTTTAATTGATTATAATGCTACAAAGAACGCTTTACTTCCCCGAATTAAAAAATTGTGTCTGAATAGTCCAAATCTATCAGTAAAAGTAAATTGCCTAATTTGTATAGGGAAACTTTTAGAAAATCTTGACAAATGGCTTGTACTGGCTGAGATTTTGCCATTTCTATCACAAATTCAAAGTAGAGAGCCAGGTGTCCTTATGGCCATTATTGGTAAGTAGTTTAACAAATTATATATATATATATATATATATAGTTTTCCTAAATTAATGAAAATTGTCCCCATGGTATTTACAAAATTGCCATGACAAATGACAAATATTTTACAAAATCTTGTGTCCTGGAGCTATTAGCTCTGAATATAACACTGTTGTAACTAATGACAATATGTGCGACTTATGTGATGGTACAAGCTTCAGATATTGTCGTAGAGATATATTCGAAGATTATTATGGACATACTGCAGCTTTTAGATGTTGAACAGAAGGTGGTGGGCATGTAGCCTTTGTTACAAACCTGCAGTCAGTGAGAATTCTGGCGATGGAAGAAAAGAATGGTGGGTGAGAAGTACTTTGAACGATGATGTTGAACTTCTTTTGTTTTATGGCAGATATTCTAGCTAAGAAACAGTGCATTTCACTGTCAGTTAGTGAAAATTGTTCAATTCAATCGGACATTGGTTACCTATGTTGGCACTTATCGGTCTAGGATACATGACACAGGGCAAAATATATCTAGCAATTGGTGTGCTTACACTCGCTGTTGGCATTAATTCTGCAACATACCTGGGCTTCCAAGTAAATCATATCGACCTAGCACCTAACTTCGCTGGCAGACTAATGGGCATTACAAAATGCGCTGCTAATATAATGAGCATAATTACTCCATTGAGTGTAGGACTTGTAGTTACCGATGAGGTATTTGCTATTTGAAATATTGCTAATATTGATATCTCATTTATTTCTAGACTGATCCTTTCCATTGGCGCATTGTATTTTTCATATCAGCAGGAGTATATCTGATGGGTAGATGTTCTTAATATTTGGAAAGACAGATATTCAACCCTGGAATGATCTTAATGCACCTGAATCTCGGATAAACTTCCAAAGGCAGTCGAGTCTCATAACTAAAGACATTTTTTTTAGCATATATCTAAGTATTTAGATAGATAACTAGAATAACTAGATTTTGGTGAAAGCGTCATTGAAAGTTATCATTTATATTAAGCTTGAAACTTGGATTACAGATATTCATTTTGTATTGCTAATATGTGTGAAAAGGTAATCAAATAGATCACTGCACACTGCTGCAGAATAAAAGTTGAATATTGTTGGCAATGTTTGAGAGCTTATAGATATTACGTCCATCCACATTCATTATATTCACTTGTGATCTAGTCACTATAGATCATTATAGATAAAGTTCATATTTTTGTATGTATTTAAATATATAAGTTATTAAGAAAGAAAAAAAAAGTAAAATAACGACAAAAAGAAGTGTAAAGTATGTTCTTCTTTACGTTGTTAATTGATATTTTTAATCACTACATTTGACATATTTTTTGTATGTATGTACATATTTGATCTCTCAAAGAGAAATATATTGCTGTTTTTACTATATTGATATTACTTGTCGATCGACCTGTATGTGAGATTGCTTTTCATGCAGCGGTAATAAATCCCATCCCAAACATACAGTGACGCGACGAAAAAATTGCGACTAGCACTCATACAGCGCAATAAGCAGTCACGTATAACGCGTAACATAAATTTAACATTTTTACATATTTTCAGAATTTTGTTTAGAAAAGCAAATGCATACACTTACCTGTCGTTTATATATGAACAGTGAAGCTGGCAGTTCAAGAAAAGGGGCGGTTTGTAAAAAAAAAAAATATTAATAATACACATTTAAAGATATAAGAAGTAAAAATTTTATTCAACATTTAATAAAAATGAAAAATGCACTCCACTATTTAACATTTATTCACTATCGGAAGTATCAACAAAGTCCCTTGAATAGTTCATAGTTTCGTCTTGATTATTATTGTTATTTAAAAACAGTTCTTTTAGTACAGGCAAAATAGGTTAATATTAGCGAAATAAATTGAAAAAATGTGAAGTTCTTAAAAAATATATATCCTTGTAGAGAAATATATGCTCGTCAAGATTCTGAAGAGGCCCGAGTAGTACAAGATGAGCTCGACTCTACAACTCAGGTATAAACCCCCTCTGCGCTCCCCATCGTACAATTTTGTACAGAAGATTTTAAAGCTGTCCGTCCATATGAAGTTATAATTTTACTACATGTGGTCCATGTAATTGTAAAAAAATACAGATATTCATTTTTTGCACTTACTACAATTTTTAACTTTCAATTCCATGATTATGGCAACAAAATGTGATATATTTGTTGCATTGTACGGAAGCTGTCTGATTTTTACTTGTCCGTCCGAGAACGCATTCACTTAGATTGCTGAAATTTTGCACACGGGCTTTTTAAAAAAAAAGGTAAATTTAATTTCAAAAATGGGCTATAATCGTTTTTACTGTCCGTGAACCGTTTTAGAAATATATACGAAAAACCACTTCAACAATCAAACTTGTACACCATACGAAATTATCTACGGGTATTCATCTAGGTTGTCATAAGAATTGGCCTTAGACCAATTATAGCTTTTTTACTTGTTAATAGTAAACTTTCATCCAGTACACTTTGAAGTGTTCTTAGGAGTGTTGGAGTGGTATCCTCAATAGTCGGCCCATGCCTACCTGATCCAAATTTTCTAAATCAGCAGTTCACTTTGATGACAATGCAGCCACGTCGTGGAATTTTTCATTTTCTTTGGTTTCCGTTGAAGAAATACTCACTATCATTAATAGTATTAAATTCCTTGGAATGGATGTTGAATCTATTTCCCCAAGCTCATTAAACTTTGTCTTTTATTCTTTCCCCACTAACCCACATGTGTCACGTCATATATGTTTCATAAAGCCTGGAAAGTAAAGTCAAGTCAACAACAAAAATTATACAATACTTCACTTTTCACATTAGTAACTTTATTTTTTTTAATACATTTATAAAAAAAGGTATAGGGATAGAGCTTAAATTAAATTATTTGTATTTTAAAATTTATGTGACATTATTTGCCAAGGAGCTAGAGCGCTCTGTGATCCGCTCCTTACGATTAGAACTAATTGCTGTATAAGAAGCTGCACAGCTAAAAATTTAATCGTGAAATTTGTAGATGCGGTGAGCGTAAGTGGTATAGAACATCCGCCTATGGGAAAGTGAGCCACCAAATTGGGCATTGTATCCCTGAAATGTGAGTAATGCTCGATAGTTGTATCCGCAAATAGACTTAACATTGGTGCCATATGTTCCCCAGCATTAAACAGCATAATAACCAAAAAAATAACGTACTGTAAATAAATGCTATGTAAAATAATTAATAAGAACTTACAATATGGGTCTCCGACATCTTTTTCGGCACTATCGTGTGGGAGACTAGGGAAAAGGGCCAAGTAATAAGATATCTTTTCAACTCGAGACGATTTTATTGACTGTGGACAAAATAATTAAATCGAGAACGGTAGACATAGCGGCACATATATATATGTATATACACAGCATGCACAATAGAGCTAGTACTTATTTATATTTCTGATCATCAGAATCTGCACTGATAACAAGAACAGAAATTCTCGTTTATTTTATCTCTTTTGTTCATTTTAAATAAAAAGCAACGAAGGCTTTTATATCAATATATCGCCTATAATCGAAAAACGGATGATCCTGCAATAGTCGTTGCGTTAGAGACATACAAAGCTCTGGATGCTTTTGACCAACTTTCTGCATGTAACCTAATTTCTAGTGTGATCTTCATCTTCTATTAGAATTATATGCTGGGAAATAGCTATTGAGCTATAAATAGCTTTGAGCCTGACACCTTCGATTTCATCATTGAACATGTCAACAAGAACATCAAGACATGTAACGGCAAACGTTACATTTATTAAAACAAGTCGATACCAGAAAGGAAATGCAATAGTTGTTGAGAATCTTACGATGACATCTTAAACAAAAATGGCTGTAAAAGATTCTTTGGTAGTTACAAGAATTATGTTGTAAAACAAATTATGTGCATGTTAGTTAAGCAACTTCAACTGCCATACCACATTTTACAATTGTGATTATATATATATGCCGTAGACACATGATGCAATTTTGCAGAGTCTCAGTAGTACATCATGAAGGGTCTAGCCATTTCGCGAAGTGCTGTGTATCAACTTACGCTCAGTGACTTATTATTTCTCGAAATGGCTAGACTCTTCATGAAATGAAAAATTACATCAATCTACGGCATATATATAACTTCTCATGATTTTTGAAGATACTTTCAAGCCCTCAAACCACGGCAAAGTCTGCACAAATTGCAGGTACCTGAAAATAAAATTTACTACCCACAAGAAAATAAATCACTACATAGTTCCTAATTTTCCCGAATTTCACTGAAAGCTATTTAAAATCACAAATTTTTGGTTAAAAATATAACTACGGAATCGTGTTGTACTTTATTTCTTGTGAGTAGTACATATAGATAAAACACCTATGTCTATTAGTAATTAAATATATGAAGAAGTAAAGAGTAAAGACTTTTTACCCATGAGGGACCTGATCCTTTCGAAAAGATGTTTTTTTCCAAATTGTCCTCCATCTCCTTGTTTGTAGGTCCAATCAATCTGTTTTCACGTTAACTTAACTCACTTAACTATCTATCGAATATTATGAATCTTAAAGTCCTATTTCTCACTGCATTAAAGTATTATTTGTTAAGTTAGCTCTAACTAAGTCGGCTATACTAATCCGTACCTTACTATTGTTACCTAAACACGTCCCTCGTATCTTAACTCACTACTTCTTCAATATTGTTATTATAAACTTATTTCCATATATTATCTATCTATGTACTATTACCTATAAACTTATTTCCATATATTATCTATCTATGTACTATTACCTCACTATTGTGGAAGCTAAAGTCTCATTACGTTCCCTGCAATGTAATATTTACTTCAAACACTATATACTACTATACTGTTTTAAATCTTCCTATGTTCCAACTACATATGTGCATACTTAAGCGGTTACACCACTCTGAGAAGCTGACATAAGAATCAATTTTCATGATTTTTTTGGAGCTAAAATAATGGATGTTTTTTATTTCTGCTTTTACACACTTTTAATATTCGAATTGACTCTAGCTCAGTGGTAGGATAAAATGGAATTCAGAGAAGTTTGCAAGCAACGCATTTAGAATTAAGTCTGTGTGACAACTTTAGATTCGCTCCAGGATCTGCCAGTAACTGCTGATTGTACTTCCAAACTTTCTTGTGGATTCAGATAAATTATTTTTCAATATTGATTGTTTTATAGCGTAGAGTGTAGTTAAACACATTCCATTTTTTTTTGGCTTCTTCATCAATCCTGTTCTGTCTCAAGCATCTCCATAATTTCGACAATTGTGCTACCCATGTAACGGAAATTGTTAGTAACATCCATGTTACGGCGATAGGATAGCTGGACTACGATTTACTGATATTTTTTTTTTGATGTGTCACTATTGCAGCAACAAATAGAAGCGACGAAATTAAGCGTTCTTGTCTAACTGTCAACTACGCGAGAGACCGTCTGAATGAAAAGGAATAACTCTGCTGATATTTTTTTACAGATGGCTTAATGTTAAAAGTTTCCTTCGGCTGTTATAAGTTCCCACTTCTTTATTGAAAAACTTTATTTTGTAATAAATTTGCGTCCTAATGAATAATCGCAGCAAATATTCATTATTTGATGTTTCGCAGTCCTTGTAGCT
Source organism: Dioctria rufipes (assembly GCA_963924295.1). Classification (NCBI taxonomy): domain Eukaryota; kingdom Metazoa; phylum Arthropoda; class Insecta; order Diptera; family Asilidae; genus Dioctria; species Dioctria rufipes. The sequence goes on from OZ002740.1 coordinate 211,186,598, forward strand.
GAAATCAAATTTAAGCGTATTATATAATTTGTTTTCAATATGCTTATTTGCGATTAATGTTTCGAAATGTAGCAAGAATGCCTTATCAAGTTGCTCATATTCTTTCATGAAACTCTTTGAAGGGTTTTGTAAATGACCATTATCAAATGTTTTAAAATCTACAAAAAATACTGTTTACTTTTTCTTCAGTCAACACAACTTCAGTGCAATTATGCTTTTCCTTGTGCTTCTTAAGGAGCCAACCAGCGAAATATATCTTAGCATTTTCTTCGCCAAATTCCACATCCTTAAAATCGGAGCTTATTATGAGACTTCGACATACTACATTACGCGGGTTTTGTTGGCAGATTTTGAAACTTGCAAGAACTTCATGCTGAATATTTTTTTAAAAGAGCAAGCAAATTGACGACAAGTGGGGTTTGGATTATTACCGCCTCGTCGACGAATCATCGCAAACCCATTTTCCAATGCGTCCTGGTTTAAGCGCCTGGTAAGAACATAATCAACTCTTTCTGCTTTCAGGTTTGCTTGCAGCTTGAGAAGGCTGGAAATTGAAATTCGCCATCCCATGACAAATTTCACAGCATTTGTAACGTCCTTATTGTCCTTGTTAATTATCCTGAGTCCTTCCAAACATTTTTCCATTTCCTTTAAATGCTCAATCTGCTTTGCTGTTCCATAGAAAGGGTGTTTAAGCTCCTTAGCTTCAGAAAATTTCGACGAATTGAAAATATCAAAAAGCCCGTCAAATTTTTCCAAAAGCTCAGCAGTGTGGGCTGTAGTTGATGATCCTTGGTTGTTGCATGCCTGTATATATAAACCACATGCAACTGTAAAACTTACAACCTGAGTGGCGTATTTCACTCGCATTTTTTCGAATATTATATCCTTAGTCATTAAATTGTTTCTTAAACTTTTGACTAAGTGGGGAGGATTAAAAAAGAAAAAAATTTCTTTTCCGTTATTTGCCTTGAATGAGGGCGATGTAGGAACGATTTGCAGTAATTTCGATAAGCCTACGAAATTGGATCCTTGATCGCACACTACGCCTTTAGGGTCGAAACCAAACGATTGTAGCTCTTCTATAGCCTCAAACATTAATGCTTTTACTTCAGCTGCTATGCAATTTGAAGAAATAAACACATAACCTACGAAGTGTCTGTAGTTGTGAGTAATTCCTTTTGCCATTAAAACAAGTGCATTTTTTCCCACCAAGTTTTTCTTTTCATTGCCATTGTCTTCTAAGCCGATTATTTCGCCTTTCGCCCTGTCATAAAACAAATTTTCTTTGATTGACATCTCATCGAAACATAGCATACATTTTCTAGCCATATGTGGCAATCCCTCTGTTTTCAATTTGAGTGGCTCAAAGTAAATGTTATGTAGACCGGGACCTGCAGGCCAATTTGCAACATATTCCTATAATGTTACTTCTGTTGGCAGTATCATTCTAGATGAAAGAAGTCTATAATCAGCTGGCGCCAAAAAATATAGGCTTAAAGCAAACTGCTTTAATTCATGCGAGTAACGACGACAGCATTGTTTTCTTTTAAAATTCCTAATATGGGACTCAACAAGTGTTGCCACATCTGTAGGCAGTTATTCTTGTTCCTCCTTTTTCCTCCTCCTTTTTCGGACCTTTCACAAGTTTTTTTATAGCACCATCTTTTTCTTTTGATTGCCTCTGAATTTCTTTAATTTTAGCATTCAATTTCCTTTTCTGGGGAGTATTCTCGGATAGTACTTTTTCCGTTTGAGTACTGGAAATTGTTAGTTGCATTGGCAGTTGCAGTTGTTCTCATCTGCTTAGAGGAAGGAATTCCTTCTTCCTCAATATCCCACACAATTTCTCTGTTTGCTGAAAAATTCTGCGAAGTATCCTAAATTTCAAATAAATTTGTTACCCTGACGTTAGAGAGAATTTGAATTTTAGCCCTACAACTACTTGTTGGAATCTCAGACCCTACACCTACAGCCTGACTCCTATTTGCCTTACACTCATCTACATTATTTGAATCCTACGTAAATATAAATAAAAGAAGAAAAAAAAAAATAACAAAAAAAAAAAAAAACGACACAACAAATGTGTGAAAAACGACACAAGATGATGTGTGAAAAAAGTGAAAAGTGACAAGAAAATGATGGAAGATGAAAACAGAGAAACAAAAAGAGAAATAAATAGAAATTAGTGTCTTTACCACCTATAGATAGGCGAAGAGTTTACTTTAATGTTCTCAAAAAAATACCGGAACAATTCCATATCAGCACGGATATGTTCTGTTGGAATTGCATCTTTTTTGAGTCTATGTCCACCCTTCGTCAACATCTCTCTAGTGAAATGTTTCCCGCAAATTCGAACATACTTCCCGGCTTTGATGTTATCGGTCAAGTCCGGCCGATCTATTCTCTGGAGCCATGTCGTAAGCCTATGAAGAATTATTTTTATTATTATTATTTGAGAAAAAAACAAGCTCAATTTTGAGATTATTGTCATTACGAAAAGATTTAAGAAGAGATTTTGTCTTCCAGATTGTGTCCGGTTAATTAATGAAAATTTATCAAGATATTTTAGTAGTCCGTCCGTGTTAATCAGTTTACGTGTCCGTCTGTAAAACCTTACGCATTATGAGATTATGTATCGTAATTAAAGGATTATAATAACGATCATTGTTTTTAATCAGGCCCACGAAGGTTTTATCATTCTATTTTTTGACGATACAAGAAGACCAACGAGCGGTGTAACTTAATACAAGTACTGCTATATGTTAGACGGCTTATCCCCTTTGACCTCACGAGCAGCAACAATATTGGATGTGTATTTCCAATTCGTAGATACAATCATCCAAATGTCCACAAACGATCTCTTCCGTCGCATTGAAAGGTCACTGTCACTACTGTTATCTCTAATATTTCATTGGGAATATAAAATAAACAAAGAAATGGAGTTTTTAGTTTATTATACGTATGTGTCTTGTTTAAAGCATATTCTTCCTGATATCCTGTTTCGACTATTTTAGCATCGGTAAACAAATCGAAAATAATAGAATTTTTTGAAGTTTTAAAAACGTTCTTTTCTTTAACATACCTGATATACATTTATTCTTCATTCATGGATATCTTATCTTAGTGTGTGTGCACTACAATAGAAGACATTCTATTACAAAGGCTCTTTCATATACTTTACTAACATACTTTTATATCTAATAGGATTTGATTCATTCTTCATCGCATTTAGTAACCAATTGTACATTTGTAATCCTTCATAAAATTAAAAATTTTTACATCTAGCAGTTCTACATCTTTCAATCCTAAAGTCACTCACACTTCCAAAATTTAAAGGTTTTTTTAAAGGTATTTGTGTTGTTGTGTGTCGCCCTTTTCTCGCTTTTTTGTTTTGCTTTGAGCATGCAATATTTTATTTTTGATTTCTGTAACATTCGCGGATTAAGAGCAAATCGGTTTTCGTGTACTGCCACCTTAATTCCAAAAATCCGGCAATTCTTGCACTAAGTGAAACCAAGGTCGTTTCTGATGCTGAAATTAGTCAGTATCACGTCCCTAGTTACAGCTTGGTGCCTCTTTTTTCTCCACATAGGGGGATCGCATTATATATACGGAATGATGTGGCCTTTACCGTCCTTAGAGATATTCCTTCCGCCAATCCAGAGTTTAATTACAATTGGATTAGGTTCAAAGTCCACAGGCACATCATCTATTTCTGTTTCCTCTATCGCAGACCTAACATGTCTGATGACGACACGGTATCCGTGTTTGACAATATCTCCAACAATATTGATCATTAACTTTCTGTCCCCCCCTCTTCCGAAATCGTTCTAGCAGGCGATTTTAATGCCCATAACATACCGTGACTCAGACATTCTTCGACCACAAGCCCTGCGGGTCGTTTTGTTGAGCTCTTCTGTGAATCTTTTAATTTGCAGCAGCTAGTGGATGCACCCACGCGAATTCCTGATGCAGCTGGAGATAAAGCTAATTTACTAGATTTATTTCTAACATCTCACCCCGACAAATATTCCATCTCAGTCGGTTCCCCTCTTGGTAATTCAGACCTCTGCTTCATCACTGCTTAATCACATTCCGGATTCCTACAGCAGATCTCAACAACAGCAAAATCTCTCTTGGTTTAACAATTAGTGCAACCAAGCAACAAAAGGGAAAGAGTCTGCTTTTCGCGCCTATCAAGTGCATCCTTGTCCAGAGCTGGAACAAATCTACAAGACTGCACGGAACTCCTGCAAGTCCATTATCCAGAGAGAAAATTTTCTTGTTGACCCCCTGGATAAAGCTAACATTTTGGCTGGTAGATTCGCTTCCAATTCTCGTCTTCCACCCACTTCCCCTGTGGGGATGTGTACAAGAGCCAATCTAAAGCCGCAGGTCCTATTGGTTTCTCGCCCCCTATTAATTAAAACAAGACCATCACTTAACCACTCCCGTTTCGTTTGATGGAGCATTAAACATTCTTGGCATTAATATTTCCAGTAAGTTAAGCTGGACAGATCACATCTTCTTGGTTGCCAAAGAAGCATCGAAATGTCTTGGATTTCTGAAAAGGTGTAAGAAATATTTCAGCCTATCAAACTAGCGCTCCTCTACAAGTCCTACATCAAGCCTAGAATGGAATACAATTCCCATATCTGGGCCGGGGCTGGTCGCACAGCCTTAGCTTCATTGGATATTGTCCAAAAGGGAGCCTGCAAGCTCATTGGCGATGTGACAATTACTCGTCATATCGACTCGCTCGAACACCGCCGCAATGTTGGATGCCTTTCGCTCCTTTATCGCTACATGCATGGTCAATGTTCTGATGAAATATCTAGTCTGATCCTTTGAAGAATAGTTCCTGCACTCAATACACGGGCTGCATTCCGCCCACATCCTTTTACCCTTCAAATTACTTTCGGCCGTACAGTAAAATTCTGTGATGCTTTTCTATCCCGAACTGTGCGAATGTGGAACAGTCTACCATCTTCTGTATTTCCTCCAGCATACAATCTGCAAGGGTTTAAGGGCAACATACATCGGCATCTCCGCCACTCTCCTCATATCCTCTAATCCTCTCCCTATCTCCTTCCTACCATGCTGTGCTTTGCATCATAGGGTATCCCCTGAGCTTGGGTTAATAATATAAAAAAAAAATCTTCATCTTAAACACATAAAAAGCACATTGAAGATAATTTTCCTCTTCACGCTCATCTACTTCAAAGTATTTATGTAACCTCCACGTCGCTGAGGTATATCCATTACACAATAGTATCGCACGCAGTTCTGCAATTTTTGCATTCGCTTTAACATTCCAAGACCGTTGGTTAGTATTCAAAATGGGGTTTCACAATTACATTATACATATGAATCTAAGAGCACAAGAAAAATATTCTTGAAAATTTAAATCTCTATCAATTATCATTCCAAGAAGGCAGGAATGTCCGACGTGCAACTTCTGCGTCAATGCACCGCTCACAGATCATCACATCTTCTACGAGTGCGAGGCAACTAGACGAAAGAGGAATAACGACAGGACCAACGGATCTTCTGAAATATACGACACAATATACGACACAGCACACATCTAAATGCAAAGGCAAAGAAGAATTCTGGCAGAGCCTGGATGGCCTTAATGACGTGGGCCAAAGACTTTATTATGCTTTAGGCTTAAGGTTACACAATAAAGCTCTTTTTGAATTTTAATTTCAAGTTTAACTTCAATCACAAATAAATTGGCATAGGTACTTCACAAAAAAACAAAAGATTCCATAACTGTAAAATAAATGAAAAATAATAAGCTTCAACATTTTCAAGTATGCAAAACTACAGCAACTTTTTATAAATAGCGCGTCCTTCATCAGTTCTTCGGATAATGGCCTTTCTTTTAAATTACTTCAGGACATCTTCGTGGTATAGACTAGGGATGTGTAATTGGGATAACCTGTTCTAACCTGTTCCAAGTATCAAAAGTACCTGTTCCAAAGTATCAGTTAAAAGTCTCAATTTTGGTACAAATAATAAAAGAAAATTGTTTTTAGATTAGCGTACACAAAAGATGTGTTAAGAAAATTAAAACAACACTGTATAGCTATTTTAATTTTATTCTTCAGTGAAATTTTATTTACCCAAAAAAAATAATATTATGTACTTAATACATTTAAATTTATTTACGAAATCAACGCTCAAAATATTAAAATTGCAATACGGAACCTGAACCGAAAATGTAGCTCTTAGTTTTTTTACGACGGATACCTACAGAAAAAAGTAAAATGTAAATTACAGAAACATACTTCTAAATAAAACCTTTCATAAATTTTTATTTATATATTTATATATATTTTATTTAATTTATATTTTTTATTTAAATCCATTTAAAAGGAATTTCAATACCTGCTTCTATATACAGATACACGACTGGGTCAATTGCAATTTAAAAAAAATGTTATACCTACATAAGTAGAGTTTAATGCAACCTGAATCAACTGTATTGTATATATTGTATCTATTGTGTCATATGTTATCACTGTTGCATGATAGTTCTGTTTTGGGTTCCTACGATCTATTTCAGTCACTAGGCAAGCCACCCTACCATATGATATCGGCCTCTTAACTTCCCATAAAGTTGTATCAGTTAAAGATTAATTAAAGATTAAAGATTTATTTGGAATTTATAAACTACATAATTGGGAAATATAAGACTTGGTATTGGTTTGGTATTGGTACTGTCACAGCTTTTCTGAAAAAGTTGGAAGAGGTACAGATTGGGACAGGGCTGTACCTGTTCCTAAGTAACAGGTTGTTCTAATTTTACACATCTCTAATATAGGCGCTATTAAATTAGTAATTATGCTCTGTGGTATAATTTCCCATTATTTTTTCATTGTTTACATTAATTCCATTTTATTTCGACAACGTTGGCCTCCAACTCGTCGTTTAAGGATTCCCAAGAGGTTCTCAATGGGATTCAAGTCTACATATTGGGCCGACCAATCAAGAGCTTGAACCCCATTCTATTAATCTATTCCTTTACCAGCTTGGATGTATGTTTCGGGCCATTATCCTATCGAAGTAGCATTTCCCATCCGACATAGAGTAATATAACCGTTTCGAAAATTTCCAGCGTTTCTTTGAAGTAAAAAAGGAGGAAAAATTACTAATATCTGTTTTTAGTAATTACCTTGCATATATGTGCAAGAGTTGCATAGAAAGAATCCCATTAACTGAAGATGGTTGTAAGTTGCTTAGTTTTGCACACTTCAAAATCATGAAGCCTGCTACTATTTTTATTTATTTTACAGCTATGAAATCTTTTGTTTTTTGTGAAGTATGAAAATTGATTTGTGATTAATGAATGGATAAAAGCACAGTATACAAATATACAATAAACAAACGAACTCGTTAGGAGGACAGAGCTATGTGGCGGGGGTGGTAAATAAATGAATATTCTATTCTATTATATATTATATATATTATAATATAAGTAAAGTTATTTCGAAATAATGGCTCACCTGTTTTCGTCTTTAGGGAAATGGAAAAGCGGTCGTCCCATTTCCCAAACACAATCATTTACCGCACATTTATATTTCTTTTCCATATCACTAAACACAGAAAAAAAGCAAATAAAAGATTTATAAATCGCCTTTAAAAAGGCGTTAGAAATTTGTGTAAATATAGTAAAAAAATATAATTTATAAGCGCCTTCAAAAAGGCGGTACAAATTATAAATGCCACAACGACAATTTGACAGATAATTTGATGATTTAAAATGCTTCTTCTTCTTTTTCTTCCAATTTGTTCCGCGTATTTCGTATATGTTGTTGACACATCTAATCTTTGCGAAATATCTGCTGCAGGTAAAAGAATTTTTTGTGAATATTTAAAATTATTATTAAACTTTAAATCAGGGGTCCTTCTTTATTCCATATTGGCTGAGCCACGTCTTCAACGAACAAAAATACTTTAGTATTGACTAAAATGGATTTGGCGTATAGACAAATGAGGAATGAGGCTTTTCTAATGCTGCAAATGGTCAAACTGAAAAAAACAAATTCGACAAAATTTAACAATTGTGGAAACAAGTGCTATATCTCGTCATGGATTAGAAGATATTTATAAATGGCTAGATTTGCGTTAAATAATAAATATTTTTATTTCAGTAGATACCATTTGCTACTCTATTATCCAAGAATTTGTTGATTTGAATCGAAATTCAACATTATAGTACGAGCCTCCCCATCCCCAACTAGCTAAAAATCCTCAAATATCTTTTGAGTTACAACAAAATTGTATAAAACCAAAGAATCGTGTGAAAATTCACCCTGCCTTGAATTTTAATTTAGTACTTACGTTTTCCTTTTGCTAAACGTAATAAAAAAAACAACAACATTCTCTTCTAATAATAAAATTTTATGTATAATATCGTTATTTTTTAATATAATAAATATAGTATTAATAATTATGTTCACCAGTAAGCATACATATGTCGTAGGCATTTAATAAGAACCGGCATTTAATTAAAAGCCTAGTCATTTAATTAAAAACCGGCTTTCAATGAAAATCGTATTGATATCTTTCTTTTACCATTATCTGCCTAGGCATTTACTTAAAAGCCGGCATTTAATTAAATGCCGACTTGCTCTCCAGGCAAATAATAAAATAAGCAATTGAAATATATCAACACAGCATATTTATTAAACTAGTATCGTCAGCTAGAAAATCATATAACATAATAATATTATAGAAGTCATTTAAAAATTTGAATGTACTCAACAGTCTTTATTCGCACAACATAATAATATTATAATAGTTATTTGAAAATTTGAATGTAGTCAACAGTCTTTATTCGCACAAGGAGTACAATTGTGGCACCGAGATCCGGATTTCACATTGGCTTTGAAGCAAGAACACCGCTTTGTCGAACATTGCTGTTTTTTTGCTTTGCAATTACATTTTTTGTAACCTTGTCCCCCGCATTTTGATTGCGCCGCCGCTGCTTCTCTAAGAGTGAAAAAATGTTCTGTTCGAACATCCAGAAGAGTAATCATACTGGCTCCTGATTTCTGTATCTCCGGTCGAGAAAACCAACCCTTGATTATTCCTGCCTCAGTTCCGATTTGATAAACTTCATTTTGTTTATCTAGAGTAACGCCTAAAATTCTGCTGAAGTCAAGCGGGGCTCGATCTACAGTTGGAACTGCTAGTGTAATGCAATCTCCAACAGTAAATTCTGGAAATTTTTCAGTAGAAAATGTCACCATTTTATTTGCTGCTAATTTCTGCCTCTTATGGCAATCTTCCTGTACATCATGGATTTGCTGTTTTCTACAGCATAATGAACAAAAAAATTCATCTTGATCGGCCAAAGTCCCACAATCAATGTGCGTTTGCAGATCGCATTCCTGACATGTCACTGCGTCTTCAAGAGATACACCAGACCCACAAACAATACACATATTATCCTGGGTATTTTCTTGTGTACTCAGTACCGTTGGATCATCTTGATATTGATCCGAATCGCCAAGAGATCGGAGAGCGTTTTCCAAATCTTCTTCCGTATTTGAATTGGCGATAACGTCGCGGGGCAAATTAAAATTCGCCAAGCCATTTTTTATAGGTCCGAACATAGCTTCATAAGGCGTCCTGTTAATTACCCGGTGTTTCGAAGTGTTTTTCAGCCACTAAAGTAGGGATATTTTTCGTAATAATTGATACATTTTTAATAATTAATAATTTTTTTTTGATAATTAATAATAAGAAAGTAAGAATATTTTACCTGCACTTCGCAACAGCCTCTTGCCCATTCATTCGATTTATTATCAATCATCCATGCTCGCAACATATTTTCTACGTCAGCGTTGGCTCGTTCCACACTTCCTTGGGTTTGCGGATGTCTAGGACGACCGTGAACCATCTTGCAGCTCGGCCAAAGAGAAACAAGCTCTCTTACAACATTTGCAGCGAATTCTCGGCCATTATCGCTCTGTAAGATAGCTGGAGCTCCAAACGTGAAGAAAATTTTTGACAATTCGTCTGCTACATTATCCGCGTGCTTGGATTTTAACGGACGCAGATGTAAAAATTTTGTAGCGTGGTCCTGGTAGTTCATAAGCCACTTGTATTCTCCATCGGGGCATGACTGGAAATCAATCAAGTCAACCTGACCGCGAGCGTTGAACCCCCGGGAAAGAATTGGCTTTACAACTACGCCCTTTTTCACGGTTGACTTTTTTCGATTGCATGTCTCACAACAACTGATAAATATCTCACATGCACTCCTGGAGATGCGCCATTTTTTTTTCATGTAGTACAACATCTTATCTCGACCTCCATGTCCAGTTTGATTGTGAGCTTCTGACAATTTCCCGAAATAACCTTCTACTGGAACCATGTACACTAAATCGTCAGTCTCGCTACTTCGTTTCAAGACGATAGTACTCACAAACCCGCCATTTTTTTTTTCATGTAGTACAACATCTTATCTGGACCTCCATGTCCAGTTTGATTGTGAGCTTCTGACAATTTCCCGAAATAACCTTCTACTGGAACCATGTACACTAAATCGTCAGTCTCGCTACTTCGTTTCAAGACGATAGTACTCACAAACCCGATTTGCAACAATTCATATTTCTTGAAGTAGTAGTAGTGAGACATATCTGTTTTGGCTTCCGTTCTGCTCAAAATCGTTTTCACTTTTTCAAACTGCTCACAATCCCACATCACTCTTTTTCCATTATTCGAATCCATGATATGCTTGAGTTTTTGCAAAAATGTTTCTTCACAAACACCAGTTCTCTCCATTGTCAAGAATTTACAATACACATTCGCCGATTTATAAGTTTTTATAAATCGGCGAATGTGTATTGTATACTCAATAACGGATACTGACCGACTGCTTCCATCTGAACTAATTGGGCATAAATATTTGTTTTGAAACTGAATCTAGGAATGCTCTAGAAAACAGCAAATCCATGATGTACAGAAAGATTGCCATAAGAGGCAGAAATTAGCAGCAAATAAAATGGTGACATTTTCTACTGAAAAATTTCCAGAATTGGCTGTTGGAGATTGCATTACACTAGCAGTTCCAACTGTAGATCGAGCCCCGCTTGACTTCAGCAGAATTTTAGGCGTTATTCTAGATAAACAAAATGAAGTTTATCAAATCGGAACTGAGGCAGGAATAATCAAGGGTTGGTTTTCTCGACCGGAGATACAGAAATCAGGAGCCAGTATGATTACTCTTCTGGATGTTCGAACAGAACATTTTTTCACTCTTAGAGAAGCAGCGGCGGCGCAATCAAAATGCGGGGGACAAGGTTACAAAAAATGTAATTGCAAAGCAAAAAAACAGCAATGTTCGACAAAGCGGTGTTCTTGCTTCAAAGCCAATGTGAAATCCGGATCTCGGTGCCACAATTGTACTCCTTGTGCGAATAAAGACTGCTGACTACATTCAAATTTTCAAATAACTATTATAATATTATTATGTTGTGCGAATAAAGACTGTTGACTACATTCAAATTTTTAAATGACTTCTATAATATTATTATGTTATATGATTTTCTAGCTGACGATACTAGTTTAATAAATATGCTGCGTTGATGTATTTCAATTGCTTATTATATTATTTGCCTGGAGAGCCAGTCGGCATTTAATTAAATGTCGGCATTTAAGTAAATGCCTAGGCAGATAATGGTAAAAGAAAGATATCAATACGATTTTCATTGAAAGCCGGTTTTTAATTAAATGACTAGGCTTTTAATTAAATGTCGGTTTTTATTAAATGCCTACGACATATATAACTTGGCGGTGGACTAATTTTCACATTAGCAAATATGTCTTCAATCAGAGGAGATTTCGAGTCCAACGATAGTTCCTTAGTTAGATCTTCAGCTGGGTTTAAATTTCTATAATAAATGGAATAAGTTTAATAAGTGCTTCTTTAAAAGCTTTTTTTATATATAAAAAATATTTTTAAAAACACTTTCACACTTACCCAGCCTCTTTGTGTATCGTACTTAATTGTTCGAGTTTTGCTCTATGTTCAGTCTTAACACGGTTAACCATGGGTTTAAGCAGTGAAGTCATTGCATTAAATTGGTTAATTGGCAACCAGTTCTCAATGCAAAGTGGCATCAAGAATGGTATAATTTTGGTAGCCATAACTTCTTTCGATATTCCTAATTTAGCATTTGTCATGGCAATTTTGTAAATACCTTGGGGAAAATTTTCATTAATTTAGGAAAACTGTATATATATATAATTTTTTAAACTACTTACCAACAATGGCAATAAGGACACCTGGCTCTCTACTTTGAATTTGTGATAGAAATGGCAAAATCTCATCCAGTACAAGCCATTTGTAAAAATTTTCTAAAAGTTTCCCTATACAAATTAGGCAATTTACTTTTACTTATACATTTGGACTATTCAGACACAATTTTTTAATTCGGGGAAGTAAAGCGTTCTTTGTAGCATTATAATCAATTAAAGATGAAAATGTTGGAAGAATGCCTAAACACAACTCTTGCATTTGTGGCATATCGCATTCTAAAGCACATTTAATTTCACTTCATCAGGTGGAAGTAGTTTCAACATAAGATCCATCTTTTTCATAAAAATCAAAAGTATTTGAATAGGATCCTGAAGCTTCATAATCGGCTTTAAATCAGGAAGAATTTGTTCACAAAATTTCTTTTTTGAGCAGTTCTCTGCTATTAACAGTACATTTGGCAAAACGAATGGAATCATAGGAGAATTCACAAATTCATTTATTAAGCAAGGCAAAATGCACTGCATATTGACACTGTGCGGTAATGTAGATATTATTTGTGGTAATCCTTTATAAAATTTAGATTTTTGTAAATTGTCCCATTGATAAAGACTATCCAAATAAGTTAAGGTTTTGACGCCAACGTCTTCCAAAAATGAAATCTGTGAATAAAGGCAATAAATACAAATTACAGGGATTAATATGTACCGCCTTTTCACCTTTGAGAGCTCTTGTAACTTGGGCCTGTGATCGGGGCTAGGATGTAGCAAACATATCTGATAATTAAACTTTAAATTGAAGAAAAGAAATCCACTCCGCATCCACAACAATTAAATTATTGATTGTCCCGAACTGTCAAATTTCTTCCAATTTGTTCCGCCCGCGTATTTCACAAATTGGAAACCGAACAGGTCTGTTGTAGTGTTGGCAGATCTAGTTATCGTACACACATTTCTGACTTTCTGATTGGTTCCACCCAACGAAACTTTGCTAGTATTCAATCAGCTGATTTCATTTCATTTATATTAATCGTTCCAGAAGTGGGAAAAACAGAGACTATTTCTGTCTTTCAGTTTTACATCGTTTTTCGTTATCAAAAGTTCTTTTCTCTTTCCACTCGCAACAAAATTTGTTTGTTTACATTAAGGTCATTCTGATTGGTTCCACCCAACTGAAAAACTTCTGATTGGTTCCACCGAACGAATTTTGATGCATAAATAGCGTAATTCGTTCTAAGCTCTTATGCTCAATTATGCGAAGGCTTTGAGTATAGAACTCCTTCTCTCTTTCAGTCTTACATGATGCTGGTTCTTTGCATTTTTTTTTTTGCTTTTTAATACATACATCTGATCCTTTTCAACGGGTTATCTCGTTCTTATGCGGGAAACATGGAACGTTTTCTTCTTGTTACATCGTTGTTCTTTGGTAGGGCTACAAACTTTGCCGTTATAAATCTCCTTGGAAGTGATATACGAGACCTTAAGACGCCACCTTTTTTCAAAATAGACAAAAGTGATGAGAAACACATCGTACACCCTGATCCTCGTCACATTTTTAAATAAGTCTGTAATGCTTTTTTTAAATTGAGTATTTTATAAAACATCGATGGTAATGAAATTAGATGGGACTATTTAGACAAACTTATTGATCCCCAAGAAAAAGAAGGTCTTTATATTTCCAAGATCAGAAAATGAAAGTGAGCTTGGCAGTGCAAACCATAAACAAATCAGTTGCAGATGCTTTTGATTTTGTAGAGAGGATTGGACTCTCGCGGCTTTTGTTGTCAGCAAACCAACTGCGACTTTTATCCATATAGTGCATGACGTCTTTCACATATTAAATTTTCAGAATACGAATATAAAGAAAGGCTCTTTGCAAAAACAACATTTAGAATATAAACGATTTTATTTGTTATGCTATTAAAAGGATATCCCAGCTAACATTCCTGTCAAAGGTATGTATTTTAAAGACTGCCAAGATTACAGGATTCCTCGGATTAATACGCCGCCTAGAAAACATTAAAATGATAAACGGAAGCTTTATTGCAAGTGGGATTCTATTATTATATAAAATAAATCAAGATCATATTGAGCTATTCTTTGCTTCAATTCGAATGGGTTTTGGCAGTAATAAAAATCCTTTCGTTAAACAGCTTATCTCCACTTATAAAAAATTGCTTTTCCGATGTCAGGTAAGACAGGGTATAATAGCAAACTGCTTAGCTTTAGATCAAAACTATACTAAATGCTTTGCCTGCTGATACATTGGAAGGTATAAATAATAACCTTACAAGAGAATGTACCAATAATAATATTTTTAGAAGACCATAGCTATGCCGAAGATCCCTCTGTTATATGTATCTACTTACGCACAGCATGGTTTCGAGTACATGGCCTGGTACATTATATTTGCAATAAATAAAAAATTACTTTGTTCACAGTGTTTGACTGCTTTTCAAGGAGATTTTTTACCGTCTTTACTAATAACCTATAAAAGCAAAGGTTTTCTGAAAATACTATCGAAAATTGTAAAAGAAATATGCAAGAAAATGGAAAAGGGAATACGACGAAAAGCAAGGTTAAGCGAAGGTCTTCATGAATCGTTAAGTCATAAGGATAGCAAAAATTTATTAAGAAGAGTCCAACAAGCATTCATTGGAAAAGAAATATATCCCGATAAAACTCAGCATATGATAGAAAGTGGCCACAATCCATTGCTTTAGACGTTCATAACAGAGAAATATTTAAAAGTCTGCTATAATTTCATTGCTAAGTCAACTAATGATAAGATATCTATAAGCCAAAATACATATTTTTATTTTGCAGTACTTTTGAAAGATGGTAATAGGCCCAGTGAGGAATCGACCATATAAAATAAACGGTAACTCTCGTAAATGTATTACCTCTGAAGAATGTTTTATATTACCAGCACTCACTATGTTGCGGCGGATGATAGACGATTTTGCTTCAAGGTGATGTGGAAAAATACGTTATGTAAAACTTTGTATAAAACTCTAATACTAAGCTTCAAAAAGACAAAATTAGTTGAAAATTATCGGTATACTTTAATATTGATGATAATACTATTCCCTGCTATTATCGATTTCGAACGAATTTGAATTCTCATATTATATTGTTTTGAAAACGGTTTTTCCACTTTCTTGTTGATGGGCCTCTCCTTTATCTTCTTACACGTAGCTCCTGAGTGGAGTTGGCTCAAAGAGTCGGCTCTTATTATTGAGCCAACTCTACATTTCATTTTAAGTTGACTCACTACGAGTCATTTGACCCGCAAATCTGTTCGGTTTCATTGATCGCTGAGGAGCGAAATATTACGAGAATTATTGTCTAAGGTCTAGCCAGATTCAAGACGTATCGCCAGAGCTATAGCGAAATATAACGGCAGATAACTTTTATGGGAAGTTATGACGTGTGCTCCGAATCTGATGCTATACACGGGGAACTAGCAATGCACAGTGCGACGTGCGTACTGCGTGCGTTCAGAACAGCACATCGTCAACCGTAGGCAGAGCAGAACCTATCATAAAGGCATGTAAAAGTGGATAAGTATGAGAGCCTTTGAAATTTAACATATGTACGATATATCGCATACATACACAAAAGTAACAAATGTATAATTGCTTGTTTATTGAACCGAACCGAAAGCAAGCCGACAATGAGCTGACCTAACAGAAGAGTTTTCAGCTTGCAATGCATTCCGAGTTCAATAACTCGCTCTAGTAATGTGTTCGCGATACACATTAAGTGAGAGTTACTAATGACATGAACTTGTGGACTCATTGATGAGTTTGCAATCTGAAGAGCCACCTAACTCTTTTTGAATAGGCTCATTGAGCCGGCTTTTTAAAGGAGTTAGATTCAAAAAGTTGACTCTGAAAAGGGTCTCTTTGCCCATCTCTAGAAAGACCCTAAGAATTTTCATAACAGAGAACTAATGTCCTTGAATGATAGAACGGAAAAATATATCCGAAATTTGGTAATTGGTGTGTATGTTTCCCGACATCAAAAACATCCCAAAAGAGTTTTTTGAATCAGAAAAGGAGTAACCACTTGATAGTACTCGGCAAGAACACTTTTTTCGGCTCGTGATTGTTCGAAATTTATGCGTCGTAGAAAACGACTTCCTATGAGAAAAATCTAAACAACTGAGCAGTAATGTCCCTGAAAGAAAAAACGGAAAACACATATGCGAAATGTAGTAACTGGGATGTATGTTATGCAAATGCATGAAAATTGGTTTTGACGTGTGACGAAAACGTCCCGAGAAAGTTTTCTGAATCAGAAAAAGAGTACACCACTCGATAATACTCGGCAAGGTCATTTCTTTCCACTCGTGGTTGTATGAAATTGGTGCGTCATGTAAAATGCCTTCCTATTACAAAAATGTTTACAACAGAGCACTATTGTCCCTGATGTTCTGTTAACTATATTGTGATTGAGCAGATTCCTACTACGATATGGCAGAAATAATATTTGATCCATCAGCCAACTTTAAGCTCAATACCACTTAGTAAAGATGATTCCGTAATGTTTTCTACGGAGTTAAGTGCAGGGGCGATATCTTGTAACATTAAAATGACAGACTTTTCTAAGCTACTGAAAATTTTAATCGAGGAAGGTCATCAAAATTTGCTTCAGGATGACAGGACTTTATTGTTAATATGCCAGTGCTGCCAGAACATAAAGACATAAAACCAATGAGTAACGGTCAATATATTAACCTTGGAGTGGAAGTAAACCTGCAAACAGAACAAAAATCAAAATATTTGCGTTTAATATACATCGTTTAATATAGAGGGAGCCCCTACTACAACCATCGGAGTTGCAAATATATGGTTAATTTCAGGTCGTGTAAACAGTTTTTGTTGTCGGCATTATTAAAGGCTTTAAAAAGTCCTCAAAATTTTAAAAAATATTTGGGGGATTTCGTTAATGTATAATTCAAAGCGCTATATTATAAAACTTTATTCCTGCTTTTGCGACGTACTTGCGATGGCTTCTGTTAAATATATTAAATCACATTGAGGTTATTGCTATTGTCCGAAATGTTTTACAAGTGGTCAAAATATAGTTTCCAGAAATGGAGATAGAGTAGTTGTATACCCGGAAAATGATGCCGCATTAAGAAACGACGCTAGTATTATAAGTAGAACAACTGTTGCTGAAGCAAATGAACTCATTATCAGAATCGTGACTGATTGTTATGGAACTATTGTGAGTGGCTGGCTTTCAGACCTTAAGTCCAGACTGCCAGCATGAGCTTACAGATCACTCGACGGACAGCGTTGACTGCAGGGCGGCACGCTAGCTCGCCTCGGCTCATTGGCGGAGAGTGTGGGGAAGATCCACGAAAAACCTGCCGCTTCCGTCAGCCATAATAAAAAAAAATTCGTCGTGCCTACAAACAAAATGCCGGCACACATACGGTCCTGAAGGGACCCTTACGTCACTTACCCATATTCAATTGAAGGCGCAGATGTTCTGCCTTCTTTGCATGCCCCATCCTCTCATCTGTCTCTGAGGGCAAGATTTTTCCAGAGTCCCTAATTGACATGTAAAGAGAGGACTAGCGAGCTAGACGACCTTCGCGTGAGAGGGCGCCAGGAAAATGAAGGGGAAATTAAAACTTTCAACGTGTCATAGTTACGTTATAATTGCAGGTAGGTCGTACTTCATCTACAGCCAAGGCACATATATGTATACAAATCATTAGTTCAAAAAAATATCATTATTTCAAAGTATATACAGGTAAGTACATTATGAAATTAGACATATATATATATATCTAAAATAAAAGTCTATTTATCAAGCAAGGTATATACTAAAGTACTTCACTATATACTTAGTAGTTATACATTATATTCTCTGCTTCGTGAATTACAAAACGGAAAAAAGTTGTTTAACGACAAGCACACTGACGGGCCTGAGTACGTAACAAAGTATCAAAAATGTGTAATAATAATTGCCTAGGCAAAAAAAAAATATACATATACATATATTGTATACTGATAAAAAGTCAATTCAATTCTTCAAGCAAATTGTAATATTAAGATCTGATGGGTTTAATTAGATCGTCTAATAGCAATATTTCAAATCCTCTCATTAAAGACAACTAATACTAAAATCTGGGTGAATTAAGTACATTATATCATAAAAAGCGAATTCATTTCTTCAAGCACCTGTGATATTAAGATCTGATTAGATCAAATAGATCGTCTACTAGTACTACATCAGATTCAATCATTCAAGGCTAGTAATAATAAGACTTTGTTAACTTAATTACACTATATAATAATAAAAGTCAATTTCTATTCTGCAAGATTTTATACTATTAGGATCAGATTGTATTACTTTGGTAGTTTGCTAATAAAATATCAACTTCGAGACTAATCATAATAAAATCTGATTAAATTATTTGTATTATATAGTAATAAAAAGTCAAATTCAAACGAGTAAACAAATGAGTGACGCAACTTACATGCTTTTCGTGGATAGTGGTCCCCGCAGAGGCATCCGCGGTGGACCGCTTTGTCCTAGATTTAAAAGAAACATTACAATCTCAATCCCTATGCCACTCGTTATCCTGACTAAGATCACTGCACTAATTACTGTACTCTAATTACTTGCGGCAATACAAAGATACCTAGGCATCGCGGCTCCTTCAATAATATCCGACTTGATGTGAATCGCACCGAATGGGCGACTGGATGTCGCAAACAGTTTATGGTAATTGGTTGACTGGATGTTACAAATTTTTATTATGATTTGTTGACTGGATGACGTTGTGTGATTCTTAAAGAAAGATTCACCAAAATCATACAGGGATGCAGTGTGCATGATAGCCGCAGACATTTTTAAAGGCGACCAGTTCGAAAATGCCTTTTTTTTTTACAATGAGAAAAACATGAGACTAAATTTTTCTGCCAGCTACTGACTCAGTTACCTGTTGGATAGCGGTGGTTTCTTTTCAATTGAAATTTGCTTGCAGGAAAACAGAATAAAATTTAATTTTCTCTTTTTCTCCAACAGCTGGTTAGTAGGAATTTTCCTATTGTTTTACAATACTCGTGAACTGAAGCAACTATTCCAAAGTTGTCACAAATTAAATAGCGTATTACCCCAAAAACTTTCCAACACGCATTTAACCCACGTGTCCTTCTGCGGGCGCCCAATGTGTGTCTTGACCCTCGACCCAATGAGTATTCCTCGTCACTCGAATTTGCCTACGACTGTCGGCTATACTTGACTAATGTCGCATCTAGGAAACATCTCTGAAAGCTCGTCAGTCTTTGATCAGACCTCGACGTCTTTCTCCGTGTGGGAAGCCAAGTTGCATCGACAAGCTGGTAACCCAAAAAATCCAGCCGGTCGGTGTCCCTTTGCCTTCCTTTACCGAGATGATGCTGAGAAAGCTCCGCGATCAGTATCCTAAAGAACTGATCGCTAAGCTTTCCCGACACAATATCTGGCTCCGATCTAGGCGTCGTTCAAGTGGTGACGTTGTCGATTTAGTTTCCTAACATGCTAACAGCCGTATACAGGAATGGATTCCGACAGGTATATCACCCACCATTGACGGGGCAATAGGAGGGCTTCGTGATATCCTATAGTTTACCAGTGAAGCTGGCTGGATGCCTTCTTAGGGCTACCAGGAATAAACGTGACAGTCGATAGATGACGCTTCTAGACTGGATATCACTGCCTGATGTCTTTGGCGTGACAGTCTCCTAGCAGTTTCCCCTGCAGATCTTCAAGCTCGTATAGGGAGTTTCCTTTCTTGGCTCGAACCCGACACTTGACAAATTTTCGTCCCAGTTTAGCACTAGTCTGCTGTTGGAAGTTGCTTTGGGCAAAATTCCGTCTAAATTCCTCTTGACCCACTTTGAACTCAACAGGCTTCGCCCTGAGATTATAGGCTCGAGAACTCTATTCAAACGCATGGTGTAAGTTCTCCTGCAATCTCGCACGGATCAATCCCATTTTGCCATCAGCATCTACTCTCAACGGCTCACCAAGGTTTCCAAGGCTCTTCAAGATGGAATAGGAGCTGCCATGTTCAATCATTTGTTGACCGAAGAGTGTTGGATAGGGAGAGAAACCAGTAGCTTGATGGAAAGGGCTCCTAAGGGAACTAGCTACTTGGCTCAGCTTGTGTGTTCCTTCCGAATATACGCTCTAATCCCTGACAATAGAGACGTGTTTACTAGCTCTGAGGCATTTGCTTGCGGCGAGTAAACTGCCGTTCGCAAGTGCTTCACCCCATACTTATCCAATAATCTGGCGAACTGAGTCGAGCAAAACTGGACTCCATTGTCAGATACTATCGCTTCCGGAACTCGGAACACGTGGAACACTTCCGTCTCGATTAATTGACACACATTGAGTGTAGATGCTTTTCTCATAGGTTTGAGAATTGGGAATTTTGAAAAGTGGTCAAGAACTATTAAAATGCAGACATTTCTTTTCACTGACCGAGGATATGGACCTAGAAAATAGATATACAGCTCTTGCCATGGTCGTTCGGTCACAGACTGGAATCTCATAGGTGGTCTCAGAATAGCATTGGGAGCCTTCGTTTCCTTAATGCAAAACTTGCTCTTCTCGACGTTGATAGTGAGGCCAGCTTTCCTCAAACAATCCGCTAAACGGGATAGTAACGTGAGATGCGAGTCAAAGTCTGATGACAGAATTAGTAAATCGTCTAGATAGACGAGAAAGTTCTCACGAAGATCAAAAGGAATGACTTTATCCATGAGGCGGCACATCGTTTGTGGAGCATTGCATAGGCCGAATGGCATCACTGTGTACTGATAGAGAAGATGGGCAGGTACTGTAAAAGCGATCTTCTCTCTGGAATCATCGTCTAGTGGGATCTGCCAGAAGGCGTCTTTCAGGTCCAGGCTCGTAATGTAGTTTGCCGGAGGAAGTTGATTCAGAGCTGCGTCTATCTGCGGTAGCGGACAGGCATCCTTCTTCGTAACAGAGTTGACCTTCCTGGCGCCAAAACAAAGCCGGACCTTTCGACGCTTCCTCACTAGAACAACTGGAGGGCTCCAAGGACTCTGGCTCTCCTCTATCACACCCAGCTATAGCATTCGCTCTAATTCGGCATCCATCAAACTTTATACTGCCGGCGATATCGGATAAAAGTTTTATCGGAGCTGCGTCATTCGTTTCAATCTTGTGAGCGACCAAAGATGTTTTTCCCAGACCCAAAGAGGCGAAAGAAGGGAAAAGCTGTTTTGTGGCTTCTAAGCGTTGTTGATCTCGACTGGAAAGAACATTGCAATCAGTGTCAGAGGTAGCCGCTGGACTCGGATTCACTTCTGTAAATATACCCAGGACTCTGGAGCCAACCCAAATAAACGCCAGAAGTCTATTCTTAGATATAGTGCTTGTGCGAGCCCAGGAACCACTTAAAAACGTACGTTTTGGGTCTTAGCACTGAAAGTGATATCCAAGTCCACATGACCATGCACAATCGTCATGGCACCATTCGCTACTTGAACCTATGTCCGAGACCTCTGCAATTCAACCTCTGCTTCCGCGAGCTTCTCTAGAGCTTGCTAGCCTAGAAGACTGACAATGGCACCACTATCAAGTAGTCCAGGCTCAGTTCGCCCGAGTAGCTTTACTTCGGCATACGGTCGAATGTCGTCTGGCATCGACACGGAAATCTGTGCCAGTTTCTTCCTTTCCAATCTCATCCGTCGACAGTATTCCCGCAACGAACGGTAGATCGGTTTCATATCCAAGTCAGGAGACACGACTTCAGCTAACTCCGCTACTGAGGAGAAGATTCGGTCTCTTGCTGCATTGTGTTTCTGCAGACGCGTATGATACGGCGTCAGCGGATGTAAAACAGGCTCACGCCCACTCGTCATAACAGAACTTTGTGTCTGTTTTAAAACAGAAATGGCAGGAGGCTAAATCTCCTGCTCAGCAACCTTGTCAGCTAAAAGATCTCTCGCTCTTATCGGGACATCGAAAATTAAAGACTCTTCCATAGAAGTGTCTAATAATGTCTGTGGAGAGATATAATAAGTTCTCCATCTCTATCAATTGATCCGGTACAATCCGGTGGTTCCCTAATATCATCAGAATCACTGAATGATATCAGTGGACAATTCAGGGGTTTGTCAAGATCTGCTAATGGAGCGGACCTTCCTACTTGTTCAATGTTTCAAGTGGAGTGTTCGTTACGACTGGTGCTCGAGACATTGACGCTGGTCGAGAAAAGGTGTTGGGATTCCCGACCCGTCTCTCGTTTTTCTGTGCACAGTGTCCGCAGTTGTGCTTAAGACTGTTCTTGCGCCCGCATCCGTAGCAGAACACTTGCTGTCTTACTTGTGGGCAGTCCTGCTAGTAGTGACCTTGCTGATCACAATTCCAGCACACTACTGGGTGTCTGGTCGAAATGGCTGACACGTCGCTTAAGCTGGTGTCACTGCCTGTTGCTATAGCCAGTTCGGAGTTTAAAGTCTGGAAGTTGTCAATCTCGTGTACTCGTTGGATTCGGTAAGGGTTCCAACTACCAGCTGTCGCAATTTGTAGCTGCGTGGCTTGAATTCGGGTAACGAGCGATATTAACCGTCCTATCGTATCGGTGGAACGTAGGCATATCTTCTCCTGAATTTCAGGCAGTAAGTTAGATTTGACGTTGATTTGACGTTCTGCAGCTGATCACGCAGCAACACCAGATGATGGTGGTACATGGCGAATAGTTCACCAGGCTTCTACTTTCGTGACATCAGCTGCAAGCGGATTTTTAAATCGTCCTTGGGCACTCCCCATTTAATTGACAACCCAGTCTGGACAAATTCCCCCGTTGGAAAGGGATTATGTGTTAATATCGACCAGTACCAATCCTTTGCTGGTCCTGTCAATAAGCATGTTCCTAACAAGGAGATCAAAATCTTCTTCTAGAGCAGTGTGCGTGAGCGCTTCGACTCGAAAAATAAATTCATCTACGGAAAGCTAGGACTTATTTCTGTTGTATGTCAGGTTCCATCTTCTGATAGGACTACCTGATCGTCGCTGTCCTACACTCGCCGGGATACGATGCGATGAAGCTGGTGGAGGCTGTTTAAAATTTGGTCAAGGCTGACCAAAAGCCGAAGGCGGTGAGTTAAACGACTGCCTACTCTCGTCGTGAATCTCGGGTGGTGATCTGGGATCATCCATAGTAGGAGATGGCCGTGGAAAATTGATTGGTGGCATTGCAGCTGCTATTTTCTGTCGGAGACTACTTGTCAATTCCGTTCGTAATGCATTCAAGCTCTGATCGAGGCCTTCTCGAACCAAATCCTGCATTTGCATGCGCAAGCCTGCCATCAAAGCATCCGTAGCTGTTGAGGAATGTCCACTGCCAGAAGGCAGTGGGCTATTTCGTCGCGAGTGGGTATGTGTGAAGGCCATGGAATGTATATCTGGCATTCCAGGTGATACAGATCGTCGACTAGGTGGTGTAACTGTCAAACGTGGTAACTCTAGTGACGGCATGGGAGGCAATGGGTCGTGACTGACAGTTTTTCCGCGCTTCGTCGTCTTCCGGACAGCGCCTTTATACTCAGTAAAATCATACTGAGTGAGATGGAACCTGCAGTTAGGGCAGTTTGACTGCTGCCCAATCCACGCTTTCAGACAAGCCTTGTGGAACACATGTCCACAAACTGTTTTCACTGGCTTCCTCGGCCCTGACCAGTCACCCTCCTGACAGATGGAGCAGTTTTGTGACAACGGTACCGGTACACCAGTCGCTCGCGGTGGTTTTCGCTTCATAGCCATTGTACAATCAGTCGTAAATCAAACCAAAAGATTTTCAAACCAAGGGTTTGGACTAGATATCAAAAAATTCAAAGAATTTGAAAAATCGGAAGAGATAGCAGGCTGTTCACAACGTGAGGATGACGAAATACTAATTTAAAGTCGAAGGTTTGTACGAGATACAAAATTTCAAACAAAAATTTTCCCAAACGATCGGAGAAGTTGAAAAAGAATAAAAAAAATGAGAAAACTCACAGGTTCGACAAAATTACCAAAAAGTTCAATTAAGCGTTTCAAAAAAAAATTTCTTATCAGAAGTATACGATTTTTCCTTCACTTCCCGAAGCTAACTCTCAATATAAACGGCATCCAGATCGCTCTCTCTCTTCTCAGGTCAGAAACTTTATACGGGCAAGCGACGTGAATGTGTGCATGAAAAATGTCTGAGTCCTCACAGAAATCTGGGAAGAGTCAGGTTGGAGAAGCTAGAGACTGAAAATGATACTAGAGATTCTTCAGCCAGGCAGTTAGCAGTATACCAACTCGTGATTACTGAAGGTCTCCAGCATCACTTCTATCCTCCAACAACTACTTCCTTCCTCTTCACCTGATTGTCATGTCCAGCTAACCTTCCAACTGGGCAGCGTCATGAATCTGGTCGACTAGTTAGCTGAAAGCCAAAAAGCCGTCTCACAGATTCACAACTCTGTCCAGCCAGTTGGCCAACAGAGACATGTCTCCATGAGAGCTCATTCAAAAAATGTGATTGATGCCACCTACCATTTTCATGTCAGAGGGCCAGCGGGAAAGATCATTAAAAAAAAATTAAAAAAAAATTAAAAACTTTCAAAAACTTTAAGACGTTACGTTACTTTACTTTACTCAATTCAACTTTCAAAAACCAAACTATCAAAACTTCACAAATCTTTACTTCACTTTACAAACTTTTAAAAGAAAAAAGCAAACCTCACGTCCCCATGTGTTCTCCACTAGATATGAGACTACCGAGTCAGACGATTTAGCTACAAGCCAAAGGTCCATATCTCAAGTAGCCTCAGTCCCCAGTGTCAAACACATTTGAATACCGAAGTTGACTGAGGTGGCCCCACGTTGGGCACCATTTTTTGTTATGGAACTATAGTAAGTGATTGGCTTTCAGACGTTAAGTCCAGACTGCCAGCATGAGCTGACAGATACTCGACGCACAGCGTTGACTGCAGGGCGGCACGCTAGCTTGCCTCGGCTCATTGGCGGAGAGTGTGGGGAGGTTCCACGAAAACCCTGCCGTTTCCGTCAGCCATAAAAAATGCCGGCACACATACGGTCCTGAAGGGACCCTTACGTGACTTACCCATATTCAGTGGAAGGCGCAGGTGTTCTGCCTTCTTTGCATGCCCCATCGTCCCATCTGACTCTGAGGCCAACATTTTTTCAGAGTCCCTAATTGACCTGTAAAGAGAAGACTAGCGAGCTAGACGACCTTCACGTGAGAGGGCGCCAAGATAATGAAGGGGAAATTAAAACTTTCAACGTGTCATAGTTACGTTATAATTGCAGGTAGGTCGTACTTCATCTACAGCCAAGGCACATATATGTAGACATATCATTAGTTCAAAAAAATATCACTATTTCAAAGTATATACAGGTAAGTATATCATCAAATTAGACATATATATATATATCTAAAATAAAAGTCTATTTATCAAGCAAGGTATGTACTAAAGTACTTCACTATATACTTAGTAGTTATACATTGTACTCTCTGCTTCTTGAATTACAAAACGGAAAAAAAAAATTTTTAACGACAAGCAGACTGATGGGCCTGAGTACGTAACAAAATATAGAATGCCAAAAATGTGTAATAATAATTGCCTAGGCAAAAAAAATCTATACATATATTATATACTGATAAAAAGTCAATTCAATTCTTCAAGCAATTGTAATATTAAGTTCTGATGGATTTAATTAGATCGTCTAATAGCAATATTTCAAATCCTCTCATTCGAGACAACTAATACTCAAATCCGGTTGAATTAAGTACATTATATCATAAAAAGCGAATTCAATTCTTCAAGCACCTGTAATATTTAGATCTGATTGGATTAAAAAGATCGTCTACTAGTACTACATCAGATTCAATCATTCATGGCTAGTAATAATAAGATTTTGTTAACTTAATTACACTATATAATAATAAAAGTCAATTTAAATTTTTCAAGATTTGATACTATTAGGATCTGATTGGATTAATTTGGTAGTTTACTAATAAAATATCGACTTCGAGACTAATCATAATAAAATCGGATTAAATTATTTGTAAATTCAATTGAACGAGTAAACAAATGAGTGACGCAACTTTCATGCTTTTTGTGGATAGTGGTCCCCGTGTGGTGGTCCGCTTTGTCCTAAATTTAAAAGAAACATTACAATCTCAATCCCTAGGCCACCCGTTATCCTGATTAAGATCACTGCTCTAATTACTGTACTCTAATTACTTGGAGCTGTACTAAGATACCTAGACATCGCGGCTCCTTCAATAATATCCGACTTGATGTGAATCGCACCGAATGGGCGACTGGATGTCGCAAACATTTTATGGTAATTGGTTGACTGGATGTTGCAAATTTTTATTATAATTTGTTGACTGGATGTCGCAAATTTTATTATAATTTGTTGACTGGATGCTGCAAATTTTTATTATAATTTGTTGACTGGATGTTGCTTGGAGCGGACAATTGTCCGGGACGTTGTTTGATTCTTAAAGAAAGATTTACCAAAATCATACAGGGATGTAGTGTGCATGATAGCCGCAGACATTTTTAAAGGCGACCAGTTCGAATTTTGTTTTTGTTTTTTGTTTTTTTTTTTTTTTTTGTTTTTTACGATGAGAAAAACATGAGACTAGATTTTTCTGCCAGCTACTGACTCCGTTGCCTGTTGGATAGCGGTATTTTCCTTTCAATAGAAATTTTCTTACAGGAAAACATAATAAAATTTAATTTAAATTTTTTTCCAACAGCTGGTTAGTAGGAATTTTCCTTTTGTTTTACAATACTCGTGAACTGCAACTATTCCAAAGTTGTCACAAATTAAAAAGCATATCACCCCAAAGACATTCCAATACGCATTTAACCCACGTATCCCTCTGCGCCGCTCGCTTCGTTAATCCTTTTTAATTTTTCCCTTCTTTTTGTTTTTATTTATCCAGTACCTTGCTTCCTTGTCGGAAATTCCTCTCGGGCACGATGTCGGGGAGAATTCTTGATGCACAATATCTTTTGGAACTACCTTCCATGCGCGTCACTTTACTCAAGAAGTAAGACAGTTCGATTGTCTTCTTCTTCTTTGTCACCACCGTCAGAATGTCACTCCGAGCTCGAGGAAAGGCACTTCTCTCGGTCGGGGTGCGTTTTAATTTTCTACTCGTCGCGGTCGGCTTACACGCTTTCTTCAGTACTTTGTGTAGCATATTTCTATATGCAATATGCTACTACTATAACATGATCAGTAATATAATATAAGGCAGCCCGACAAGTATTGGACCTATCTTTTTTGATTTTCATCTAAAATCGTTCGCCAGTATTCTATAAGCGGTATATGTGCACGCTCTAGCACTCCGTTAGACTGTGACTAGTGAGTATTCTTTTAGGTTGCGATAGCGCGTAACGATTTCATTTGTGCTTGTGTGTCTGCTGCTGCATTGGGTATTGCATACCAATCCGCGAATTTTGATGAATTATCTTAAAGGGTCAAGAAATATTTGTTACCGGATGTGATCCCTTCTAGTGGACCTACAATCTTATAATGTAAAAGGCAATAGCGAGTTTGCGCGAAGCGTAAACGAGCCGTCGATTTTCGATACATATTGTATGAAAATCGCCTCAAAAGAGCGTAAGGAAAAAAAAGTGAAATTAATTCATGAATGAAAACTTTCGTAAGCATGCATTGATTTTTATCAAATTTGGGAATTGTTTAGAGAACATTATGTAGGCTCTACCCTTGTGTACAATGATTTGAAATTCGAATTCAAAAGGACCTTTTTGATGGTTAAAGTTGTACTTTTCGAATTCGAATAACTTGCGTTTGAATATTATGATTTTTAAATTATAGCACTTTTTTGAAAGCTCTTCTTATTGTACACCTGCATTTTTAGTCTCATTTCATTTGAAGTCTTGGGTGGGGAAGAAAACGCCACGCCTAATTTTTTCGATATTAAATATAACTCGAGTAATTGAAGGAGTAGGTGCAAACATATTTCGAAATTGAGGGAGTTGAAGCTTTCAGATGACCATGTTTACATTTTTTCCTATTTCTCAATTTCCTGAGGGTCTAGCGGAAATAGCGTTTTTTCTACAAAGCTGAGGACTCCGTACTTCTTTTCACAGAGGATGATATTGTTCACTTTACAATTTTCCATTGCACGATGGTATTCTTTTTTCGAATTTCGAAATGTTTTATACAAGGTTGACGATTCCCGAAAAAAGGTAAGGGTTACTTGCCCGCCCTACTACTAGTGTGCTAATGTAGATCCCTTCAAGAACTATCCACTGGTGTACTTAGTTTTTTCTAGGAGGTACTGGGTTGATTTCGCAGGGTGTTCAATTTACATCTACCCTCTTCATGTTTTCCCCCACAAAAATAGGTATTGCAAATTTCTAGAAAACTTAATAAAACATCACAGAAAAACAAATTGGTGAGATCGATTTTGTTTTTCGGCCCTAAATTACTTAATAATAGTATTTGAAGTTCAGAAATTTGCTTTAATTATTTTCAATATTCAAACTTTTTTGCGCGAAGAGGTTGGCGGATCAAAACACCACCCTGGGATTCGCCTATAATTTGACAAGGCGTTTAAAGCTTTGGAAAAAAATATTGTGGGTTGGGGGTTGTTACTCCCACCCCGATCAAGCCCAAAATATGACATGTGTGAAGTCTAATTAAAGCCCCCGCCGAGTTCTATCGAATGGCGTTTTTCAATTTTAGGTCCGGTAGACTTCGTAGTGTATTGTCTCCACCTCTTACATTTTACCTGAAAGCCACATTTTCACTTTGTCGGACCCTGCATAATAACAGATGCCCCTAGAGGAAAAATCTTACATTCAAATTAAAGGTAACAAAATTCTCTATATATTAGATGGTTTTATTTGTAATTTGAGACATATTCTCACTGAGCTTTTACTCCTGAATATCCAAGTTTTTCCTCATCTGGGTCCGATATACCTCATTACTACATAAGAGTTATTTTTTCAATTTTTTTTCGATTGTAGGCATAAGTGTTCGATTATGAAACTTTTTCATCTTTACAAAAAAATACCACAAACACGCCGTTATACCGTGAACGTAATTTGTAATTTTGAAAAAGTGTATAATTAAGTGGTAATAGTAGAAACAGAAACTTTGAAAACGACCAAAACGGTAAAGAAAATGCCATGAAAAATAGGGGATTTCCTTAAATTAAGCCGTTTTGTTGAGATACTTATCTCAGCTATTTTGAACCGGATATCCATAATTCTTTTTACTATGATAACTATGACTCTATTTCATCACCTCGTTCCCAAAATAACAAATTTCATTCCCATAATTGCATTGCAAGGTAAGCTAAATTAGTTTGATCCACACATATAGGTACATTTGTGTGCTACTTAACACTACCACCCTTTTTATCTCGGCCAAATTCCAACCGATTTTCAAATTCCTTTCTACTAAAGTTATTGTAATAAGTTTTTTCGGAATTTTTGAGACTATTACTAGGTTTGTATTGTGCCGGGTTATAGGATTCTTGCCCACCCCTCCAATATAATACAAAGCGAAAAAAATTTTACTTGTGTATGTAAGCATTTGTATATGAGCTGGGAGGATGAACACAATTTCATTGAAATATTCACTTATAGTGCAATGCAAGTAATATGGTTTGGCTTAGCCACTAGGGTGCGGGGTCAGACTGTTAAGTTCGATTGTTGAGGGAATGTTTTGTTTTTAATTTTATGTATATGGCGGGTTCATTGCTAAAGTGAATAAATTCACAAATCTTTGTCATCCATTTCCTGACGGCTTATTATTTACAGTTGTATGATATTCAAGTAAATTTTTACTCATTACTTATCCCAATACCAGTACTTATACTGGAAATAAATTTACCAGTAAAAGTGAGTATTTTTTACTGGCACTTAAAATGCTTTGAATACCAGTACGAAAACTGATAGTGGCATGTACCAGACAAAAAATTGATACATATTATGAGTATTTTGTTCAATATAAAGTATAGTTGGACTATTTATGATTAGACTGTATGGAAGAAATATGATACACCTATGATAATATGATATACCTATGAGAAGGATTTGGAAGACTACTATATAGATTTCATTGGTTATGTGAAATAGAATTCATTGAGTTAATAAACATTTTTTGTGTACACAATTTATGCGTCTTAATAATTATAGTAATATAGTAATCATATATAATATTATAGTATAGTAATTATAGTATACTTGTAATTATTGATTTTTATAAATTTAGAACCCATTTATAAAAACCAGTAATTAGAAGTAAGTACCTACCAGAAAAGTGCTAGTAAATAAATAGATAAAGTTTCACAACAAAACAGGCTTCACTTTATTCGCTAACATTGTAGTGAAAAAGCGTATAATTAAGTTGTAATAGTAGAAATAAAGACTTTGAAAATGACCAAAACGGTCAGAAAACGCCATAAAGAATTGCCAATTCTAGAGATACTCTTGTTTTTATCTCAGTTATTTTTAATCGGATCTTCACAATTCTTTTTCTCTATGATAACTATAAACACTGGGAATCTTGAGGATTTTTTTCATTTTGTTCCGGGAGCGGGGAGGGCTCCGACCACCCAGTTCTGTTATTAAAAGGAGGATTTTAACTAATGTATTAAAGATGCATTACCCAAAGAAAGGAAAACCAAAATTTTAGCCAAATTTCCCTGAATATTCTTGATAATCGTAAATTAAATTACATTCAACCCCCTCTAGCGGGTGAATTTGGTATGTTAATTATTTTTTGTTAAGGCACTTTCTTACAAAATAAATAGTCTTTAATCTGTTATTTTTTACTTAAAAAAAAATGAAATCATTAGCCCAGCACAGTTTTGGCGCACTGGAATTACTGCAAAATAAGTTCATAAATGGATTAAATCTGCAAACCCTTCTTGATGCTGCCATACCTGAGAACGTTGTTTGAGAACACGTCGACGTAAAGACCTGAAGTTTTGTACATGGTATTTTCATAGCAATACTAAATAAAATTTTGGAAATGGAGTAAATTGGAACAAACCTTCTTGAAATTGCCATAAAAAAATTTGGTTTTTCACTATATATTTGAAGACTGCCTGAGAACGCGCCAACGTAGATAGCTGAAATTTGGGACGTGGTATTTTCATAGCAGTGGCTAATATAATTTTACAAATTGACTGTATAGAGTAACCCGTTCTAGGTGTTGCCATATAAAAATTTAGGGTTTTTACGTATATTGTGAAAACGATCAGCCGACCGATTAGAAATTTCACAATTTCAAAATGGTCGCAGCAAATTTGCTTTCAGTAGTGTTGGTATGCTGATCGTACTTAACTGCCAAAAAACTTCCGCGTGTGGGCTATGGGTAAAGGCATTCTTAAAATAAAATTAAAATAAAATTTGGTATATTTTATGTTATAATAACATATGTATAACTTTATTTTTGATTCAAATGTTTTTTTCGTGAATTGGAAGCATTGAGGGCGGTAAAATTCCGTTATACACCTGCTGTGATTTTGTGATACAGTATGTGTGATACTGTAAGTTGTTTAAACACGCAAGGTTGCCCTATATATGTTTTGGTTGGAATATTAGATTTGTACCGAATGCATAACTCGGCAACGACGCTTGTATCGAAAAATGTAATATCTTCCCACGTCAACTGTAAATTAAGTTGCAATTTACAAGTGTACTAAAATTATAATCACCCTATATTTCAAAAACTCTAGCGGATAAAAGCAAAAGCTATAGATATATCCATATACTGACTAATCAAACATTTGATGCGATTAAAGCTAGGAAGGAGAGCAAATAAAACATTTGTGATAAATTTGTAAATTATTTTAATTACGTGCTTAACTTTGTGTACAC
Source organism: Dioctria rufipes (assembly GCA_963924295.1). Classification (NCBI taxonomy): domain Eukaryota; kingdom Metazoa; phylum Arthropoda; class Insecta; order Diptera; family Asilidae; genus Dioctria; species Dioctria rufipes. The sequence continues at coordinate 211,218,793 of OZ002740.1, forward strand.
AACAGGACACGAATAAGAAAACAGGGTACAGGAATGTATAAAGTTCACACGGGAAATTGCCTGCATTAAGGGTTTTAACCCTTTTCATAACCTGCTTCTGTCTGACAGTTCTCTCAGACGTCAATTCCTGATTTTTCAACAATTCGAAATCTCTTCTAGAATCATATTTCGGAAAGCTCTTAATTTTTTTGGGAATCTTAAATTGTATCTTTACTGGAGCGCTACATCACCTCACTGCCTGAGAGTTTGTGCTGACGCTGATTGATTGTACCAAGGAGATTACCTTTCCTCACGCTGACACCTGTTTACATCTGTTTCACGAAGCACCTTTGTATGCCATCGCAGCCCCACTGGGCATTTGCATCAGTTCTCTTCATTTGGTAAATTTTTTTTTATTCATTTATTTATTTTTTTGTTAATTTTTTATCCTAGTACACATACCATTTCGAATTTCCGAGACCCATTAGCTGTGATACATTCCCCAATTTATCCGGAAATCGTGGACACCATTTTTCGGAACAAACTTCCAATTGCTCCAACCTCAAGTAGTGACACAGGCTTAGACACATCTATTTTGAAGCAATTGTTCCAATTTGCATTGGTTGTGACTCAGGATTTAACACATTATTTTGAATTAATTGCTCCCACCGCATTAACTTGGATCTATCCGGTAACCCAGGACACTGTTTTTGTTTTGTTTTTATTTTTGGGATTATTTCCTCACTACATAATGACTCGCTGTGGTTATGCTAATTGTTCCATCTCCGACAACAGCTTTTCCCTGATTGATTGTTTTGGATTGTGTGGCAGATCGTTCCATCCATCCTGTGTTGGACTCTCCAATTTCGGTCGTTTATCCATAAAGTCTATTCAGGAGATCACCAACGCTTTCTATTTTTATTGTAGTGAGTGCAAGGAAATTACCCTTCTAGATGTATTGCTTGCCATCAAATCTAACAATGATCAATTGAAGGACTTGGCCAGCAACTCTGATAATCTGAGCAATCTATCAGATCTACATAAACTGAGCTGGCCTCGAATGTTGCATCCATGCTGTCTTTGTGACGTTCTGTCTTCTAAAGCTGAGTTGTTTACTTCCGTCGCTGCCAAAGTAAACAACATTGGCTCCCTAGGTAAGATGCTTGAAGACATTGAGATCAAACTTGACTTACTCAGCAATAAACTCAAGAGCAGCTTTTCACAAAGTGCTCAAACTCTTGACGAGAAGATATGCAAGCTCTTGGATTCCCTTACATGCAAATTCATAGATTGTGCTACACATTCGAAACATTATGAGGCGATCTCGTCGTTATTAAATAATCATCTGTCGGATTTAAAAACATACATCAACGGTATTCCACATTCGATTGAAAACATAGTTCAAGATACAGGTTCTAAATCCGAGTACAATTCCATTCTTGTAAAACTTGCTGATGAGGCATCTATTGCAAAAATTTTAATTGGGGACATAGCTGATGAAATAAAGGTGCGGCCCGCTACCCAATATAATCTATCGCCTCCCACCACTTGCTGCTCTGATTTACGCAGTGAACTCAAAGCAGTGTTTACTCCAAATAATGGAACTATTGGTAACTCGCCGGTTTCGCCCCTTAACGATATCATTTTACTTACTCTTAATAATGTTAATGATAATAATGCTCTAACTAATAATGCTGAACGGATGTGCCCCCTATCCTATCTGTTTCTAAGCCTCGTCGTAAGCGCCAGTCGCGCCATGGAAAGCGACCTAATTTGCACCTTTCCGCTACCAATATAAGTCCGAGTGCCTCGACTGATGTCGCCGCAGGTAACACTGTGCTTCAATTCTCGCTTGCACCTGCATCTAATTCTGCATCTAATTCCACAGCTATGAATGTCGTTAAACCTGTGTCCTCGTTTGGAAGTGGTATTGGTCCCTCTTTGAGAACAGTACCAAAACCTTCGAGTATTTTCGTCACCCGTTCCTCTCCTGAAACGTTGTGTGAGGACATATTGAAATATCTAAGGTCCAGAAATGTTGCAACGGAGAGTATTTCTTGTCGTAAGATTAGTAAATCCTCAAAACCGGTTGCATCCTTTGTCCTAACTGTTTCAGCTGATGTGCGGGACCGGTTATTGGATCTCTTCTTTTGGCCCTCCGGATCCTTTACTAAATTATTTGTGCCTTCTGTGCGCCATCCCAGAAATACATCCAAAACAAGCAATGCTATTCCAAAAAACTGAAGTCGCTTCTCTTTACTATCAAATGTAAGGGAGATTCGGCCAAAAAGTGTTCACATCTTCAAATCCTCTGCTGCGACTTGTTTGATATAGTTGCTTTCACTGAAATCTTAGATAATTCTTACCAAATTTTTAGGAAAAATAGATATATTGACTCTGAAGCTCGCGGAGGTGGCGTACTCCTCGCATGTAAAAACCATTTCAATTGCACCCAAATTGTGGTTTCCAGTTTTTCCAACTCTCTAGACGCCGAACTTATAGTTCTTAAGCTGTCTCTCTTAAGACACGACTTTTATATACTTTGTTGTTATATTCCTCCAGACTGTATAAATATTGTTGATGACAAAGGTCAAAATTTATACGACCTGCTCATTTCAACTTCTAATTTTATCCATGGTAAGATGGAGCCTCTTGACGAATTACTACTTATTGGTGACTTTAACTTACCCAATATGCAATGGGTATTAAACTATGATAACGAAGACTATCTCCCCCTTAGTAACTTGACAATAAGAGAATCACTCTTTCTGGACACTATTTCATCTCTTGGTCTCAGCCAAATCAGTACTATTAAGAATGACATGGGTAGGCAGTTAGATCTGGTATTTTCTACTGACACGGGTAACTTAATAGTTGAACCTAGCTCAGCTATAATGTCTACTCTTGACAAATATCACCCCCACTACTAATCACATATTGTTATGAAACCGAAAACTTTACAAATTTTGACGAAACAGAATACTTTTTCAATTTTAGAAAGGCTAACTTTTCGAAACGCATACAGGTTTCCCACAACATTCCTAAAATGGACGGAGTCATATCTAGATAACAGAACATAACAAATTTATTTCCGCCATTCCATCTCTAGAGTCTTGAAAGCTTCGTCTGGCGTACCTCAAGGGAGTCATTTGGGCCCGTTGCAATTTATTCTATCCATTGACGACATTGTCTCCGTAGTGAAGCACTGCAAAGTCTTAATTTATGCTGATGACATTAAACTTTTCGCTCAGATTAAATCTTTTAATGATTGTCAACTGATACAGGATGACCTCCACAAATTTTATGATTGGTGCAAGAGCAATAATTTGGTACTCAATATCGACAAATGTGAGGTGATGACTTTCCACAGGAATCTGAATCCTATCTCTTATATCTATGGGTTCTCGGCTTCCTCGACTCGCCGCGTTAGTTATGTCTGTGACTTGGGTGTCAAATGTGACCATAGATTGAATTTTAACTCCCACATAAACCACATGGTATCTAAGAGTAGTTCTATGCTGGGCTTTATAAAACGTTGGTCGCGAGAGCTCTCGAATCCATCCATAACATTACGTTTATATACTTACTTTGTGAGACCAGTTCTTGAACACGCTAGCCAGGTCTGGTCTCCTTTTTACGGTTCCACATCGTCCGTATCAAGGCTGTTCAGCGGAACTTCCTGCGCTTTGCTCTTGGGGACCTACCCTGAAATAACTCATTGTTTCTTCCACCCTATGAGGATCGCTTGCAGCTCTTGAATATGCACTCGCTTGAGAAACGTCGCATGGTTGCCGATGTAATTTTTGTTCACCAACTCTTAACGGCGAATGTTGATTCTCCGCTATTACTTGACAAAATCTCTTTCCGTGATAATAGGCACAATTTGAGAAGCCTACCTCTGTTGCATGTCAACTCCTCAAGGTCTAACTTTGGCATGTATGAACCTATTAATCGCATGTGCATTACTGTTAATAATTTGGCTGAGTATTTTGTTGTTGACGACTCTAAGCATGTCTTAAAAAAACTTCTATATAATATTTAATCTTTTGTTAAATTTAATTTCGTTTTTTAACTTTTTGTTCTATGTCGCATTGCATGACATTTCACCTGGTGTTTGGTCTTTGTTTAGGGTAACCTACTAATACTAGCACCGACTAAGTGATGAAACGCATGTATGTTGACCGTTTATTTATTAAACGTGTCCATGCAGCGAGCTTGTGTTAAGCTGGTTCTGATTGTCAATAAAAGGAACGTAAGTAATTAAAAAAATAAAATTTATTGTATTAATAATTGCATTATTATAATAATAATGAAATATAAAATAATGCAGAAAAAAATGGTAAAAGTAATGGGAGCAATTGTGGTTCCACCAGAAAATGGAACCCCAACAGCAGAAGTTGTTGCAACAAAAGCAGGGAGCAGCAGCCGGAGCATCTTCAACAGTAACCGGAGCACCAGGAGCTGCAGCAGTGCCGGAACATCAGGAGCAAATAGCCGGAGCATCAGAAGCAGCAGCAGTAGCCGGATCAGAAAAGGCAGCCGGAACATCAGGAGAAGCAACAGCGGCACCAAAAAATAAAAACAGAAGAAGGAAGAAACAGAAACCGGTACCCGGGAAACATCAATTATTATTTTGCATATTAAACAATGAAAAAATAATAAATGCTGTATTTTCGTCTATGTCTGTTTTTTTAGTAGTTTTAATTACATTAAAAAAAACATTTTAATAATCAAAGTTGAATAGAAACAACATGAAATTTAATATGGGCATTCATGTAGGGTATCGTAAGAATTAGTTGTTCTCATATCTATTGTAGCTTTTTTCTTGTTGTATTATTCGATTTTTTAACAAATATGCGTCTAACTGAACGAAATTTAGTAAAAAAGGAAAAAAAAAGCCTCCTCAAACTCCAACAAATGGATCGAACCCACTACCCCGAGATTAACTATCCAAACTGACGTTCTCACTAACTGAGCAAACTGACTTTAGTTACTCTAAGACATAAATACATACTAAAATAAAATTGTGTTTATCCTCACATATGTACATATGCTTACAAAAAAAAAAGGCAGTAAGTTAAATTATAGTCTTTAAAAAATAAATATTAATAAAAGCGATATTGGGAGATATTATTTATTATAAATTAATTAAAATATTTCTTCCATTCACCTTAAAATACAAAGCAAATCAAATTTCTATGGGAAGGAAATTTTCTGTATATAAAATGACTTAAGAAATAAAAAATTACATATATTAAGGAGTAAAGTAAAGAAACTTTAGCCGCTAGATGTCTATAATTTCGTATTGAAATTGAAATGAATTATATTTAATCTCTATTAAGATATTTTGAAAAAAATTTGGATTAGATAGGCTATAGGAAGCAAGAAGAAGAAGAAACAAATTTAGCGGACCTGTCAATACAATTTTGGGAAAATCTCCTAAACTTTTTATGATAATAACTTAAATTTTTTTTTAGATAAAAGATAACTGATTATAGATGTTTTGAGGGGAAAGAAATTGGCGTAAATATTGCGAAAAATATCCGTAAAATGGGATTGAATGTAATATACACGACGATTTTCAGTAAAGCTCGGCGAAATTCAGTTGGAATGCCTAAATAAACACCGATTTGGCTGAAAATTTGGATATGCGTTATTTTACTAATGAATATTTAATATATTAATTAAAATTCACACCCTTTAATAACATTTCTTTGAGCAATAGTTGAAAGAAATTTGTTATTCCTCCCGCCGAGCGTGAGTGCTGGCAGCGTGTACGCCTAAGTTTCATACTTATTCTAGCTTTTTTCGTTTTTATTTCATTTATTTGCAGAAACGATCCTACTTTCACTTTAACATAAACTTTCCATTATTTAATAATTCCTAAACATATATTCGTAAAAGGTGACGTTTAAAAGAACAAAATGGTAATGTGCATAATTTTATTAATGTATTGATTTTTAATAATAAAAAAAAAAGCCCATAATAATCTTATTATAACGATGTGATCTCGAGGCCCCGCTGACTGAGCCAAGGCACCTCTATCAAGCTTATCCAAAAATGCGTATTAAAATGAAATTGTTTTCATCATCACTGAATCATAATACATACCTACATACCGAAATTTAGAGAAAAGGAATTGAAAGTCAGTAAGTTAAATTAAAGTCTTTAATAATTTGAATCTTGATATCTCCTGCTCGGCAAAAGATCATGGCGTCAAATAAATTTTAATAATTAAAGGTTATAAGTAGCTATAATGCTCTTCTGCATTGGAACTCTTTATAGTTCAAGGACGCGCCGCTAAGGGATGGGCAAACCCCGTACAAAATGCTTGATTTCGCAAATCTTGCCTGGACTTGTCGAACTTAAATGCTTGTAGAATCTGAAGGAAGTAGCCGAATTGGCTCAAAGAAATTATAAACCATAAAGCAGGCATGTCAGAAGTCACTTCATGAAATAGGCGGTCCAGTCGCTTTCTGTGGCCCCCACCAGGAGGCGTCAAATGGTTCTTGAAATTTGTTAATTCCCCATATAAATGAGGAACGAACCTAATTAGAAACTAATTTAGCGAACCATGAAAATTTATTTGGTTTTTTATTTCTAAACGACTTTAAATAATGACTTTTATGTTTTTTTAAATGAAAGCTAACGAATTAGAGATAACATTATGGGTGTAACGGCAGTTGTACGCTACACTTGCTCAGAAAGTTAGCTGCTGTGTCAACGCTAAGTCGTCACTAACTTTCCGAATCAGGGATAGGACTGATTCAGTAAATACAAATTAACAAATGCCGATCCTTTCAAGTTCAATTCGATTTATTAAATATATCCAGTTTTTTTGTACAGTTTACAGTAAACAAAATATTAAATACTTTAATCTTTAATCTAAAATCAAACAAATGCAATAATTTCTACCGTTAAACAGTCACGGCTCGAACACTTTATAAAATTAAATTTTTTCTCAATTTATCATAAAAATCACTTTATTGCAATACATGTCGTGGTGACTTCAACTTCGTGGTCGTCGTCAAACACAATACTCTTGTCCAGTGCAACTGTTTGTCCAGAATTCAATCCAAATTTGTTGCACTCTACTAAAAAAAAAATATCTAAACTAAAGACCTCTGGTAAATCCCATCAGTCAAGCTAACCCTGTGAGAGAATGGTAAATCCCAATCTCTTAATTCATACACTACTCCAAACAGTCCAAGAAATCCCAAGTCCAAATCTCAGTAGAAATCTATGCGAGAGAGAGAGAAAAGTTATTTATTAATATGTATACATACCAATTAAATATTGTGGCTAATTCCACTATAACAAAACTCTTGGCAAATTCCAATTTGTGGCAAATTCCACTTTACAAAACACTTGGCAAATTCCAATTTGTGGCAAATTCCACTTAGACGGCATAAACCAATCTGAGCTTGAGCATGCTCGTGATGCTAGTTTTATGATAGTTCCCCCACCACGCAAATTCAATCCGACATTAAGCTTGTTGCCCCCTGCGCCAAATTAAAACTTGCGGGCGTTAGCGGAATTATCGAATTTATATGATGCTCACGTCATCTGTGAGTCATATGTATCACACTCGTGATCAGTTGAGTCGCACACCACCCAATTATTAATGCTGTTGAGCATTCGCTTATTTAGGTGTGTTTCCAATTTTCGGTTTGTAGTTTTAATTTGTTTTGCATCTTTGGTGTGCAGGTGAACGCTGCAACATACTCCGACCCCCGTTGATGTATACACATCAAGATAATAAGGAAAGACATGGACCTTTTATTATATAGATTTTTTTATTTTCAATATCACATTTCGTAAGATATCATTGGCTGTGATAATTTGACCAAATAATTTTGTTCTATCGAATCCGTAAGCGGACTTTACTATTCGGTCCTAGAAATACCGTGTACCTCTCACGCTTCCCACTTCGAATGGCATCCCAAGGAATCAATTGCATTTGATGGTACGAAACCTGGAACTGCTTCCCTTCTGTGGTTGTCAGCTCATACCTTTTCTCTTCTAACCGCCTCGGAGGGGGTGATTTCAACCTTTCCACAATAAAATCGGACGTGAATGCTACCGGTTCTGCTTCCGCGGCTGAACTCGATCCCTCTGGAGATCCTGGGGTTGTGACCTCAGTTGATGGCACTGGTTTAATCGGCGAGCACTGTACCGAATATGGGTTTAATAACTTGGGGTCTCCAGAATACACCTTCCTAGGGGCAGTAAATGGACTTCTGTCTGGAGTGACTATGGGCGAGATATTTGGGACATCCCTCAGCAAGTACGCCAAAAAGCGTGGCGTTGACAGCGATTGGGGAGCCTTGGGAAAACCAGGTGGCGTCACCAAATCAGCTTCACTGGTGGTGATCTCCAGGACGTCATCCATTTTAATTGCGATTCTAGATGTTTGGAAAAAACAAAAACAAAACAAAAATTGATTAATAGTTTAATACCGACAAATTATTCTACTACAAGGGTGCCTTGTCCAATTAACGAGGCGATATTATGTGGGATTATTGGATAGCTAAACGGGCAAGGAAGCGATTTTATTTATAGGTCTACGGAAGGAAGATGTTTGGGTTTTTATTGTAACAACTCTTGTTTTTCCATTGTCTCCTGGATGAGTTTTCTCAATTATCCCTAAAGCCCATTTTCCAGGTGGAAGACGTTCTTCCTTTAATAAAACTACTTGGCCGTTTTTTATGTCTTCTGTGTTCTTAGTCCACCTTTGCCGTTGCTGTAATTGGGGCAAGTATTCATGAAACCATCTTTTCCAAAACGTTTGTTTCATCTGTTGAATTGCGTGCCATCTTTTTAACGCATGTACATTTTTGTCAAGAAGATGCGCTTCTCCAGCTGTTGTTATTGCCTTGCCGATTAGAAGATGTCCTGGGGTGAGGACGTCAAGATTTGTCGGACCATTTGATAAACTACACAATGGTCGTGAGTTCAATACTGCTTCGATTTGTGTTAACAAAATGCTGAGCTCTTCAAAGGTTAACACTGTTTGTCCTACCGTTCTTTTTAAATGATGTTTAACGCTCTTTACTCCGGCTTCCCAAAGGCCACCAAAGTGTGCAGCTAGTGGGGGGTTAAAATGCCAATTAACGCCCTCACTAGCTGTTATGCAAGCTGTCTGTTCATTTGCTTCTCTAATGGCCTGGATTAAATCTCGTTTCAAAATTCTGTCGGCCCCTATGAACGATGTCCCATTATCAGAGTATAAGTTCGTGCATAGACCTCTTCAACTTGTAAATCTTCTAAAGGCAGCAAGAAATGCTTTGGATGTCAAATCTGAGACAGCTTCAATGTGGATCGCCTTAGTTGCCATGCAGACAAAAAGACAAATATATCCTTTGTAGATTTTAGCTTTTCTGTGTTTTGACATTTTTAAGTCTATTGGACCTGCGTAATCAAGTCCAGTATTTTCAAATGGTCGAGCTTGAGTTACTCGTTGGATAGGCAAGTTTCCCATAATCTGTGTTTGATTATGGTGTCGATGTCTTGGGCAAGTGACACATTGAAAGATTTTTGCCTTAACAGTGGACGCACCGTTTATGATCCAGTATTTTGTGGGCAATGTATTTAAAACTAGTTGAGCACCACCGTGCAACGTTGTCATATGATATTTCAGAATTATGATGTCTGTTATATGATACTTACTGGGCAAAATGATAGGGTGTTTTGTATCATATGGGAGGTTTGAATGTTCAAACCTTCCCCCTACTCGAAGTACCCCTTCCTTGTCGATGAAAGTATTAAGCCTTATGAGAATGCTTTTTTTTGTTATTGGTTTGCCGGTTTGCAGTAGGCAGTATTCTGATTGAAAAATTTCTTTTTGTAGACAGCGAATGATTGCTGTTGTGGCCTCCTTTAATTCTCTGACCTTTGGATACGTCATTGAGCTTTGTTGCTCGGAACCTCTGTTATTTAGAAATCGGCGACAATACGCCGTAATGCGTAATAATTTGTCAAAGGATGAATATTTTCTCAGTAGTATAAATTCATCTTTTTGCTGCGTGGTGAGCAATACTTGGGATGATTTAGTTTCCAAGTCTGTTTCGCAGACGTCATTGGATGTCGGCCAGAATTCTTCAGCTTGTGATAGCCAGGATGGGCCATTCCACCAACTGTTGTTGTGAACTATTGACGATGGCATAATGCCTAGAGAAGCTATGTCTGCCGGATTATCCTTCGTTGGTATGTACCTCCAGACATTGTTCCTTGAATTTTCTTGGATCTCCACTACTCTGTTTGCTACGTATGTTCGCCATTTGTTAGGGTGACCTTTGATCCAAGCAAGTACTATCTTGGAATCAGACCAGGAGACCGCCTTGACGTCACATAGTTGCATGTCCGACTTAACTTGCGTAATCAGTTTACTTAGTAGGACTGCTCCACACAACTCCAATCTCGGTATTGAAACAGGTTTGATTGGAGCCACCCGTGTTTTAGCTATAACCAAATTTGTGTATATCTTACCATTGGTATGTGTCACTCGAAGGTATACGATAGCAGCAACTGCTTGAGTGGAAGCATCACAAAATCCATGTATCTGACAATTGATCATTCCTGGGTGTAGGTTGACCCATCGTGGAATTTTTACTTCATTGAAATGATCGATTTCTCTATCAGCTGGTGGAATATTTTCCAATAAACTTGTGTGGTTTGCGACCCATTTCCGCAACTTGAAACCACCCCCTTTGAACAATGCGATAAGTTCCTGTTGTAGGTTTAGTGCCTGGGATATTGTGTCTGCTCCTGTCAGGACATCATCAACATATAAATCTTCCAGTACTGTTTTTGATGCTACTGGAAACCTTTTATCATCATCGATCGCCAATTGTTGTATGGTTTTTATAGCCAAATAAGGGGCTGCTGTGGTGCCAAACGTGACTGTCACCAGCTCGTATTCTTTAAGTGGTGCAGTCTTTGTATCTCTCCAGAAAGTTGTTTAATATCGTTGATCATCTGGAGGTATCCGTATCATGCGATACATTTCTCTATATCGGCGTTTAGTGCATATTTATGCTTTCGCCATTTCATCAGTGTAGAAAATAGCTTCGGTTGAAGTGTTGGACCAGTCATCATTTATTCGTTTAAGCTCCTTTCATTAGACGTTTTTGCTGATGCGTCAAATACTACCCTCAGTTTGGTAGTGGAACTTTCCTTAATGACGGCGTGATGAGGGAGGTAATACCGCAGGTAAATACCCTGGACGATATTCCTTTCATATGTCTTCTTTAATGGTACCATATGACCTAATTCTTCATATTCGTTCATACATTGCGTATAAAGTGTTTTGAATTCAGGATCTCTTTCACACTTTTTCTCAATTTGGAAGAACCTGTTTAACGCCATGTTTCTGGATTCCCCTAGTTGGGGACTCCCTTCATTTTTAAATGGTAGTCTCACTTGATATCTACCATCTTCTAGTCGTGTATGAGTTCGCGTGTAAAACAGCTCACACTCCTCTTTAGTCAAGTTGCGCTTCTGCATTAACTCCTCATCTTCCCAAAATTTACGTACCATGGTATCTATTCTAGCGTCCATCGCTTCACTGCTCGTAAAGGTAGAAAACGTTGATGAGGCTTCTTGTTTCTTCAGTGTATTGTTTGACGGTGTTTCGTCGAAGAGAATCCATCCTAACCTTGTCTGTTGTGCAACAAGTCCTGTATTAGATATGTGACGAATTCCTTCCTTTATAATAATTGCATAAGCCTTCACGCCTATCAGGAGATCGATCTTACTAGATTGTAAGAAATTATGGTCTGCTAAATGCAGGCCCTTTAAGCAATCTAGCCGAATATCCTTACATCTTTCTGGAGCCGAAATGTTCGTTATGCGTTTTATTACATATGCTCGCATTGGCAAATTGAAGCTTTGACCGTGTTGCGATTTAAGCGTAAATTCAATTTCCTTTGATGATCTTGCTACTTTAGATGAGCCCAAACCAGTAATCTGCAAGGACGTCGGAATGGCTCTAGTGTGTAATAACTGATAGGACGCCTCCGTGATGAATGAACTATGTGACCCTAAATCGATTAATGCTCGTAGGATGAGTGTACTACCATTGTCAGCTTCTACAATCACCATTGCTGTTGCTAGCAATGCTTGTGGCGATTGCCTATTATAATGACAATTTGTCGTAGAACTTGTGGCTTGATTAACCGCTTTGTTTATAGTTTCTGACACCGGTGTGTCTTCGTGTAAAAGTGTGTTGTGTCTTTTACCACATTTAAAACAAGTCCTTTCACTAGGACATGCATCCATGTCGTGAGGGCTTAAGCAATTGAAACATAGTTTCTGGTTTGCCACATATTTCCTCCGCTCTTTGGTAGCGAGGTTCTGGAATAGTTTGCACTTATATATAAAGTGAACATCCTTGCACATCTTGCAGTTCGTGTGTGGACATTTGCCATACAAATGTTGTTTCAAGCATTTGAAACAAATTTTGTGTTCTGATAGAAAAGTTCGTTTAGCTTGAATGGTTAAACGCTTGAACCCTTTGCATTGTTGCAATGTGTGGTTTCCTCTACACATCAAGCAATCTTGTTGCTCCTTGATATTATAATTAGTCGTTTTGTTGATTGTTTTAGGAATTTTATTTTTTGCCGTTCCCACCAAAGCTTCTAAAGTCCTGTATCTGGACTCTAAGAATTCAAATAATTGAAGTGTAGGTGGTAGTGTTATGGATTTGGAGATTTCTTGTTCCCATAAACTTCGGGACTCAAATTCATTTATTCCTGGTGACAGTACATACAAGATTTATAATCTTTTTTAAGTACAATATTATATATTGGTTCTAGAGATAATTGAAAAAAAAAAAACTAAAATATAAAAAGAAACAAGCTAAATCAATTTAGTAAGCTTTACGTTATATGTATACCTAATCGTGCAACTCATAAGCGAAGATAAAATTTATTATTTAAACTTTACATGTTAAATTAAATAAAAATGTTATTTTAAGTGGGTTTTAACTAGCGTTTTAAATACACTGACAGTGCCTGCTGTTTGGATAGCAACAGGTAAACTATTCCATAGCCGGATGATCTGAACAAGGTACGAATTCTCCATGACCAGCCTATGAAATTGAGGCATCACTAAATTTCTATTCCGTTGGGATGTTGTAAACAAGAATAACTCTCTAATATACTCTGGCTTATTTGACTTCAGTATGTTATACAACAAGATAATCGATTTACGTTGTAGAAAATGTTTCAACGAGCATCCTAATAAATGCATTCTAAAAGAGGATACATGGTCAAACCTACGTAATCTAAAAATGAATCGAATACAGTCATTAAATGCAGTCTCTAATTTACGTCCACACACACTATCCAGTTTGGGAAAAACAATGCTACCCGAAGTGAAATGAGGCAAGATTAACGATTTCACTAGCATTAGACGAATACTACAAGGTAAGATATTAGCAGAAAGCCAAAGCCTTCGTAAACCAGAATATATTTTCCTCAATTGCATATTGACATTATCACAACACTTCATACTGCTATTCAAGGTTATCCCTAAATTGGTGACCTTACTAAGCATTGGTAGGACGGAGCCATTTAACACTACTGGTGGAACATCAAGCAAATCAAATGAATTATTGTAGAAGCTTATACACTGGGACTTACTAGGATGTAATTGTAACCTATTATACCTAGACCATGCGTGGATTCTGTCTAAATTCGAGTTAATACGTTATATACAATCTTCAATAAGCCCAATTGGACGACTTAAGTACAATTGTACATCATCTGCGTAGAGGTGAATGCTCACATCGCGAACCATTACTGGCAAGTCATTAATGAATAGGCTGAACAACAATGGACCCATGATAGAACCTTGAGGCACTCCTCGCACTAACGGCAGCGGAATGGATATTCTATCATTGAGCTTGACTTGTTGACTGCGGTCAGATAGAAAACTACTGATCATCGATACTGCTGTACTACTAAATTTAAAAGAGGCATAGAGCTTCTGCAAGAGAATGCTATGCTCAACGGTATCAAAAGCTTTTGAAAAATCCAAAAGCACCAAGGTGGTAAATTTGTCCTGATCCATAGCACTTCTTATGTCAGTGGATATCTTTAAGATAGCAGTTTCACAACTGTGGTGCGTCCTAAATCCGGATTGCCAATAGGTTAATAAATTATTTTTGTCTACGTGTTCAGAAACCTGTCGGTACATTAATTTTTCAACCACTTTAGATAGAAAGCATAGTATGCTAATTGGACGAAAATCTGCTGGAGATTCTGGAGAAGATTTCTTTGGAATTGGAAGAATATTAGCAACTTTCCAATTGGAGGGAAAGGAGGATGAAGACAAGCATGAATTAACTATATGAAGAATAAATGTACAGATGATTGGAAGCAGTATTTTGATAAAGCGCGGTGAGAGGTCATCAGGTCCAGTAGCATCAGATTTTATTGAATTAAGGGCCGAAATAAGTTCAACCATGTTAACGCACCGGAAAGAAAATAGGTCACTGGAATCATGCGAGATACTGCTTACTGAATTGGATAATAAACTAGCCAGATGTTTACCAGACGTTTCATCAGGGGAGTTACTGATCGAGGTAAAAACGGCATTCAATTCTTCAGGTTGGAAACTGGAGTAGCTCTTGTCCTTACCATATACTCCGATTTCCCGCAGATTCCTCCACAACTTTTTTGAATCAAGGTTAGTATTAATTTTGGAACTATAATACTGACGTTTAGCCAGTTTAATCGCTGCGGTGGTTCTATTTCGAGCAGTTTTGTACAAGGACCTGGCTTCGTAAGTTTTGAGCCGCCTATACCGTTGATATAGATACTCACGCTCTATAATAAGCGTGCGGACTCTTGTAGTAAACCATGGGCAGCAATTCGCATCAGTATATTTCACTCGAACAGGTACATATTTATTATACAGATAGGAGATCAACGTCGTACAGATGTCGACTTGGTCATCAACTAATACATAATCATATATCCGCTGCCACGGCAAAACCATGCACTCATCAAATAAGGAATCAGTATCTATATTTTTATAATCTCGGAAAGAATACTTAATAGGAGAGTGATTCATGCCTAGCCTAAGGTCATAGCTGAGAAAAATGATATCATGGTCGAGTGTACTAGGAGGGCTGATTTGATCGTGTGTAATGATCTTTCCATTATCTGTCACAAGAATCAGGTCAAGAATAGAAGGATTAGACGTGTTGTAGTAGGTTGGATAGAAATTAACAAAATCAAAGTGAAGGGACTGGAGTAAGTGTGTGAATTGATTTGCTAAAGTGTCTTGCCTTAGCAAATTGACATTAAAATCACCACCAGACCACCATAATCCTTAAAACAGTCAGTTCCAAAGTTTTTAAAAATAAAGCAGTTGTTTGAGTTCTAAAGTCTTAATAAGCAACAGTTCTAATTAAGTTATACAACTAGACGCGGTTGTGAAAATAAAAGACAACGTTAAGTAAAAGAAGAGTGTTTTCATTTTATCAATCAAACCAGAAAGGGCCAGCGACCTTCTCCCTAGTGGAAAGTACATCGCAGTCCTTGTCGCGACGAAAATTTAAAAGAGGAACCCGCGACAGAACAACTGGTGGCAGCGGTGGGATTTTTTTACGCCAACCAAGGAAGTGAACAACAAAAAAAAAAGAGAAAAACAGAAAAACACCAATGTGCTACCCAAGGAAGTCAGACGATACCATTGAAGTCCCGGAACAAGTTATCATAATACCGGAAGAGGATCCAGAAGAAATCGAAAAAGCGAAGAATACGACTACGAGCTCGAGATAGACATCGATCCCGAGGAAGAAACCCCCACAGTGGAAGAAGTTTATCTGGAGATACACCGGCAAATTACCCCAGAAAGTGACGACGAGGCAACGTGGGACTTCGAAACGTATACGCAAATTAAAGAACTCCTAGCCAATAGAAGAAATAATATGTAAGTCAAAAAACAATATAATAAGTCTTTCATAAAAAAAAAATTTTTTTTTTGTTATAAATATATATATATAAGCTTAATAACAAATGAAGTGAAAATAAAAACAAAAAACCTTTTGTACAACTAAAAGTGAGTGGAAATTGTAGTAAGTAACAAAACAAATTTTTTCTTCTCTGACCCAAGTGATTTTTTTTGAAATTCTTAAAATTCAATTCTCTGAGTGAAAAAAGAAATTTTTTTTTAATTTTTTTTCCTGTTTAAAATTAACTCAAGTGAGCTGTAGTGAAAATTTTTTTTTTCTCAAGAGACTCTTGAGTTTCCGTTTTTCATTTGTTTTATGGTACATTGAGTTCGCTCCTCATTACGATTCCCTTAAAAAAAATTTTTTTTAAGACTTCAAGATTGTTGTTACACGAGCTAAGAATTATTCAGCTCAGGCAAGTCAAAGCCACAAACGTAGCACAAAACGATTAGCTCGAGTTACCCAGTACATACGCCTCCCCAAAATGGCAAACCCTCAAGGCAATGGCGGCGGAGGTAGACCTGTTGTTCCTGTTGGACAGGGTGTACCACCACAGCCTGCACCACCTGCACTTCTTGCACCTCCTGCACTACCAGCAATAAACAGACTCTCGACTAGTGAGGCACGAAATCTCATACCCGAGTATGACGGCAATACGGAGGAGCTTCACAGGTTTTTAGCTTGTTGTGATATATTGTTCTCACAAGCCCAAACTGAGGCAGACAAACTGTTGTACCTCAGCCTGTTAAAGACAAAGCTGACGGGTCCCGCCTATGATCTATTCAAGTATGGAGATTATCCTACTTGGGCAGAACTGAAGGCAGAGCTCAAGTCTCATTTTCAGGAGCATCGCCCGCGAATAGCTATACAGGGTGAACTGCTACGCTTAAGACAAGCTCCAAGAGAAAATGTACAAGACTTTGCTCGCCGAGTAACCAAACAGTTAGCAGATTTAAATAATGCGACTTTAAATGAAGCCCCCCAGTTAGAATCAAGAGCGTTCCTACTTAGCGAAAATGAGCAAAATGCTATCAGGGTATTTGAAGATGGCATCAAAAATGACCAATTAAAAGTCATAATTAAAGCTCGCGCAGAAACTAGACTACGAGCACTGATCACTTTCGCTATAGAGCACGATCAGAGAATAGAAGAGGCTCAACAAACCAATCTCCGCTCACCTCAAAATACTCCAATCATTACATGCGAGTATTGTGGAAAAAGGGGCCACCGTAAAGAAAGTTGTTTTAAACGAAAACAACTTCCCCCATTTCACTCATTTTCAAATATTAAGAATGAGGTCCATAGAATAATATGTGGTTATTGCCACAAGGCAAATCATCGCACCTATGAGTGCAGAAAAAAAATATATGATGAACGCTTTACACGGAGCCCCCAACAAGGCCACCAACGTACAGCGTCATCTTCACAACTACCTTCAAGGTCCTTTACACAAAGGCAACCACAACCAGAACAACCACGACAATTTCGGCAAGTTAGGTGGTCAACACCTACAAATGAGTTCACGGGAAACGAGTTTGCGCGGGAAGAATCGGACGGCGAAACTCCCCGCCAAGTTATCTCTCAGGCCGTCATTCATCAGCAGCCGCTGAACTAGTAACCCAAAAAATAAGGCTACCTATAAATTTAGAGCAAAACACCCTTCTGATTTCATTACCCTTAAACGTATCTATCAAACCCAGTACTACTTTTATAATAGATACTGGAGCAGAAATTAGTCTTCACAAAGCAGAATCAACTCATGATTTAGCCCTCGTATACGAAAACGAGCGCTGTACAATTTCAACTCTTGCTGGAGCTTATACGCCCACAATTGGCATAACCTACGCCAAAATTAATTTAGTTGACGATGTTACAATCGAACATCCATTTCATTTAATCCCAGGAGGTAGTAAATTAACTTACGATGGAATCCTAGGCATAGACTTCCTTTCTAAATACAAATGCAACCTTAATTGTTCAGAAGGTTACATAGAATTAATGACGCCATCAACAGGCATAATTAAAAATTACTGAAAACTATGCGGTGAAAATAAAATTACCAGAGTTAGAGAAAATAAGTATATACAGAGTAATAAAGCTGAGAAATCCACTAAAGAGGTAGATAAAACACAAAATGAAAAATCAAATAAAGAATATACAGAGGTATTTAAAAAGGCTAAAATACAAAATATAAAAGAGGAAGATAAAAAAAAGGTGCATTACCAAATAAATATAAAAGAAAATAATTTAAAAGAGGAACCAATAAAAGGTCCCGAAGAATTACAAAACTTGGAACTTATATCAAGTAAGCACATTGGCATGGACACGCAACGCTACGACTGCGGTTCAGGTCAAGTCATTTCATGTGATAGAGAATTAGGTACGCGACGCTACAACTGCGGCCTAACTCAATCTAGTTCATGTGACAGCAATTTGGGTACACGACGCTACGACTGTGGCCCAAATAAAGCTGACTTGATCAATATAAGTATCCAAGATAATCCCTTACAAAAGGAAGAACCAGGAAAAACTGGTAAAACATATAAAGAAAATACAGCACTGATCTTCTTACAAATCATATATTACCTCTTTCTAATAATTATAAAAAATTCAAAGCTTTCTTTAGAGAAAACCATCAGTTTAAATTCCAGTGTTCATCGAATAGAGGAGAATAAAATTCGAAAGTTGTCAGGCCAGAAAAATCTGATAAAAGGGCCAGTAGATAAAAATTGCAATACAATTGGTATTAAGGAAGAAAATAACGATGACGAAATTCATCCAAAGGAACCACCTCTTACTCAAAACCAAATTATATTACCTCCTAGGTCGGAAGTCATAGTCAACATACCTAATAATGAGACTAGGGAATTATACTGCAAAAAGGAAGAGATTCTACCAGGAATTTTCATAGGGAATACTCTAACCAAACCTGAAAATCAGGTCATCAAAATTCTGATGCTGAACACAAACGAAGAGGAAGTAGTTCTACCAATAAAAGAGATTAATCCATCTTGGGAATATTTAGGTGATTACGATATCATACAAGCTCAATATGATAATGACCCCGTAGAGAATAGGTTGAAAAAACTTGAAAACACCCTGAGGTTGGATCATTGTAATAAGGAAGAAAGAAAAACCATACTAGACGTATGTCCACAATACAATGAGCTGTTCTATCTGGAGGATGACTCCCTTACTTGTACAGATGCAGCAACGCACACAATACCAGTGAAAGTAGATACAACACCGATATACGTAAAACCATATCGTTTACCAGAATCCCAGAGAGATGAAATCAACAGGCAGATAGGCGAAATGCTGGATCAAGGAATCATAAGTCCAAGCCGAAGCCCTTGGAACTCGCCTTTACTAATAGTTCCAAAGAAGCCAGACGAAACTGGAAAGAAATGATGGCGAATCGTAGTGGACTTTAGGCGTCTAAACGAGGCTACTCTAGGAGATGCCCCATTGCCAAACATAACTGATATATTAGATCAATTGGGACGATCTAGATATTTTACAACCCTAGATTTGGCAAGCGGATTTCATCAGATTCCCATGGACGAAAAAGACAAGGAAAAAACAGCCTTCAGTACACCATTTGGGCACTACCATTACAATCGTATGCCATTTGGGCTGAAAGGCGCCCCAGCCACTTTCCAGCGGCTCATGAACAATGTCTTGACTGGATTACAAGGATTACACTGCTTTGTGTATCTCGATGACATTGTGATCTATGGATATACTCTAAAAGACCACAATGCAAAATTAGTACAGGTATTCGAAAGATTAAAAAGTCATTTATTAAAATTACAGCCAGATAAATGCCACTTTCTTAAGAAAGAGATTGCTTACTTAGGGCATGTCGTAAGCGCAGATGGAGTTCAACCAGATCCTTCAAAAATAACTGTAGTCAAAACTTATCCCAAACCTAAAAAACCAAAGGATGTCAAAGCATTCCTTGGATTTGTAGGATACAATAGGCGTTTCATACAAAACTTTTCAAAACTAGCAAAACCACTAACAAAACTGCTAAAAAAGGATGTGCCGTTCCTATGGGACAGCTTTTGTGACGAGTCTTTTAGAACTCTAAAAGAAAAACTGATCACTTCTCCCATACTTGCATACCCAGAATTTGATAAACAATTTGTCATTACAACTGACGCAAGTGACATAGCAGTTGGTGCAGTTCTATCACAAGGCGAAATTGGTAAAGATCGACCCATATGCTATGCTAGTAGAACCTTAAGTCCAGCAGAAACAAGGTATTCTACTATCGAGAAGGAATTACTAGCCATTGTATATGCAGTTGAACAATTTCGACCCTATGTATATGGTAGAAATTTTACCATCATAACGGACCACACACCGCTAGTTTGGTTAATGAAATTAAAGGATTCCACTTCTCGACTCATGAGATGGCGAATCAAGTTAGAAGAGTATGACTACACTATTATACACAAACCAGGCACATTGAACGCCAACGCAGACGCCTTAAGCAGAATAATCCCTACAGAAGTAGATGAAGAGAAAGCTGTAAATATAATGAACAGAAATCAAGCTAAAAGTCAAACCAATATGACAAGCTTACCGAAACCAGATGACTTATACAGTAAATACATTTCAGCTGTTCATCCAGCTAATAATTTAATAACAGAAAGCAGCGATAACTTGTTGAACCAAAAAGGCATCAACCATAAATTCTTCTTATTACCAAAATCTGAAGATGAAACCGAGTCCTATTTGAAAGACCTCTTTCCTGCTATGGAAAATGAGCTTACTACAGACCTTATAAAATGCTATCAAATGAAGAAACATAGTTACATAATAGCTAAAAGTGAAATACCTATGAGAACTATAGACGATCACAAACAGGTGTTAAACGTATTAACCCAATTTAAAAATCATTGTATTCACAATAAATTTAATGAAATAAACTTATCACTTCCGAACATAGATTTATTAGCGCTCTCAGAACTAAAAAATATGGTTCATTTCATATTAGGAAGCCAAGTTTCTGTTAAAATTTTCTTATCTCGCGTAAAAGTAGTAACAAGCACTGAAGAACAAAAACAAATAATAGAGACGTTTCATTTGTCTCCAATCGGAGGACATCAGGGAATTACACGTACAATTAAGAGGATCCAAACCATGTATAATTGGCCCAAACTCAGTCAGGACGTAGAAAGTTTCATTAAGAAATGCTCATCCTGTCAGGCCAATAAGCTCTCAAAGAATCCGAAAATCCCGATGAAAATAACCACAACCAGTTACAGACCTTTTGAGAAGGTATCACTAGATATAGTGGGACCACTCCCGGTTAGTCACGAAGACAACAGATTCCTCTTGACCTTCCAGGATGATCTTACTAAATATACGGAAGCGACACGTTTGCGCAATGCCGAAGCTCGAACAGTGGCCGAAGCATTCACTACAAAAATAGTCTGTAAACATGGCATACCTGAGTCAATATTAACCGATCAAGGATCTAATTTCCTGAGCGAAATATTTACTCAAATGTGCAAATTATTAAAAATTTCCAAACTACAAACTACCCCATATCATCTCCAAACCAACGGAGCCTTAGAGCGGAGTCACAGGACTCTGGCCGAATATTTACGCCACTACGTAAACCGCGATCCGCTTACATGGGACACATGGATCCCTTACGCAATATTCGTATACAACACTAGCATACACTCCAGTACTGGATATTCCCCTTATGAACTCTTATACGGATTTCCCCCAAAAATACCTTCGACTATTAAAACTTCTCCAGTCATAAACTACAACTATGACAATTACGCGAATGAACTCAGAGCAAGACTTCAACACAGTCACAAAATTGCTCGAGAAAGTCTGATAAACGCGAAGGAAAAATCCAAACTTACGTATGATAAAAGTACTAAAACCAAATCATATAATATTGGAGACAAGGTACTATTGAAAAATCATGCAAAGAAGAATAAATTATCTCCCTTATGGGTTGGACCGTATGAAATAGTTGGAATTAATTCCACCGAGAACTCTACGATTAAGATAGGAAATAAGACTAAAACAGCGCATAACAATAATTTAAAATTATATATAGATTAACTTATAATCAAACATCCTCACTACAGGATTATCTTTTGGGCAATTGTTTTCTGGCAAGCAACACTGGCAACAGCAGCTAATGTGGAACCATTAAGCATTACCCAATTAAGCGCTAACCCCGGAATATATTTCGAGGAAGTAGGACGAGTGGAATTGTTCAGCAACGATTGGCAAGTAATTATCTACTACGAGCTTAGAGACTTCAACTTTGAATTAGAAAAATTAAGTAACTGTACAGAAAACGCTCGTATTCTTTGTGATTTAATAGAACGATATCATGATAGGTTACCTTTGTGCGACGATATCACACACCAATTACACACTATCAATAGGGCACTAAGACAAAATTCACTCTTATTAAAACCTGAAACGGGACGGTTTAAGAGAGGCTTGTTTAACGCGGTAGGCATGTTGAGTAAAACTTTATTCGGAACACTAGATGCTGATGACGCACTAGAGCTAAAGGCACATATTGAAAAATTAAATGATGATCACGAATACTTATCACATTTAGTTAAAAACCAAACCCTCATAATAGACACTACAGTAAACATTTTTAACAAAACCCGTTTAGCAATTAAGGAACAATTTATACACATAGAAAATAAACTGACGACCTTAAGATCAGCAGTAAACAAAATCAACACACAGATACTCCACCAAAACATAACCACGGACTTAGAAACCATGGTCTCTTTAACAGCATTGGTGGTGCTACGTTTTCAATCAACTCAGAATCTTCTAATCGATCTAGTAACTGACGTACGTCACGGAAAACCCCATCCATCAATTATCACACCTGACCAAATGAGAATGATTTTAGAAACAATACAGAAAGAAATCCCCGATACCCTCACATTACCCATAAATAAAGACAAAAACAGTTTATTACAATTATATCAAATTAGTTCCGTTCGTACAGCCATAGTCGACAAAAGAATAATATTTCATCTCAAAATTCCACTACCCTTCAAGGAAAAATATCAATTAATAAAAGCATATCCACTACCCACTTCATACAAAGATCAGTTTGCATACATTAAACCTTCCTTAGAATATCTTGTCGTTGATTACAATAGAGAACACTATTACCCCTTGAATACAATAGACCTTCAAAATTGTCAGACACATGATCTAGTATCATATCTGTGTCGAAGAATCCATCCTATCTTCAATGTTCATTCAAGCAACAACCTATGTGAAATAGATTTATTAAAGCATAGCAGCAAAGTGCCATCTCACTGTAAAATTCAAACAGTAACTCAGTTAGATTTTTGGATTCAACTTTCCCAACCAAGCAAATGGCTATTTTCCATGCAAAATCCAGTCACTATTGATACTGTTTGTGGAGATGAAATCAGCTCTAAAATGCTACAAAACACTGGAGTAGCTCAAATAGCTTCAGGCTGTTACCTAAGAACTAAAGATCTAGTCATACAAGCACACAATATAAAACAAACAGAGCTCAATAATCATTACCTACCTTCTCTTAACCTCACATATACAATACCACAAATAAAACAAGAAAGCCCTATAGCAAAACAAGTACATGTAATTAGATTTCACGACAACCAGGAATTACAAGAACTTAATGTCGCTATAAAACAACAAGAGAAAGACCTAGAATCACATAGATTAAAAAACTTGTCATTTCATGACATACATCATTACACGCTATCTTACTCAATAATTATCATTGTAATTATTGTCTTTGGAGCAATACTCTCGAGAAAGAAGTTTTTGAAAAATGAAAAAAAAGAAGAAGATAATAGCGAGCACTTGGAGGAAGTTAAGCATGACACTTCCAACCAACTGATCATGCAAACCGAACACTTACATACATACAGTAGCTAAAGCAAAAATGCGCAGAAACCAATTTCCACAAGCTTTAAATTTTTACTCAGATACACATAAAAAGCTTACAAAAGCCATATGTAAAAAAAAAGAAGAAGAAAGTAAGCTAAATTAAACTTAAAATTATATATGTAACTCTTAGCATTAGTGAAAATTTTCTTTTAATAATGATTAACGCCTAATTATATGAAAATAATTTTAAACCTTGTGAACTTTTATTTCTTAACTTAATATTACTTACCACTTAAATAAAAGAAAAATGAGAATTGTAAAACTATATATTAATAACACAAGGAAAAGAGGAAGACCTTATATTTTATACTTTTTCAACTGTTATATCCCATAGACTAGATACAATTAGATAAGTTAATTAAGGCCTAAAAATATGCAAATGTTTTACTTTCAACAAGCAAATTAATGTAACTAGAATAATCCTAAAGATATGCAATAATATAACCAATAACTATTGATAAAATTAATGTATCTAGAATAACCCTAACAATATGCAATAAGACGACTGACAACTAACTTAGAGATATAAAACTAAAGAATTAATTAATATAAGAAAAGATTAGCACACTGCGGAACCAGAACTCACCTATCAAACAGAAAGTTCCCTCCTGAACTTTCTTTTTCTAAGGGGGATGGTGTAATGAGCCCACAGCCTCATCACTTTCTCCATTTCCCCCAATAGGCTAAACGCCAAAGCAATATCAATAACTTATCAAATTTCACATTTGCATCATCATCGAATATCATTCTCGAATATCAATAACATCCGGAAATTTCAATTCCCACGGTAAATTCAAAAGAACCTTCAAAAATTCATCCTAAAACCAAATGTATACTTACATGCATTAGTTTCGCTTTCTGAAAGCAAATATTTCCGCATAAACAATGCGACACATTTTCACATTAGTTGCGCATGACCAATTGTTCAAAAACAAACATTCCCCATATGTGAAAATGCAGTCGCATCACAATGGAAACAATGTCGTTTAACCCATAAAATGTTGCAACCTATTTTCAAGTACACGACGCTTATGCTCTTGAAAATTGACCGTCATATACACCCCACAGCGCTGGGTCTTGCATCATGGAAATAAACAAACATGCACCATATGTTTACCTTTGCCATGATGCAAGCCACTGCACTGCTGGTTGTGACAATATGTCGGTATACATACAAATTATGTGTTCACTATTGACCAATAGCAGGCATTTTCTTCGCATTCTCTTTGCTCATGCTTAAACGGCTTATACATGTTAAGTATAACATTGCCCAATAGAAGCTATTCAGCCAATTCGGCTTATGTGCCTGAACGGCGTGCTGCTGCAATGATATTATGCAGCTGGGCGTGTTTCATTTTTTAAAGATGAGGAAGTAAATTCCCTCCACGCGGATTTCCGCGTTTTGAATGGCAAGTACTGAAACTGCCTAAATAAATAGCCGCGTTCTAACCAAGAACAGGCAGCGCGTTTTTGGATCTTTCCAGAGTGCGTTTTCGCGTTGAGTTTTGAAAAAGAGTCAAAAGAATAAGGTTGACCCCCCACCAGCGGTAAGGCAACCTATTCTATTCTGTTCTACACTAGAGTTAAAATAATCCTTAAAACAGTCAGTTCCAAAGTTTTTAAAAATAAAGCAGTTGTTTAAGTTCTAAAGTTTTAAAAAGCAACAGTTCTAATTAAGTTATACAACTAGACGCGGTTGTGAAAATAAAAGACAACGTTAAGTAAAAGAAGAGTGTTTTCATTTTATCAATCAAACCAGAAAGGGCCAGCGACCTTCTCCCTAGTGGAAAGTACATCGCAGTCCTTGTTGCGACGAAAATTTAAAAGAGGAACCCGCGACAGAACAATTTCAACCTTTCCACAATAAAATCGGACGTGGATGCTACCGGTTCTGCTTCCGCGGCTGAACTCGATCGATCTGGAGGTCCTGGGGTTGTGACCTCAGTTGATGGCACTGGTGTAATCGGCGAGCACTGTACCGCATATGGGTTTCCTAACTTGGGGTCTCCAGAATCCACCTTCCTGGAGTGACTATGGGCGAGATATTTGGGACATCCTTCAGCAAGTACGCCAAAAGGCGTGGCGTTGACAGCGATTGGGGAGCCTTGGGAGAACCAGGTGGCGTCACCAAATCCGCTTCACTGGTGGTGATCTCCAGGACGTCATCCATTTTAATTGCGATTCTAGATGTTTGGAAAAAACAAAAACAAAACAAAAATTGATTAATAGTTTAATACCGACAAATTATTCTACTACAAGGGGTGCCTTGTCCAATTAACGAGGCGATATTATGTGGGATTATTGGATAGCTAAACGGGCAAGGAAGCGATTTTATTTATAGGTCTACGGAAGGAAGATGTTTGGGTTTTTATTGTAACAACTCTTGTTTTTCCATTGTCTCCGGGATGAGTTTTCTCAATTATCCCTAAAGCCCATTTTCCAGGTGGAAGACGTTCTTCCTTTAATAAAACTACTTGGTCTTTTTTTATGTCTTCTGTGTTCTTAGTCCACCTTTGCCGTTGCTGTAATTGGGACAAGTATTCATGAAACCATCTTTTCCAAAACGTTTGTTTTATCTGTTGAATTGCGTGTCATCTTTTTAACGCATGTACATTTTCGTCAATAAGATGCGCTTCTCCAGCTGTTGTTATTGCCTTGCCGATTAGAAGGTGTCCTGGGGTGAGGACGTCAAGATTTGTCGGATCATTTGATAAACTACACAATGGTCGTGAGTTCAATACTGCTTTGATTTGTGTTAACAAAATGCTGAGCTCTTCAAAGGTTAACACTGTTTGTCCTACCGTTCTTTTTAAATGATGTTTAACGCTCTTTACTCCGGCTTCCCAAAGGCCACCAAAGTGTGCAGCTAGTGGGGGGTTAAAATGCCAATTAACGCCCTCACTAGCTGTTATGCAAGCTGTCTGTTCATTTGCTTCTCTAATGGCCTGGATTAAATCTCGTTTCAAAATTCTGTCGGCCCCTATGAACGTTGTCCCATTATCAGAGTATAAGTTCGTGCATAGACCTCTTCGACTTGTAAATCTTCTAAAGGCAGCAAGAAATGCTTCGGATGTCAAATCTGAGACAGCTTCAATGTGGATCGCCTTAGTTGCCATGCAGACAAAAAGACAAATATATCCTTTGTAGATTTTAGCTTTTCTGTGTTTTGACATTTTTAAGTCTATTGGACCTGCGTAATCAAGTCCAGTATTTTCAAATGGTCGAGCTTGAGTTACTTGTTGGATAGGCAAGTTTCGCATAATCTGTGTTTGATTATGGTGTCGATGTCTTGCGCAAGTGACACATTGAAAGATTTTTGCCTTAATAGTGGACCCACCGTTTATGATCCAGTATTTTGTGCGCAATGTATTTAAAACTAGTTGAGCACCACCGTGCAACGTTGTCATATGATATTTCAGAACTATGATGTCTGTTATATGATGCTTACTGGGCAAAATGATAGGGTGTTTTGTATCATATGGGAGGTTTGAATGTTCTAACCTTCCCCCTACTCGAAGATGAAAGTATTAAGCCTTATGAGAATGCTTTTTTTTGTTATTGGTTTCCCGGTTTGCAGTAGGCAGTATTCTGATTGAAAAATTTCTTTTTGTAGACAGCGAATGATTGCTGTTGTGGCCTCCTTTAATTCTCTGACCTTTGGATACGTCATTGAGCTTTGTTGCTCGGAACCTCCGTTATTTAGAAATCGGCGACAATACGCCGTAATGCGTAATAATTTGTCAAAGGATGAATATTTTCTCAGTAGTATAAATTCATCTTTTTGCTGCGTGGTGAGCAATACTTGGGATGATTTAGTTTCCAAGTCTGTTTCGCAGACGTCATTGGATGTCGGCCAGAATTCTTCAGCTTGTGATAGCCAGGATGGGCCATTCCACCAACTGTTGTTGTGAACTATTGACGATGGCATAATGCCCCGAGAAGCTATGTCTGCCGGATTATCCTTCGTTGGTATGTACCTCCAGACATTGTTCCTTGAATTTTCTTGGATCTCCACTACTCTGTTTGCTACGTATGTTCGCCATTTGTTAGGGTGACCTTTGATCCAAGCAAGTACTATCTTGGAATCAGACCAGGAGACCGCCTTGACGTCACATAGTTGCATGTCCGACTTAACTTGCGTAATCAGTTTACTTAGTAGGACTGCTCCACACAACTCCAATCTCGGTATTGAAACAGGTTTGATTGGAGCCACCCGTGTTTTAGCTATAACCAAATTCGTGTATATCTTACCATTGGTATGTGTCACTCGAAGGTATACGATAGCAGCAACTGCTTGAGTGGAAGCATCACAAAATCCATGTATCTGACAATTGATCATTCCTGGGTGTAGGTTGACCCATCGTGGAATTTTTACTTCATTGAAATGATCGATTTCTCTATCAGCTGGTGGAATATTTTCCAATAAACTTGTGTGGTTTGCGACCCATTTCCGCAACTTGAAACCACCCCCTTTGAACAATGCGATAAGTTCCTGTTGTAGGTTTAGTGCCTGGGATATTGTGTCTGCTCCTGTCAGGACATCATCAACATATAAATCTTCCAGTACTGTTTTTGATGCTACTGGAAACCTTTTATCATCATCGATCGCCAATTGTTGTATGGTTTTTATAGCTTTAGCTCTTTAAGTGGTGCAGTCTTTGTATCTCTCCAGAAAGTTGTTTAATATCGTTAATCATCTGGAGGTATACGTATCATGCGACACATTTTCTCTATATCGGCGTTTAGTGCATATTTATGCTTTCGCCATTTCATCAGTGTAGAAAATAGCTTCGGTTGAAGTGTTGGACCAGTCATCATGTGTTCGTTTAAGCTCCTTTCATTAGACGTTTTTGCTGATGCGTCAAATACTACCCTCAGTTTGGTAGTGGGACTTTCTTTAATGACGGCGTGATGAGGGAGGTAATACCGCAGGTAAATACCCTGGACGATATTCCTTTCATACGTCTTCTTTAATGGTACCATATGACCTAATTCTTCATATTCGTTCATACATTGCGTATAAAGTGTTTTGAATTCAGGATCTCTTTCACACTTTTTCTCAATTTGGAAGAACCTGTTTAACGCCATGTTTCTGGATTCCCCTAGTTGGGGACTCCCTTCGTTTTTAAATGGTAGTCTCACTTGATATCTACCATTTTCTAGTCGTGTATGAGTTCGCGTGCAAAACAGCTCACACTCATTCTCCTCTTTAGTCAAGTTGCGCTTCTGCATTAACTCCTCATCTTCCCAAAATTTACGTACCATGGTATCTATTCTAGCGTCCATCGCTTCACTGCTCGTAAAGGTAGAAAACGTTGATGAGGCTTCTTGTTTCTTCAGTGTATTGTTTGACGGTGTTTCGTCGAAGAGAATCCATCCTAACCTTGTCTGTTGTGCAACAAGTCCTGTATTAGATATGTGACGAATTCCTTCCTTTATAATAATTGCATAAGCCTTCACGCCTATCAGGAGATCGATCTTACTAGATTGTAAGAAATTATGGTCTGCTAAATGCAGGCCCTTTAAGCAATCTAGCCGAATATCCTTACATCTTTCTGGAGCCGAAATGTTCGTTATGCGTTTTATTACATATGCTCGCATGGCAAATTGAAGCTTTGACCGTGTTGTGATTTAAGCGTAAATTCAATTTCCTTTGATGATCTTGCTACTTTAGATGAGCCCAAACCAGTAATCTGCAAGGACGTCGGAATGGCTCTAGTGTGTAATAACTGATAGGACGCCTCCGTGATGAATGAACTATGTGACCCTAAATCGATTAATGCTCGTAGGATGAGTGTACTACCATTGTCAGTGTTACGTTGTAAACTAATAATTTCCCATTTTGTGTATTATAAACTAGTAATTATCTTTAGTATGGCAACTCTTGTCACTTTTCTACTTACCAATATCTATTTCACTCATTCAAATACATGTACAAGTTTTATATATTCAGATCAGTCTATATAGTAACAGGGAATTATTGTACTCTTCTTCTAAAAGTGACTGCCGTCCGATACACAAGTCTTGTCAGTTCGTTGCTAGTAGTAAAATAAATTTGATTATCAGTAAAAAACAAGTCTTCTTTCTTCAACCGACATAACCCTATGTCCGGACAATTCATTGGTCCTTCGAGAAGTTTATCCTTTGGAAATACAGGATCCTAAAAATCAACAAAATAAGGAATACAAGGAAAAATTTCATCAGCCAAACAGAAAAATTCAAGCAAGCAGCAATTACACAAAGCTCGGAACATTATAAGCAACAGGAGTAATTACAATTTCCACCGAACGAGATAAGTACACAAATAATTTGTTTCTTAAAATTTTTTTTTTTTCAATAATCGCAAAGTGTTAAGAATCAAGCCATAAGAAGTAGTGCAACGTCAATAAAATTAAAAGTGCGTATCCATCTGCATAAATGCACATTGCCTATAGTTGAGGAGAATTTTTTTTGGATTTTGGTTTTACAAAAAGAAATAATACGATATTTCGTCGATTAATTGGATATACTGGTATAACGGTAGCTCAAGTATATAAGTACGGTACATAATAATCGAGTATACATAGTATACTATACACAAATGTTGAAGAGGAATGTGAGTACATCCGAAATTCGGAATACATAATACACAAGTCAATGTATGTAGGCAATGCGTCCGATGCACACAGTTAGCGATTGGTGTCAGTGAGAAAATTCCATTTGTGGCGGTCAATCGTGAACGTCAAAATCACAGTATCGGCGATTATTTATGGTATAGTCAAAAATACAGTGCCGGCAGCAAAAAGTGTTGCACAATATTAATTTAAGACATCGAATTTTTTCTTCTAATTCATTGTTTTTCTTCTTTTAATGACAATTATAGAATATGAAACAATCATTTTAATAAAATTTCTACAAAGAGCCAACATAATTAGTCTCTTTATTAAAAATATATATGATATAAACGACGTATCGTTGAAAATCGTTAATTGACATTGCATATTCCAGAAACAAAACAAATTCAAGTTTTTTTTCTTATAATATAATAATATTAGTATACTATAAGGTGGAAATTGAGTAGTGAAATTGTTCAAGACAAAACGAAAAACAACGGTTCAGCTTATCGACAATTATTTGGTGAATTTTACACAGATATCGAACATAACAAATTAAAAACATATAGACATTATATTTTATATTTGAATATATGAACTATATTACAAAAAACATTCTAATTAGCTATACAATTTTTATATAATATTCTAATAATTCTACAAAGTATAAAGTACTATAAGGTATATAAGGTATTGAATAAATAAAAGTTAAAGCAGCATAGATTTAAATAAGCTGGAAAATGGCTGAGTTGCAAAGTTGGAAGCAAAAGAGAGCTAGGGTTGAAGGATCTATTTCAAGAATCAAAGAATATGCGGGAACAATTTCTGAAAATACAGACATTGTGGACATCTCAACAAGATTACAGAAATTAAAAGAAGCATTTCAAGAGTTTTGTATTTATGATGATAAAATATCGCTACTACCAAATGAGAGTTCCAACTTTGCAATAGTTGAAGAAATTTACTGGCAAATAGAAGCGACTCTACAGAGAGAACTCAATCATAGAACTCATTCAACCAATCATCACGTACAGCAATCACAACCAGATCAATTAAATGAGACAATGCTTGCATTATCCAATCAACACAAAAATCTTCTTGAGGTATTAGCAGAACGAACTGCTAGCCAACCAGCAAGTGAACCAAGGCTGCCAAGGTTAACAATTCCAGCCTTTGATGGAAGTTACATCGACTGGCCATCATTCCAAGACCTTTTCACGACAACAGTACACACGAATTCAACACTAAATAATGTGCAAAAATTTCAGTATTTGAAAGGACTTCTAAAGGGAGAAGCATTAATGCAAATACGACACATATTAGTTACAGAAAGTAATTATGGCACTGCATGGAACAGATTAGTAGAACGATATGATAGGAAGAAGTAAATTATAAACGATTTCATTAAAACTTTTGTTGATCAGCCAAGCATATCTCAGGCAAATGCGTCAAACTTAAGAAGGCTATCAGATATATCTGATGAAATTATAAGAGGCTTAGAAGCGTTGGGTCATGAAGCTCAAGCGCGTGATCCATGGATCATTTACATGCTACTCCAAAAAACAGATGGAGATACAAGACAATTGTGGGCACAACATACATCAGATAAAACATTTCCAAGTTTTCAAGACTTCATCAAATTTGTAAATAACAGATGTGACGCTCTAGAGGCATACAACGCAAATTTGACACAAAATTCATCACACACGGAAAAAGCACAAGCAGCACTTAGAACACACTTTAATTCGTCAAGAGCTAAGTGCCCCAAATGCAGTAGCAATCATCCGCTTTTCAAATGTGCCAAATTCAAAGCACTTGATACTCCAACAAGACGAAAGTTAGTATTGCAACATAATTTATGCTTCAATTGTCTGGATCGTGGACATCAGACAACGGCATGTAGGTCATCGTTCCGATGCCATTATTGTAATGAAAAGCATCATTCAGCACTACATCAACATACGCAGATGCACTGTCATCATTCAACTGCTTATGCGTCAAACAGAGCAGGCAACACACCTACAATCAACAAATCAAATAATCAACAAAACTCAGCTGTTAATTCGAGGCTATATCCGACACTATCTACAACTAGTTTCGATACCTCTTACAATTCATCTCAAGGTCGACAATCATCGCTAGACCCAACCTCGATACCATATACGCCTAATAGCAACGCATCACTCAACAATGCGACACCAAATTCCATAACAGTCCGAGAGGAAGATCACATCACAAGGGAACATTCAAGTGCAACAGCAGGGCCATACAGTTCAAAGCCTGCAAAAAATCTACATTGTCACCAAATTAATCATCAACATCCATTACACAGCCACAATTCTCTAACAAAGTTGCCTGTGACATTACTCCCAACAGCCATTGTGTTCGTAAGAGACAGACAAGGAGTACTACAACCGTGTCGAGCTCTGTTGGATTCAGCATCCATGGCAACATTTATAACTGAAGCCTGCGTACAGAGGCTCAGGCTACCACGCACAAATCATCGATCATCAGTGAATGGGTTGTCCTCTGTGGAAGTAACAACAACACGAGGGGAAGTTACCTTACATTTGGTACCAGAAAATAGTGAGAGTTTACAAATTCAAGCATTTGTTTTGAAGAAGCTCACATCAGCTATGCCACCTGTGGATACATCTACGGACTTCTGGCCATATATTCACCAAGTTAAATTAGCAGATGAATTATTTCACCGTAGCAGTGAAATTGACATCCTCATCGGCGCTGACCACTTTTTTACTGTCATTCAAGATGGACAAATTCGACATCCATCAGGAGCACCTATCTTGCAAAATACTATCTTTGGATGGGTGGTCTCCGGGCAACACAATACAATCCAGAGCATACACAAGGTGGATAATTTCCACATCACTATAAACAGAAACATCGATGAAGTACTAAAACAGTTTTGGGAACTTGAGAATATCCCTTCATCGTCAAATTATTTCACGGATGAAGAAATATTGTGTGAAGAGCATTTCACGAAACATACATACGTCGACAAGGAGGGGAGGTTTGTTGTACGACTTCCTTTCAAGGAGCCTGCAGAAAAGCTTAGAAATTCAAGACGCACTGCTATTTCCTGCTTTCTTTCATTGGAGCGACGCTTAAGGAAGAACCCACAACTCTACAAAGAATACAGAGAATTTATCCACGAATATCAGACTCTTGAACACATGAAGGAAATACCGAGTCATCTGATAACTATTAATGATAATGAAGTACAAGGCTTCTACTTACCTCACCATCCAGTGGTAAAGCAAGCGAGTTCCACTACAAAGTTACGGGTTGTATTCAATGCTTCCCGTAAAACAACATCTAACACCTCTCTCAACGAAATATTGGGGGTCGGACCTACCATTCAGCGTGAACTTTTCTCATTAATACTCAATTTTCGACGATATAAAGTGGCAATCTCCGCAGACATTGCCAAAATGTACCGCCAAATCAAAATGAACGCGCTCGACTGGAACTATCAACGGATAGTTTGGAGAGATGATCCAAGTACCAGGATAAAGGACTATTGGTTAACCACAGTCACCTACGGAACCTCCTCTGCTCCATTTTTAGCTACCAGAGCACTCATACAAATAGCTAACGAGTGTGCAGCAACTGATCCAAATTTAGCAAATGTAATCAAAAATCATTTCTATATGGATGACTTGCTTTCAGGTGCAAATAATCCTGAAGAAGCTACTGATTTACGAAAGCGGCTAGAAGAGCAACTGAATCGTAGGGGATTCGAACTTCGTAAATGGAAAGGCAGCTCTGAAGAATTTATTAAGGACGTACCCTTGTGGAAAAGAGACCCAGGCTGCATTCAATTTTCTGAAGGAAACACTAAAATATTAGGTTTGTCCTGGAATCCAAAGGCTGATTGTTTTGTCTTCAATGCCTCTCTCAATAGAAATGGTCCACTAACCAAGAGAAATATTCTTGCCGAATCTGCAAAAATCTTTGATCCGCTAGGGTTGTTGTCTCCCGCAACCATAGCAATAAAAATACTTTATCAGCAACTCTGGCTAGAAAAGTTAGGCTGGGATGATGTCTTACCTGAGTCCCTTACAAAGAAATGGCAGACATTCGAAAATGAATTCAGCAAATTTGAGGAAATGCAAGTACAACGCTGGCTCAACTCGACGCAATTCCAAAATTGTCAACTGCACGGCTTCTGTGATGCGTTGGAAGCAGCATATGCTGCAGTAATTTACTGTCGAAGTATGGAAAATGGTCATATTAAAACCAATATAGTGGCAGCAAAAACGCGAGTCACACCAATTAAGCAACAATCGTTGCCCCGTCTAGAGTTGTGCGGAGCTTTACTGTTGGCAAGGTTATTTGTATGTGTTCTTGCTGCTCTTGATAATCCAAACACTCAGTGCTTCGCCTGGACTGATTCAAGTATAGTGCTTAGCTGGCTAAATTCCCAGCCCAGACGCTGGAAGGCATTTATTGCCAACCGTACGTCAGAGATACTTAGCACACTTCCAATAAACAAGTGGAGACATGTCACTTCAAACGACAACCCGGCTGACTTAGCATCCCGAGGAATCTCACCACAATCCCTAATAAAATCCGTTATTTGGTGGCAAGGGCCCTACTGGATGAGTAAATTGGAAAATACTTGGCCAACTCAAGCTTCACCCCAGATGAGTAAAGCAGCAGAACAGGAAGAACGACCTCGCAAAGTCCACACGCTTCAGGCTGCTCTGGCGAGCAGTCCTTGGGACCACATCACCAACATTATTTCTTCATTTCCCCGCATTATTCGATTTATGTCTTACTGGAGAAGATATATATTTAAACTGAAACACAAAACATTTCTGCGCTTAGGAAGGGCAAGCACCCCACCAGTTTACGACAATTACCTCTCAACAAAGGAATTGCACCAGACCACCACCATATGTATTAAATGGGTCCAGCAGACAACCTTTAAAGAAGACCTGAAATGTTTAAGCTCAATTAAAATACTTTCATCCAAAAGCAAGATCGTGGCACTTTCACCTTTCTTGGATGAAGCAGGACTCCTACGAGTAGGAGGGCGAATTCAGCATGCCGCATGTCAATACAACACCAAACATCCTATTATTCTGCCGAAGAAGCATATTGTTACTTCTCTCATTGTACAACAATATCATCTACAATACCTACATCCAGGTCCTACATTATTATTGTCCATCATCCGGCAGCAATATTGGATAATTGGCGGTCGTAGCACCATTCGCCAATATATCCACAAGTGTATCCCCTGCTTTCGACAACGACGTACTACACATCAACAGTTCATGGCAAGTTTACCTGAACCACGTGTACGTCCCAGCAGACCCTTTTCACAGTGCGGAATAGACTATGCAGGTCCAATTCGAATAAGATTGCACAAAGGACGTGGCGCCAAGCTCAGCAAGGGCTACATAGCCTTATTCGTATGCTTTAGCACTAAAGCTATTCATGTGGAACTCGTGTCGGACTTGACCTCGGACGCATTTATCGCAGCGTTGAAACGGTTTACTGCGCGGCGCGGAATTCCGTCGGCTATATACAGTGACAACGCGACTAACTTTGTCGGAACAAAGCGTAAACTATCAGAACTCTATAAATTGGTCTTATCAAAAAGTTATAATGAACTAATCTCCTCTTTTCTATCTCAGAAGCAAACCGTTTGGCATTTTATTCCACCAGCTTCACCACATTTTGGCGGCATCTGGGAGTCAGGGGTTAAAGCAGTGAAAACCCACATGAGACGAGTCATCGGCGATACACCCCTAACGCTCGAGGAGATGGCGACGTTACTCACACAGATTGAAGGCATTCTAAATTCACGACCGCTGACGGCGATTAGTGACGATGACATCAGCAGTTTGGACGCTTTAACACCGGCTCATTTTTTGGTTGGCACAGCACTCACCGCTCTGCCTGAGAGGAACTTTAACGATCTGAACCCACCTTACTTAACCCGGTGGCAGCAAGTACAGAAGATGACGCAGTCGTTTTGGAAACAATGGTCAACACAGTATCTTCACTCACTTAACCAACGTCCAAAATGGAGATACGCAGCCTCTAACCTAGCTGTTGGCGATGTAGTTCTGATTCATGAAGAAAACCTTCCCCCGTCCGCTTGGCTTCTTGGAAAAATCACTGCAGTTCACCCCGGCCTGGACAATTTAGTACGAGCAGTAACCATCAAAACTAGTCATGGCGAACTGAAGCGCCCCATCATAAAAATTGCTAAATTACCAATAGATTAAGAAAGTTCTTAATGGCGGCAGTATGTTACGTTGTAAACTAATAATTTCCCATTTTGTGTATTATAAACTAGTAATTATCTTTAGTATGGCAACTCTTGTCACTTTTCTACTTACCAATATCTATTTCACTCATTCAAATACATGTACAAGTTTTATATATTCAGATCAGTCTATATAGTAACAGGGAATTATTGTACTCTTCTTCTAAAAGTGACTGCCGTCCGATACACAAGTCTTGTCAGTTCGTTGCTAGTAGTAAAATAAATTTGATTATCAGTAAAAAACAAGTCTTCTTTCTTCAACCGACATAACCCTATGTCCGGACAATTCAGTCAGCTTCTACAATCACCATTGCTGTTGCTAGCAATGCTTGTGGCGATTGCCTATTATAATGACAATTTGTCGTAGAACTTGTGGCTTGATTAACCGCTTTGTTTATAGTTTCTGACACCGGTGTGTCTTCGTGTAAAAGTGTGTTGTGTCTTTTACCACATTTAAAACAAGTCCTTTCGCTAGGACATGCATCCATGTCGTGAGGGCTTAAGCAATTGAAACATAGTTTCTGGTTTGCCACATATTTCCTCCGCTCTTTGGTAGCGAGGTTCTGGAATAGTTTGCACTTATATATAAAGTGAACATCCTTGCACATCTTGCAGTTCGTGTGTGGACGTTTGCCATACAAATGTTGTTTCAAGCATTTGAAACAAATTTTGTGTTCTGATAGAAAAGTTCGTTTAGCTTGAATGGTTTGCTTGAACCCTTTGCATTGTTGCAATGTGTGGTTTCCTCTACACATCAAGCAACCTTGTTGCTCCTTGATATTATAATTAGTCGTTTTGTTGATTGTTTTAGGAATTTTATTTTTTGCCGTTCCCACCAAAGCTTCTAAAGTCCTGTATCTGGACTCTAAGAATTCAAATAATTGAAGTGTAGGTGGTAATGTTGTGGATTTGGAGATTTCTTGTTCCCATAAACTTCGGGACTCATCTGGAAGTCTGCGTTATTAGGTACAAGATAACAGGGTCCCAGTCATCTGTTGGAACGCCCAATGCATTTAGCTCGTGTAAACACTCTTGCGTTTTGTCTAGCAAGTTTCTTATAGCCTTGTCTGACTCTTGCTTTATCTGCGTTTGGTTAAATAGCATTTTGAGTTGCGTGAAGACTAGGACTCGTTGGTTTTGATACCTTTTTGTTAAAGTATCCCATGCCTTTTGGTAGTTGGAGCTAGTGATGTCGAACTGTGTAAGCATCCTTTCTGCTTCTCCAGATAAACTTGCCTTCAGATAGTGTAGCTTTTGAACATCGACGATTTTGTTGTTACTATGAATAAGTGACACAAACATGTCATGAAACAATCGCCATGATGTGTATACCCCATCGAACTTTGGTATATCGATTGTAGGCAAATTCACTGGCATTTTCTTTCGTTGTCTGGAGTAGTTACTGTAGAAGTTTCTATCATGTGTTGTAACTCTCCAAGAAAGGTAAGATATTTGGCTTCAACTGTTTCATACAAATCGCTATTCACATATTCAGTAATCGAGACGTCTGCTGTTTCTTCATCAATTCCGGATAGCTTCAGGTCATGATCCTGGAACTGTTTCCACAGCTGTTGTATGTACTTCACGCGACCTCTTATGTAGGCTGTCGTACAGTCTGTGCTCTCGACCTTGCGATGATTCGCTATAGCTTTGTCTAGCCTCTGAAACAGTCGAGCTTGTGATTTAGCAGACACGTTTTTACTCATTTTTACGGCAGAATGCTCTATCACCACTCAAGTTGACTGTTTAACGTGTTTAAAATTAATTTAAATGCGAGTACTTTAAAACAAAGAAACTGAATAATTGTCGTTTGAGCCCGAAAGGATACATCCGGCTCGAAGGACCATAAAATGTAACGGCAGTTGTACGCTACACTTGCTCAGAAAGTTAGCTGCTGTTTCAACGCTAAGTCGTCACTAACTTTCCGAATCAGGGATAGGACTGATTCAGTAAATACAAATTAACAAATGCCGATCCTTTCAAGTTCAATTCGATTTATTAAATATATCCAGTTTTTTGTACAGTTTACAGTAAACAAAATATTAAATACTTTAATCTTTAATCTAAAATCAAACAAATGCAATAATTTCTACCGTTAAACAGTCACGACTCGAACACTTTATAAAATTAAATTTTTTCTCAATTTATCATAAAAATCACTTTATTGCAATACATGTCGTGGTGACTTCAAATTCGTGGTCGTCGTCAAACACAATACTCTTGTCCAGTGCAACTGTTTGTCCAGAATTTAATCCAAATTTGTTGCACTCTACTAAAAAAAAAATATCTAAACTAAAGACCTCTGGTAAATCCCATCAGTCAAGCTAACCCTGTGAGAGAATGGTAAATCCCAATCTCTTAATTGATACACTACTCCAAACAGTCCAAGAAATCCCAAGTCCAAATCTCAGTAGGAATCTATGCGAGAGAGAGAGAAAAATTATTTATTAATATGTATACATACCAATTAAATATTGTGGCTAATTCCACTATAACAAAACACTTGGCAAATTCCAATTTGTGGCAAATTCCACTTTACAAAACACTTGGCAAACTCCAATTTGTGGCAAATTCCACTTAGACGGCATAAACCAATCTGAGCTTGAGCATGCTCGTGATGCTAGTTTTATGATAGTTCCCCCACCACGCAAATCCAATCCGACATTAAGCTTGTTGCCCCCTGCGCCAAATTAAAACTTGCGGGCGTTAGCGGAATTATCGAATTTATATGATGCTCACGTCATCTGTGAGTCATATGTATCATACTCGTGATCAGTTGAGTCGCACACCACCCAATTATTAATGCTGTTGAGCATTCGCTTATTTAGGTGTGTTTCCAATTTTCGGTTTGTAGTTTTAATTTGTTTTGCATCTTTGGTGTGCAGGTGAACGCTGCAACATACTCCGACCCCGTTGATGTATACACATCAAGATAATAAGGAAAGACATGGACCTTTTATTATATAGATTTTTTTATTTTCAATATCACATTTCGTAAGATATCATTGGCTGTGATAATTTGACCAAATGATTTTGTTCTTTCGAACCCGTAAGCGGACTTTACTATTCGGTCCTAGAAATACCGTGTACCTCTTACGCTTCCCACTTCGAATGGCATCCCAAGGAATCGATTGCATTTGATGGTACGAAACCTGGAACTGCTTCCCTTCTGTGGTTGTCAGCTCATACCTTTTCTCTTCTAACCGCCTCGGAGGGGGTGATTTCAACCTGTCCACAATAAAATCGGACGTGGATGCTACCGGTTCTGCTTCCGCGGCTGAACTCGATCCCTCTGGAGGTCCTGGGGTTGTGACCTCAGTTGATGGCACTGGTGTAATCGGCGAGCACTGTACCGCATATGGGTTTCCTAACTTGGGGTCTCCAGAATCCACCTTCCTGGAGTGACTATGGGCGAGATATTTGGGACATCCTTCAGCAAGTACGCCAAAAGGCGTGGCGTTGACAGCGATTGGGGAGCCTTGGGAGAACCAGGTGGCGTCACCAAATCCGCTTCACTGGTGGTGATCTCCAGGACGTCATCCATTTTAATTGCGATTCTAGATGTTTGGAAAAAACAAAAACAAAACAAAAATTGATTAATAGTTTAATACCGACAAATTATTCTACTACAAGGGGTGCCTTGTCCAATTAACGAGGCGATATTATGTGGGATTATTGGATAGCTAAACGGGCAAGGAAGCGATTTTATTTATAGGTCTACGGAAGGAAGATGTTTGGGTTTTTATTGTAACAACTCTTGTTTTTCCATTGTCTCCGGGATGAGTTTTCTCAATTATCCCTAAAGCCCATTTTCCAGGTGGAGACGTTCTTCCTTTAATAAAACTACTTGGCCTTTTTTTATGTCTTCTGTGTTCTTAGTCCACCTTTGCCGTTGCTGTAATTGGGACAAGTATTCATGAAACCATCTTTTCCAAAACGTTTGTTTCATCTGTTGAATTGCGTGCCATCTTTTTAACGCATGTACATTTTCGTCAATAAGATGCGCTTCTCCAGCTGTTGTTATTGCCTTGCCGATTAGAAGATGTCCTGGGGTGAGGACGTCAAGATTTGTCGGATCATTTGATAAACTATACAATGGTCGTAAGTTCAATACTGCTTCGATTTGTGTTAACAAAATGCTGAGCTCTTCAAAGGTTAACACTGTTTGTCCTACCGTTCTTTTTAAATGATGTTTAACGCTCTTTACTCCGGCTTCCCAAAGGCCACCAAAGTGTGCAGCTAGTGGGGGGTTAAAATGCCAATTAACGCCCTCACTAGCTGTTATGCAAGCTGTCTGTTCATTTGCTTCTCTAATGGCCTGGATTAAATCTCGTTTCAAAATTCTGTCGGCCCCTATGAACGTTGTCCCATTATCAGAGTATAAGTTCGTACATAGACCTCTTCGACTTGTAAATCTTCTAAAGGCAGGAAGAAATGCTTCGGATGTCAAATCTGAGACAGCTTCAATGTGGATCGCCTTAGTTGCCATGCAGACAAAAAGACAAATATATCCTTTGTAGATTTTAGCTTTTCTGTGTTTTGACATTTTTAAGTCTATTGGACCTGCGTAATCAAGTCCAGTATTTTCAAATGGTCGAGCTTGAGTTACTCGTTGGATAGGCAAGTTTCCCATAATCTGTGTTTGATTATGGTGTCGATGTCTTGCGCAAGTGACACATTGAAAGATTTTTGCCTTAACAGTGGACGCACCGTTTATGATCCAGTATTTTGTGCGCAATGTATTTAAAACTAGTTGAGCACCACCGTGCAACGTTGTCATATGATATTTCAGAATTATGATGTCTGTTATATGATGCTTACTGGGCAAAATGATAGGGTGTTTTGTATCATATGGGAGGTTTGAATGTTCTAACCTTCCCCCTACAAGAAGATGAAAGTATTAAGCCTTATGAGAATGCTTTTTTTTGTTATTGGTTTCCCGGTTTGCAGTAGGCAGTATTCTGATTGAAAAATTTCTTTTTGTAGACAGCGAATGATTGCTGTTGTGGCCTCCTTTAATTCTCTGACCTTTGGATACGTCATTGAGCTTTGTTGCTCGGAACCTCTGTTATTTAGAAATCGGAGACAATACGCCGTAATGCGTAATAATTTGTCAAAGGATGAATATTTTCTCAGTAGTATAAATTCATCTTTTTGCTGCGTGGTGAGCAATACTTGGGATGATTTAGTTTCCAAGTCTGTTTCGCAGACGTCATTGGATGTCGGCCAGAATTCTTCAGCTTGTGATAGCCAGGATGGGCCATTCCACCAACTGTTGTTGTGAACTATTGACGATGGCATAATGCCCCGAGAAGCTATGTCTGCCGGATTATCCTTCGTTGGTATGAACCTTTGACTTTTGATCCAAGCAAGTACTATCTTGGAATCAGACCAGGAGACCGCCTTGACGTCACATAGTTGCATGTCCGACTTAACTTGCGTAATCAGTTTACTTAGTAGGACTGCTCCACACAACTCCAATCTCGGTATTGAAACAGGTTTGATTGGAGCCACCCGTGTTTTAGCTATAACCAAATTTGTGTATATCTTACCATTGGTATGTGTCACTCGAAGGTATACGATAGCAGCAACTGCTTGAGTGGAAGCATCACAAAATCCATGTATCTGACAATTGATCATTCCTGGGTGTAGGTTGACCCATCGTGGAATTTTTACTTCATTGAAATGATGCATTTCGTCCTTAAATTTCGTCCACTCATTTGAGATATTTAATGGAACATTCTCATCGCAGGAGCATCCATTATCCATAATTTCTGGATTAAAATTTTCGCAAGAATTATGCAAGGCGCTATCCATCCTAGTGGATCGAAAAGCTTAGCCACTTCTGAGAGAATTTTTCGTTTAGTCCTAGTAGTATATTGGACATTATCTGCCTTGAATGCAAATGAAAATTGATCTGCTGCTGGATGCCATTGTATACCTAGTGCCTTGATTTCGTTTTCCTCCTCAAATATAACAGGTAGATCGATTTCTCTATCAGCTGGTGGAATATTTTCCAAAAAACTTGTGTGGTTTGCGGCCCATTTCCGCAACTTGAAACCACCCCCTTTGAACAATGCGATAAGTTCCTGTTGTAGGTTTAGTGCCTGGGATATTGTGTCTGCTCCTGTCAGGACATCATCAACATATAAATCTTCCAGTACTGTTTTTGATGCTACTGGAAACCTTTTATCATCATCGATCGCCAATTGTTGTATGGTTTTTATAGCCAAATAAGGGGCTGCTGTGGTGCCAAACGTGACTGTCACCAGCTCGTATTCTTTAAGTGGTGCAGTCTTTGTATCTCTCCAGAAAGTTGTTTAATATCGTTGATCATCTGGAGGTATCCGTATCATGCGATACATTATCTCTATATCGGCGTTTAGTGCATATTTATGCTTTCGCCATTTCATCAGTGTAGAAAATAGCTTCGGTTGAAGTGTTGGACCAGTCATCATTTGTTCGTTTAAGCTCCTTTCATTAGACGTTTTTGCTGATGCGTCAAATACTACCCTCAGTTTGGTAGTGGCACTTTCTTTAATGACGGCGTGATGAGGGAGGTAATACCGCAGGTAAATACCCTGGACGATATTCCTTTCATACGTCTTCTTTAATGGTACCATATGACCTAATTCTTCATATTCGTTCATACATTGCGTATAAAGTGTTTTGAATTCAGGATCTCTTTCACACTTTTTCTCAATTTGGAAGAACCTGTTTAACGCCATGTTTCTGGATTCCCCTAGTTGGGGACTCCCTTCGTTTTTAAATGGTAGTCTCACTTGATATCTACCATCTTCTAGTCGTGTATGAGTTCGCATGTAAAACAGCTCACACTCATTCTCCTCTTTAGTCAAGTTGCGCTTCTGCATTAACTCCTCATCTTCCCAAAATTTACGTACCATGGTATCTATTCTAGCGTCCATCGCTTCACTGCTCGTAAAGGTAGAAAACGTTGATGAGGCTTCTTGTTTCTTCAGTGTACTGTTTGACGGTGTTTCGCCGAAGAGAATCCATCCTAACCTTGTCTGTTGTGCAACAAGTCCTGTATTAGATATGTAACGAATTCCTTCCTTTATAATCCTTGCATTAGCCTTCTCGCCTATCAGGAGATCGATCTTACTAGATTGTAAGAAATTATGGTCTGCTAAATGCAGGCCCTTTAAGCAATCTAGCCGAATATCCTTACATCTTTCTGGAGCCGAAATGTTCGTTATGCGTTTTATTACATATGCTCGCATGGCAAATTGAAGCTTTGACCGTGTTGTGATTTAAGCGTAAATTCAATTTCCTTTGATGATCTTGCTACTTTAGATGAGCCCAAACCAGTAATCTGCAAGGACGTCGGAATGGCTCTAGTATGTAATAACTGATAGGACGCCTCCGTGATGAATGAACTATGTGACCCTAAATCGATTAATGCTCGTAGGATGAGTGTACTACCATTGTCAGCTTCTACAATCACCATTGCTGTTGCTAGCAATGCTTGTGGCGATTGCCTATTACAATGACAATTTGTCGTAGAACTTGTGGCT
The DNA here is from genome assembly GCA_963924295.1 of Dioctria rufipes. NCBI lineage: Eukaryota > Metazoa > Arthropoda > Insecta > Diptera > Asilidae > Dioctria > Dioctria rufipes. Next base: position 211,263,130 of record OZ002740.1, read on the forward strand.
TGATTAACCGCTTTGTTTATAGTTTCTGACACCGGTGTGTCTTCGTGTAAAAGTGTGTTGTGTCTTTTACCACATTTAAAACAAGTCCTTTCGCTAGGACATGCATCCATATCGTGAGGGCTTAAGCAATTGAAACATAGTTTCTGGTTTGCCACATATTTCCTCCACTCTTTGGTAGCGAGGTTCTGGAATAGTTTGCACTTATATATAAAGTGAACATCCTTGCACATCTTCGTGTGTGGACATTTGCCATACAAATGTTGTTTCAAGCATTTGAAACAAATTTTGTGTTCTGATAGAAAAGTTCGTTTAGATTGAATGGTTAAACGCTTGAACCCTTTGCATTGTTGCAATGTGTGGTTTCCTCTACACATCAGGCAACCTTGTTGCACCTTGATATTATAATTAGTCGTTTTGTTGATTGTTTTAGGAATTTTATTTTTTGCCGTTCCCACCAAAGCTTCTAAAGTCCTGTATCTGGACTCTAAGAATTCAAATAATTGAAGTGTAGGTGGTAATGTTGTGGATTTGGAGATTTCTTGTTCCCATAAACTTCGGGACTCATCTGGAAGTCTGCGTTATTAGGTACAAGATAACAGGGTCCCAGTCATCTGTTGGAACGCCCAATGCATTTAGCTCGTGTAAACACTCTTGCGTTTTGTCTAGCAAGTTTCTTATAGCCTTGTCTGACTCTTGCTTTATCTGCGTTTGGTTAAATAGCATTTTGAGTTGCGTGAAGACTAGGACTCGTTGGTTTTGATACCTTTTTGTTAAAGTATCCCATGCCTTTTGGTAGTTGGAGCTAGTGATGTCGAACTGTGTAAGCATCCTTTCTGCTTCTCCAGATAAACTTGCCTTCAGATAGTGTAGCTTTTGAACATCGACGATTTTGTTGTTACTATGAATAAGTGACACAAACATGTCATGAAACAATCGCCATGATGTGTATACCCCATCGAACTTTGGTATATCGATTGTAGGCAAATTCACTGGCATTTTCTTTCGTTGTCTGGAGTAGTTACTGTAGAAGTTTCTATCATGTGTTGTAACTCTCCAAGAAAGGTAAGATATTTGGCTTCAACTGTTTCATACAAATCGCTATTCACATATTCAGTAATCGAGACGTCTGCTGTTTCTTCATCAATTCCGGATAGCTTCAGGTCATGATCCTGGAACTGTTTCCACAGCTGTTGTATGTACTTCACGCGACCTCTTATGTAGGCTGTCGTACAGTCTGTGCTCTCGACCTTGCGATGATTCGCTATAGCTTTGTCTAGCCTCTGAAACAGTCGAGCTTGTGATTTAGCAGACACGTTTTTACTCATTTTTACGGCAGAATGCTCTATCACCACTCAAGTTGACTGTTTAACGTGTTTAAAATTAATTTAAATTCGAGTACTTTAAAACAAAGAAACTGAATAATTGTCGTTTGAGCCCGAAAGGATACATCCGGCTCGAAGGACCATAAAATGTAACGGCAGTTGTACGCTACACTTGCTCAGAAAGTTAGCTGCTGTTTCAACGCTAAGTCGTCACTAACTTTCCGAATCAGGGATAGGACTGATTCAGTAAATACAAATTAACAAATGCCGATCCTTTCAAGTTCAATTCGATTTATTAAATATATCCAGTTTTTTGTACAGTTTACAGTAAACAAAATATTAAATACTTTAATCTTTAATCTAAAATCAAACAAATGCAATAATTTCTACCGTTAAACAGTCACGACTCGAACACTTTATAAAATTAAATTTTTTCTCAATTTATCATAAAAATCACTTTATTGCAATACATGTCGTGGTGACTTCAAATTCGTGGTCGTCGTCAAACACAATACTCTTGTCCAGTGCAACTGTTTGTCCAGAATTTAATCCAAATTTGTTGCACTCTACTAAAAAAAAAAATATCTAAACTAAAGACCTCTGGTAAATCCCATCAGTCAAGCTAACCCTGTGAGAGAATGGTAAATCCCAATCTCTTAATTGATACACTACTCCAAACAGTCCAAGAAATCCCAAGTCCAAATCTCAGTAGGAATCTATGCGAGAGAGAGAGAAAAATTATTTATTAATATGTATACATACCAATTAAATATTGTGGCTAATTCCACTATAACAAAACACTTGGCAAATTCCAATTTGTGGAAAATTCCAATTTGTGGCAAATTCCACTTTACAAAACACTTGGCAAACTCCAATTTGTGGCAAATTCCACTTAGACGGCATAAACCAATCTGAGCTTGAGCATGCTCGTGATGCTAGTTTTATGATAGTTCCCCCACCACGCAAATCCAATCCGACATTAAGCTTGTTGCCCCCCTGCGCCAAATTAAAACTTGCGGGCGTTAGCGGAATTATCGAATTTATATGATGCTCACGTCATCTGTGAGTCATATGTATCATACTCGTGATCAGTTGAGTCGCACACCACCCAATTATTAATGCTGTTGAGCATTCGCTTATTTAGGTGTGTTTCCAATTTTCGGTTTGTAGTTTTAATTTGTTTTGCATCTTTGGTGTGCAGGTGAACGCTGCAACATACTCCGACCCCGTTGATGTATACACATCAAGATAATAAGGAAAGACATGGACCTTTTATTATATAGATTTTTTTATTTTCAATATCACATTTCGTAAGATATCATTGGCTGTGATAATTTGACCAAATGATTTTGTTCTTTCGAACCCGTAAGCGGACTTTACTATTCGGTCCTAGAAATACCGTGTACCTCTTACGCTTCCCACTTCGAATGGCATCCCAAGGAATCGATTGCATTTGATGGTACGAAACCTGGAACTGCTTCCCTTCTGTGGTTGTCAGCTCATACCTTTTCTCTTCTAACCGCCTCGGAGGGGGTGATTTCAACCTGTCCACAATAAAATCGGACGTGGATGCTACCGGTTCTGCTTCCGCGGCTGAACTCGATCCCTCTGGAGGTCCTGGGGTTGTGACCTCAGTTGATGGCACTGGTGTAATCGGCGAGCACTGTACCGCATATGGGTTTCCTAACTTGGGGTCTCCAGAATCCACCTTCCTGGAGTGACTATGGGCGAGATATTTGGGACATCCTTCAGCAAGTACGCCAAAAGGCGTGGCGTTGACAGCGATTGGGGAGCCTTGGGAGAACCAGGTGGCGTCACCAAATCCGCTTCACTGGTGGTGATCTCCAGGACGTCATCCATTTTAATTGCGATTCTAGATGTTTGGAAAAAACAAAAACAAAACAAAAATTGATTAATAGTTTAATACCGACAAATTATTCTACTACAAGGGGTGCCTTGTCCAATTAACGAGGCGATATTATGTGGGATTATTGGATAGCTAAACGGGCAAGGAAGCGATTTTATTTATAGGTCTACGGAAGGAAGATGTTTGGGTTTTTATTGTAACAACTCTTGTTTTTCCATTGTCTCCGGGATGAGTTTTCTCAATTATCCCTAAAGCCCATTTTCCAGGTGGAGACGTTCTTCCTTTAATAAAACTACTTGGCCTTTTTTTATGTCTTCTGTGTTCTTAGTCCACCTTTGCCGTTGCTGTAATTGGGACAAGTATTCATGAAACCATCTTTTCCAAAACGTTTGTTTCATCTGTTGAATTGCGTGCCATCTTTTTAACGCATGTACATTTTCGTCAATAAGATGCGCTTCTCCAGCTGTTGTTATTGCCTTGCCGATTAGAAGATGTCCTGGGGTGAGGACGTCAAGATTTGTCGGATCATTTGATAAACTATACAATGGTCGTAAGTTCAATACTGCTTCGATTTGTGTTAACAAAATGCTGAGCTCTTCAAAGGTTAACACTGTTTGTCCTACCGTTCTTTTTAAATGATGTTTAACGCTCTTTACTCCGGCTTCCCAAAGGCCACCAAAGTGTGCAGCTAGTGGGGGGTTAAAATGCCAATTAACGCCCTCACTAGCTGTTATGCAAGCTGTCTGTTCATTTGCTTCTCTAATGGCCTGGATTAAATCTCGTTTCAAAATTCTGTCGGCCCCTATGAACGTTGTCCCATTATCAGAGTATAAGTTCGTACATAGACCTCTTCGACTTGTAAATCTTCTAAAGGCAGGAAGAAATGCTTCGGATGTCAAATCTGAGACAGCTTCAATGTGGATCGCCTTAGTTGCCATGCAGACAAAAAGACAAATATATCCTTTGTAGATTTTAGCTTTTCTGTGTTTTGACATTTTTAAGTCTATTGGACCTGCGTAATCAAGTCCAGTATTTTCAAATGGTCGAGCTTGAGTTACTCGTTGGATAGGCAAGTTTCCCATAATCTGTGTTTGATTATGGTGTCGATGTCTTGCGCAAGTGACACATTGAAAGATTTTTGCCTTAACAGTGGACGCACCGTTTATGATCCAGTATTTTGTGCGCAATGTATTTAAAACTAGTTGAGCACCACCGTGCAACGTTGTCATATGATATTTCAGAATTATGATGTCTGTTATATGATGCTTACTGGGCAAAATGATAGGGTGTTTTGTATCATATGGGAGGTTTGAATGTTCTAACCTTCCCCCTACAAGAAGATGAAAGTATTAAGCCTTATGAGAATGCTTTTTTTTGTTATTGGTTTCCCGGTTTGCAGTAGGCAGTATTCTGATTGAAAAATTTCTTTTTGTAGACAGCGAATGATTGCTGTTGTGGCCTCCTTTAATTCTCTGACCTTTGGATACGTCATTGAGCTTTGTTGCTCGGAACCTCTGTTATTTAGAAATCGGAGACAATACGCCGTAATGCGTAATAATTTGTCAAAGGATGAATATTTTCTCAGTAGTATAAATTCATCTTTTTGCTGCGTGGTGAGCAATACTTGGGATGATTTAGTTTCCAAGTCTGTTTCGCAGACGTCATTGGATGTCGGCCAGAATTCTTCAGCTTGTGATAGCCAGGATGGGCCATTCCACCAACTGTTGTTGTGAACTATTGACGATGGCATAATGCCCCGAGAAGCTATGTCTGCCGGATTATCCTTCGTTGGTATGTACCTTTGACTTTTGATCCAAGCAAGTACTATCTTGGAATCAGACCAGGAGACCGCCTTGACGTCACATAGTTGCATGTCCGACTTAACTTGCGTAATCAGTTTACTTAGTAGGACTGCTCCACACAACTCCAATCTCGGTATTGAAACAGGTTTGATTGGAGCCACCCGTGTTTTAGCTATAACCAAATTTGTGTATGTTACCATTGGTATGTGTCACTCGAAGGTATACGATAGCAGCAACTGCTTGAGTGGAAGCATCACAAAATCCATGTATCTGACAATTGATCATTCCTGGGTGTAGGTTGACCCATCGTGGAATTTTTACTTCATTGAAATGATGCATTTCGTCCTTAAATTTCGTCCACTCATTTGAGATATTTAATGGAACATTCTCATCGCAGGAGCATCCATTATCCATAATTTCTGGATTAAAATTTTCGCAAGAATTATGCAAGGCGCTATCCATCCTAGTGGATCGAAAAGCTTAGCCACTTCTGAGAGAATTTTTCGTTTAGTCCTAGTAGTATATTGGACATTATCTGCCTTGAATGCAAATGAAAATTGATCTGCTGCTGGATGCCATTGTATACCGAGTGCCTTGATTGCGTTTCCCTCCTCAAATATAAGAGGTAGATCGATTTCTCTATCAGCTGGTGGAATATTTTCCAATAAACTTGTGTGGTTTGCGGCCCATTTCCGCAACTTGAAACCACCCCCTTTGAACAATGCGATAAGTTCCTGTTGTAGGTTTAGTGCCTGGGATATTGTGTCTGCTCCTGTCAGGACATCATCAACATATAAATCTTCCAGTACTGTTTTTGATGCTACTGGAAACCTTTTATCATCATCGATCGCCAATTGTTGTATGGTTTTTATAGCCAAATAAGGGGCTGCTCTGGTGCCAAACGTGACTGTCACCAGCTCGTATTCTTTAAGTGGTGCAGTCTTTGTATCTCTCCAGAAAGTTGTTTAATATCGTTAATCATCTGGAGGTATCCGTACCATGCGATACATTTTCTCTATATCGGCGTTTAGTGCATATTTATGCTTTCGCCATTTCATCAGTGTAGGAAATAGCTTCGGTTGAAGTGTTGGACCAGTCATCATTTGTTCGTTTAAGCTCCTTTCATTAGACGTTTTTGCTGATGCGTCAAATACTACCCTCAGTTTGGTAGTGGCACTTTCTTTAATGACGGCGTGATGAGGGAGGTAATACCGCAGGTAAATACCCTGGACGATATTCCTTTCATACGTCTTCTTTAATGGTACCATATGACCTAATTCTTCATATTCGTTCATACATTGCGTATAAAGTGTTTTGAATTCAGGATCTCTTTCACACTTTTTCTCAATTTGGAAGAACCTGTTTAACGCCATGTTTCTGGATTCCCCTAGTTGGGGACTCCCTTCGTTTTTAAATGTAGTCTCACTTGATATCTACCATCTTCTAGTCGTGTATGAGTTCGCGTGTAAAACAGCTCACACTCCTCTTTAGTCAAGTTGCGCTTCTGCATTAACTCCTCATCTTCCCAAAATTTACGTACCATGGTATCTATTCTAGCGTCCATCGCTTCACTGCTCGTAAAGGTAGAAAACGTTGATGAGGCTTCTTGTTTCTTCAGTGTATTGTTTGACGGTGTTTCGCCGAAGAGAATACATCCTAACCTTGTCTGTTGTGCAACAAGTCCTGTATTAGATATGTGACGAATTCCTTCCTTTATAATCCTTGCATAAGCCTTCACGCCTATCAGGAGATCGATCTTACTAGATTGTAAGAAATTATGGTCTGCTAAATGCAGGCCCTTTAAGCAATCTAGCCGAATATCCTTACATCTTTCTGGAGCCGAAATGTTCGTTATGCGTTTTATTACATATGCTCGCATGGCAAATTGAAGCTTTGACCGTGTTGTGATTTAAGCGTAAATTCAATTTCCTTTGATGATCTTGCTACTTTAGATGAGCCCAAACCAGTAATCTGCAAGGACGTCGGAATGGCTCTAGTATGTAATAACTGATAGGACGCCTCCGTGATGAATGAACTATGTGACCCTAAATCGATTAATGCTCGTAGGATGAGTGTACTACCATTGTCAGCTTCTACAATCACCATTGCTGTTGCTAGCAATGCTTGTGGCGATTGCCTATTACAATGACAATTTGTCGTAGAACTTGTGGCTTGATTAACCGCTTTGTTTATAGTTTCTGACACCGGTGTGTCTTCGTGTAAAAGTGTGTTGTGTCTTTTACCACATTTAAAACAAGTCCTTTCGCTAGGACATGCATCCATATCGTGAGGGCTTAAGCAATTGAAACATAGTTTCTGGTTTGCCACATATTTCCTCCACTCTTTGGTAGCGAGGTTCTGGAATAGTTTGCACTTATATATAAAGTGAACATCCTTGCACATCTTCGTGTGTGGACATTTGCCATACAAATGTTGTTTCAAGCATTTGAAACAAATTTTGTGTTCTGATAGAAAAGTTCGTTTAGCTTGAATGGTTAAACGCTTGAACCCTTTGCATTGTTGCAATGTGTGGTTTCCTCTACACATCAGGCAACCTTGTTGCACCTTGATATTATAATTAGTCGTTTTGTTGATTGTTTTAGGAATTTTATTTTTTGCCGTTCCCACCAAAGCTTCTAAAGTCCTGTATCTGGACTCTAAGAATTCAAATAATTGAAGTGTAGGTGGTAATGTTGTGGATTTGGAGATTTCTTGTTCCCATAAACTTCGGGACTCATCTGGAAGTCTGCGTTATTAGGTACAAGATAACAGGGTCCCAGTCATCTGTTGGAACGCCCAATGCATTTAGCTCGTGTAAACACTCTTGCGTTTTGTCTAGCAAGTTTCTTATAGCCTTGTCTGACTCTTGCTTTATCTGCGTTTGGTTAAATAGCATTTTGAGTTGCGTGAAGACTAGGACTCGTTGGTTTTGATACCTTTTTGTTAAAGTATCCCATGCCTTTTGGTAGTTGGAGCTAGTGATGTCGAACTGTCTAAGCATCCTTTCTGCTTCTCCAGATAAACTTGCCTTCAGATAGTGTAGCTTTTGAACATCGACGATTTTGTTGTTACTATGAATAAGTGACACAAACATGTCATGAAACAATCGCCATGATGTGTATACCCCATCGAACTTTGGTATATCGATTGTAGGCAAATTCACTGGCATTTTATTTCGTTGTCTGGAGTAGTTACTGTAGAAGTTTCTATCATGTGTTGTAACTCTCCAAGAAAGGTAAGATATTTGGCTTCAACTGTTTCATACAAATCGCTATTCACATATTCAGTAATCGAGACGTCTGCTGTTTCTTCATCAATTCCGGATAGCTTCAGGTCATGATCCTGGAACTGTTTCCACAGCTGTTGTATGTACTTCACGCGACCTCTTATGTAGGCTGTCGTACAGTCTGTGCTCTCGACCTTGCGATGATTCGCTATAGCTTTGTCTAGCCTCTGAAACAGTCGAGCTTGTGATTTAGCTGACACGTTTTTACTCATTTTTACGGCAGAATGCTCTATCACCACTCAAGTTGACTGTTTAACGTGTTTAAAATTAATTTAAATGCGAGTACTTTAAAACAAAGAAACTGAATAATTGTCGTTTGAGCCCGAAAGGATACATCCGGCTCGAAGGACCATAAAATGTAACGGCAGTTGTACGCTACACTTGCTCAGAAAGTTAGCTGCTGTTTCAACGCTAAGTCGTCACTAACTTTCCGAATCAGGGATAGGACTGATTCAGTAAATACAAATTAACAAATGCCGATCCTTTCAAGTTCAATTCGATTTATTAAATATATCCAGTTTTTTGTACAGTTTACAGTAAACAAAATATTAAATACTTTAATCTTTAATCTAAAATCAAACAAATGCAATAATTTCTACAGTTAAACATTCACGGCTCGAACACTTTATAAAATTAAATTTTTTCTCAATTTATCATAAAAATCACTTTATTGCAATACATGTCGTGGTGACTTCAAATTCGTGGTCGTCGTCAAACACAATACTCTTGTCCAGTGCAGCTGTTTGTCCAGAATTCAATCCAAATTTGTTGCACTCAACTCAAAAAAAAAAATATTTAAACTAAAGACCTCTGGTAAATCCCATCAGTCAAGCTAACTCTGTGAGAGAATGGTAAATCACAATCTCTAAATTCATATACTACTCCAAACAGTCCAAGAAATCCCAAGTCCAAATCTCAGTAGAAATCTATGCGAGAGAGAGAGAGAGAAAAATTGTTTATTAATATGTATACATACCAATTAAATATTGTGGCTAATTCCACTATAACAAAACTCTTGGCAAATTCCAATTTGTGGCAAATTCCACTTTACAAAACACTTGGCAAATTCCAATTTGTGGCAAATTCCACTTAGACGGCATAAACCAATCTGAGCTTGAGCATGCTCGTGTTCCTAGTTTTATGGTAGTTCCCCCACCACGCAAATTCAATCCGACATTAAGCTTGTTGCCCCCTGCGCCAAATTAAAACTTGCGGGCGTTAGCGGAATTATCGAATTTATATGATGCTCACGCCATCTGTGTGTCATATGTATCACACTCGTGATCAGTTGAGTCGCACACCACCCAAATATTAATGCTGTTGAGCATTCGCTTATTTAGGTGTGTTTCCAATTTTCGGTTTGTAGTTTTAATTTGTTTTGCATCTTTGGTGTGCAGGTGAACGCTGCAACAATGGGAAAAAAGTGGTTTAATTGTTGCATGATATAAAAAAAAAGATGGCGCTGCATGTAATGTAATGGCCGATGAAAGGTCGTATTTTACAAAACTCATCGGCGATTCGGTAATAAGAGTCGCCTGGAGGTTTAGTAAAAAGATTAATTTTTAGGACAAGTAGAGGTTGTCACTAACTACCACTGTTCAACCCTCCTTGGAAATTTCATTACTAAAAAAATTATTTGAAAAAAATAAAAATTTTCAAAAAAAAAAAAAAAATTTTACTGTTTTTATTTCCACCTCCTCCACCAAGGGGGACGCAATCCTTAACTTTACATCCTTCGTAATGACACATATCCTAGGTATATTGTGAGAAAAAAATGGTTGAAATCGAACCAACACTTACAGAAAACGATCGACTTGGGTGTGCGTAGAAATTTGGAATTATTTAAAAATATCCTGTAAAATGATCAATTTGGTCGTCCTTCATCGCAGATGAGACGCTATACAATTTTTAAATATAAACGGTAAAGGATGTTTGTAGTATGAAATCGCATCTACATTTTGTCCCATAAACTTAATTTCAACGGGATGCAGCGGGGGGTCTCATTCGGCAACCCCTCGCACATACAAACTACAGCACAAGTCCACAGGAATCCCGAGACAATATCGACGGAAAAGTAGGTAGCAAGAAATTAATTCAAATCTCCGTTCAAATAAATAAAAATTCTTTAACTCTTTCCTTGCCTGTTAACATCTGCTCTGCTCCAAAGCTTACATTTTTAATTGATACTGGAGCAGAGATCAGCCTAATAAACCTCCATCGACTGAAACCAGACAGTATCTGCTACAGAGATGCTGTCTGCAATATCAATACATTATTTACCGAGTCCACTTGTACAGAAAGACTTATATTTGCAAAATTGAGTTTGAAATCTACCAAATCTAACTCCATCCTGGAGCACCTTTTTCAAATTGTGGGAAATAACTCCATCCTCTCATACGATGGCCTACTTGGTCATGACTTTTTATCTCGTTACAATGCTAGTATCAATTATAAAAATAAATACATTTCTTTATCCATACGTTTATTTGAAAAGCGAAGATCCAGAAAAGAGGTCTCAAACAAAAAGTCTATTATATACGGAGATAACATTTTCCGATATAAATACGAATACAAATCTATCTCCATCAATTGCCTCGAAAAGCAATACAAATCGATCGCCAGCTAATGCTTCACAAGAAATGAAGCATAAAGGTAAAATCTATCTCCATCTATAGCCAGAAAAAGAGCTGAATTAAATAAAAATCAATCTCCATCCAAAGCTTCACAAGATATGAAGCAAGGAAGTAAAAGTATATCTCCATCTACAGCTGCACAAAAGGCCGCATTTAGTAAAATTCTGTGTCCTTCATCAGTAGATTCACAAAAAGTGAATTCCAAGATAAAATCAATAAAGTCAAAGAATTTCAGTAAAGTTTTATCTCGTTCTAATTCTGTCGAGTCGGAATCATCGAATAACTCCTTCCAAATTCCACAAAAGTTGGAATCATATCTCCTTCCTTTTAAAAATCCGAAAGAATCGGATAAATTAAATAAAATTAAAATTCCGGCTCGATCAGAGTTCATTATTGAAATTCCAACTCCTTCTATTCAAAATCAATCTGTCTGTTTCGGGAGGGAAATAAGGCCAGGTTTATTTCTTGGAAATTCGATAGTCGAACCAGTCAACGGTATGGCAAAAGTCCTAATCCTCAATACAAATGAGGAGGACGCCGATCTGGCACCTTACGAGGTGAACCCAGTTTACCAAGACTTGGACGACTTTGTGGTCATCACCAGAGACTCTTAATTACTTAGTTTTCCGATAGGGCTAATAGTTAGGAGAAAAATTAATAAGAGTAGAATAACCTCCATTTACGGCAATTTTTGTCGTTTTTTGCAGTGTAAAAATTTATAACGGAATAAGGGTGGATAGGAAGAATTTTTTTGTAAAGATGAAAAAGTTTTCTAATGGAACACTTATGCCTATGATCGATTTTTTTAAATAACTCATATGTAGTAATGGGGTATACGGGACCCAGATGAGGAAAAACTTCGGGAGAAGAAGCTCAGTGTGGAAATGTCTCGCATTCAAAATAAAAACCTACCGATAGATAGAGAATTTTGTTACCTTTAATTTGAATATAGAATTTTTTCTCTAGGGGCATCCGTTATGATGCAGGGTCCGACAAATTGAAAAAGTGGTTTTCAGTTAAAATTTAAGAGGTTGAAAAAAATACACTACGAAGTATACCGTATTGAAAATTGAAAGACGTTATTCGATAGAGCTCAGCGGGGGCTTTAATTTGTTACCCCACATGTCATATTTGGCACTTGAGGAGGGTGGGTGTAACAATCCCTCAACGCAAATTTTTTTTTCATAACTTTAATCTCTTAATCGAACCAAAGATCCCAAGTTGGTTTTTTGATCCACCTCCCCCTTCTCACCGCAAAAAAGGTTCGAATATTGAAAATAATTAAAGCAGATTTCTGAACTTCAAATACTAGTATTAAGTAATTTAGGGGCGAAAAAGAAAATCGATCGCACCAATTTGTTTTTCGCTGATGTCTTATTAAGTTTTCCGGAAAGTTTCATGTTCTTTGATGCGCCATTACTTATGTGTTCGGATCCCAAATTTGGAATACTTTTTTTTTGTGGGGGAAAACCGTGATGCGGATAGATGTAAATGGAACACTCTGTTAAATCAAGATATTAGTGCACAAATCGATAGTCCTCGAAATTTTCCTCGGACACGCCCCTCCCCGCTACACCCCTTGCCATTTTATGTTACGTTTTACCTCCCCCCCCCCCCCTCCACAAGGAAGGCCCGAGGGGGTGAAATTCAGATTCCTAAATTTTGAAGTGTCCTCTTTCCAACGATACCCCACTCGACTGAATCGAGTTGGAATTTCACTTGTAATAGGCCGGGCAAGTGACCCTTAGCTTTTTCGAAAATCATCAATTTTGTATGAAAATTTTTCGAAATCCGAAAAAAATGCCAACATGCTATGGGAAATTATAAGCTCATTTCAGGTAAAAAATTTCATCCCCCTGTGATACGAAGTACGGAATCTAGGTTGATTTTTATGGATGGCACCCTTCACCCTATTTCTTCCTTTTCCGGGAGTTTCAAAGAAACCGTTTTCTTTTAGTTTTTGATATTTTATAGCCACGCCCATAGGCTTTCGAACAAATCTTAAAACATCCCGCTAAACCTTCAGAAATTGGAGAAATAAAGGAAAATCTGAAATGATGATTGGAAAACGTCAACTCCGTGAATTTCGAAATCTATTTCGAATTTAGAATATTTTCTAAAGACAAAAAATACATGATCAAAAGTTCTATAAGTTATGAAAATTTCATCCCTCTACTCCTTGAATTACTCAAGTTAGAGTTAATATCGAAAATACCCCGCTCCCTATTTTCTCCCAACCCAAAACTCTAAATGAACCAAAACTTGAAAAAATGAATGTAGAATAACAATGTCTGTCAAAAAAATGCTATATGTAAAAAATCATACGATTCAAACGCAAATTATTCAAATTCGAATATGTTCAACTTTAACCATTATAAATTGTACTTTAAAATTCGAATTTCAAAATTCTGTGCAGAAGGGCACAACCCACATTTGGTTTCTATTGAATTCGAAAATTGTATAAAAATCGAACAATATTTACGAAATTTGGTAGAACAAAGTTATTTTGATGTTTTTCACTCAATCACCCTTTACTACATATGACTAGGGGTAGCACGCCGGCGATGCCCGGCATGAGTGTAGGTACCTAGGTGTGTTAGGATGGGGTTTGAAAAAGGTGGGGTGGTTAGAGATGCATAGTATCATATAAAAGCTACCATATGATACGAATACGACCGCGCGATTCCGTAGTGAGGTTGTTCACTCTGTGTCTGTGTGGTTGTGCGCGCGCGCGCGCGTGTGTGCATCCTTGTGCCTGTTGTGTGTGTGTGTGTGTGTGTGTGTCGGGAAAATTGCAAAACAATGTCGGGAAAATTAAAAAAAAAATTGGAAAATTGAAAAAAAAATCCTAAAAGTTCGGAAAGTCGTAAAAATTATATAAAATAAATCGTAAGAATTTCAAAAATATCGTTAATGTTGAAAAAAAATCGTTAAGATTGAAAAAGTTCGAAAATTAAATTGCAAAAATTGCAAAAAAATCCTTAAGGTTGCAGAAAGTTCGAAAAATAACTGGTAAAAATTTCGAAAAATCGTTTAGGTTGCAAAAAGGCCAACAACAAAAATCGTGAATATTGTAAAAAAATCGTTGAGATTGTGAAAACTTCGCAACGTAAATCGTACAAATTGCAAAGAAATCGTGAAGGTTGCAAAAAGTTCAAAAAATATGTCGTTGCGATTGGAAAAAAATCGTTAAGATTGCTAAAAGTTCGGAAAATAATCTTAAAAAATGGAAAGAAATTTACAAGAATTGGCAAAAATTGTGGTTGTGTGTGTGTTGTCGAGTGCGTTTTTCGCTCTTTCTGCAATTTTTCTTAAAATTCTTGTGTTTTCCAATTGTTCCGAATTTTTCCCCAATTGTTCCGATTTTTTTCAAATTCTTCCGAATTTTTTCCAATTTTTCCGAATATTTTTCCAATTGTTCCGAGTTTTTTCCAATTGTTCCGAATTTTTTTCAAATTGTTCCGAATTTTTTCCAATTTTTCCGAATCATTTCCCAATTTTTCCGAATTTTTTCTTCAATTATTACGATTAAAATTGTTCCGGATTATTTTCAATTATTACGATTTTTTTTAATTTTGTGGATTTTTTTCCAATTGTTCCGAATTTTTTTTCAATTGTTTCGGATTTTTTTCCAATTGTTACGATTTTTTTTAAATTATGTGGATGTTTTTCCAATTGTTGCGAATTTTTTCCAATTGTTCCGAATGTTTGTTTCAATTATTGCGATTTTTATAATTTTTTGGCGATTTTTTTATAATTTTTAGGATTTTTTCCCAATTTTTCCCGAATTTTCCGACTCATTTCCCAATTTTACTGAATAATTTTCCAAACTTTCCGAATAATTTTTCAAATTTTCCGGATGTTTTCCACCTTTTCCGAATAATTTTCTAATTTTTCCGGATGTTTTCCAATTTTTCCAAATAATTTTCCAACTTTTCCGAATAATTTTCTAATTTTTCCGGATGTTTTGGAACTATCAGGGATGATAAATAAAATAATAGAATAACAAATAAATAATAAAATTAAGTTTAATATATATATATGGTGCGATAATATTACACTATTATTAACTTTACAAAACACAAAGGTCCTATAAATATATATAAATATATTTAAATAATTTTTTTAAATTTATTTAAACTAAAATATTTAAACATTTCATCAAAACAAAAAGATTGGCTTTATAATAAAGGACCTTCCAAATCACCCAGAGGTGTCCCTTTAGATTCGTTACCATTATTTTTACATGGTTGGTTCCCCAGGAAGCCTATAACCATGCTTAGCTTATTGTTATTTTTAAATGGTAGATTCCCAAGAAGGCCTTTAACCATTATATCCTTTGTTACGTTAGTTAGGTAGTTCGTAAAGAGCCCTATAAACCTTTATATACAATTTATAAGATATAACTGTTTCTCCTAACAGTAGTTAGGTATTTTCGCAAAAGTACAAAATCTAAAAATATTTTCATGTTACTTAAAGGCATTTCTACATGAGAAACAGTAAGAATACTTTAGATATTTATTGTACTTTATACGATAAAAATGTCTTGAAATTAAACCAAATAATGAATAAGTATTGTTGATTACCAATAAAAATAATGTTATCCAAAATTATTTTAACACTTCCTGAAATACCACCTTCGGGGTGAATACTTGATTGCGGCAAGCAATTAATTTGCCCTGTCTATTAGTGCAACATGAAGAGAGTTTTCCGCTGTTGCCCTTGAAAAGGCAACATATAACATTCCGTGTGTGAAAACTGGCTCTCTTAGCAAAATTCCTATCTTTCTAAGACTCTGTCCCTGAGCCTTACTGATAGTCATTGCGAAAGAAAGCCTAACCGGAAATTTTCGCCGGACTAATTTAAATGGTAATATATTGTGAGACGGACTAAGTGAGATGCGAGGTATAAAGAAGCATAGCAGCAATTCCAGAACAAGCAACAGCAATTGCAACTTTTCCATTTGCTCGCACTTTGTTTAGAATTGCATTCAGAACAAAGATTTTACCTGCACCAGCGGAAGCATCCAAATGGAATAATTTTCCATTAGATATTATACCATTTAATTCAGATATAACATCACCAAATAATTTCTTTTGCCCCGCATTTAATCTAGCAAACGTTCGCTGATATTCCCTATTCTCTTCTATAGGCATATAAATATCGGCATTATTAAAAATAAAAGATTGATCGACAGTAGGTAAACCTCAGTCTGCCAAACTAAATCTATGAACTACCAACATTTGAGCAATATCAGCCAATGCTTTTTCCAAACCTTGGGCTTCATTATTGAAACGCCTAATATAGTCCTCAGATTGGCAAATTGACGCCAAAGTTCAGAAGAATTATTCAGGGAGGCAAATACACAAATGAAGTTGCCTTAATTTATTCGGAATTTCAAATATAATTGCTTCTTCAATAGCTCTAGACCATTCCCCATCATCCTGCAAGAAATTTCTCGCTGTACATGCATCCTTAAAAGAATTGTATAAGACACCATTGTACGTTTTGAGATCATTAAAAGTTTTAGGACCCTTAACGTGTAACAGAAGCATTCGTAAATGATATTTTTCAATGTCACGTACACTTACAGAATACATCCGAGTTAGGACCTTGTCAAAGCCTCTTTGTCGCCTTGTCCAAATACTCACATTGTCATTCCAAACATAATGTTGTGGAATTTCACTATACTGTCGAGCAACAACATCAAATTCATTTAACTTGAAGAATCCTGTTAATCGAGTATCTCTTCTAGAAGCTCTTTCCAAAGGTTCAGCTGCATTGCTCGGTTGAAAATATACCGTTTGTATATTTGGCAAATGAACTGGAAGACTATATACATCATGGGAACTATCTTCCACTGGCATATTATATAAACACCACATAGATTCGGGAGATGAAGTATATCTAGTGTCTAGAAATCCCCTTATTTCATTCCAATCTAGTATGCCGGAATTATTTTCATTAAATACTACAGACGCCATGTCATGTCCTTTGTATATATATTTATAAATATACTTAACCGACTGAATTGAGCTGCATATTTCAACATTAATATGTGCAACATACTTCAGTAGTAAGTATATATTATATGGAACAACGAATCTGTTATCAAGGGTAACATTACGTTTAACAGTATAACGGCCGTTATCTGGTCGTTTGTATAATGGATAACCATCATCACTAACCGATGTGAATTGTCGAAAATGTTTTGCGCATTTCTCATCAATCATGCACGGGCAATTTGGATTTGATTGCCCGCAAGGCCCATGCATCATATGGGAAGAGACAATATCAAAAAGTGTCGGCTGGACATTTCTGTTCGGTGTTGCGTGGTCACAACTCTGTCAAAATCCGCTGCAATTCTTATCTTATTAAAATTATCTATTGTTAATAAACGATGCATATGAGGAAGTCCTCTTTTTTGGAACTCAATAACATACATGGAGCCTTTGACTTTACCAAATTTTTGTTTTTTGTAATGTCTTCTAGTAGCTCTTTGTGTTTTAAATAAAACTCTCCCGTTACTAAAATCCGAAGGTTTTTGACCGGGAAATAAGTTCCTTCTTATTTCCGGCCACTTCGGATTACATGTGAAAGTTAAAAACAAATCAGGCTTACCAAGTTCTCGTACCATTGCCATAGCATCTTGATATCTTTGTTGCATATGTCTTGCACTTCCGATAAAAGTGCTTGGCAATATTACTGGTACCCCTGCTTGTAGTGCAGCCTCACTGGCCCTATTTCGCACATGATCATTTAAACCATCGTACGACTCAGCTCTCAATTGTTTCTGGTTGAGTTCAATATATCTTAGACGATTTGCTTCAACAGCATAATATGCATCAACTATATATTGTTGAAATAATCGTCTAGCGCGTAAAATAACATTTAAATTATTATCTCGTACTGAAAAGCGATACGCATAATATTCCAATACAGTAAAGGATGACCCACGACTCCATCCAGGTTCTCCATTTGGATAAAGGAGAACGTATGATAGAGCGTCACAATTTATACTTCTCTTGAAATACGACGTAATCCACTACCAACTGGATATCTAGTAAAAGATCCAGTTGGTGGAAAACCGGTGGGTCTTCTAAATATCAGTGCAACATCAGTTGCAACTGGAGCATTTAGACGGCCTTGATGCACCTGGACCGATGGATTCGAACGCGTAAAATACATTCGAATATCTTTAACGGAATCAGGTCCATGCTGTGCTAAGACCTCTTTCTCAACTTGTGTCATTAGTTTATATGACTGAGCAAAAGGAATCGAATCTCTATATCTAAATTTCTTAATAAATATCTATTTAGATCATGGCTAACATCAAGATTCGCTCTTTCGCTTAATGCTTCTTCAGCATCATACACATATAATTGTGCATATCTGGGACGAAAATTTATTCGCTATTCGATGAAGTATTACACCGTGTATGCGATATAAATAAGGACCACCTGCTCCTCCTGCATCAGTACGTGATTCTACTGACACAAACGATAACATATTATTATGCTTTCGAATATAACGCAGATAATTTGCTGAATGTTGGTGATTAACCAATATTAAGTCCCTCAGCAATATAGGATATGGACCTAATGGTTGAGGACAAACCTTTCCAACATCACAACAACGGACCAAGTTTCTGCGGGTATTACGCTCTCCACTAAGGTATAAAGCATTACAGTGAGTGCAGATTAAATTAAATTCACCACAGGTATGTTCAATAATATCTGTGGATGTAATTTCATCTAAGCCGCACCATGCTAGAGGGAAAACGAAATTCCTTAACTGCACAGTTTCAGCATTACCTTCTTCAATGTCAGAAATCAGTTCAACATTAGCATCCTGAATAACTGGAGCTAATTCGATTTCATTATTATTCCCTCCATTTGAAGTTGATCTTCGTCTATGTATTCTCCAATTCCGATTTCTCCTGGGTTTTGGTATAGCGAAGATAACTTGCTCAGGAATATCTTCAAAAACATTTGCAGATTGTTGTATTTGTATACTAATATCCTGAGATACGTTGCCAGGTCAATGTGGAATGAAAGCGCTAGATGTACTTGCGCTAGATCCACCTGCACCAACGTTCACAATTGGGTCATTACGCCATGAAAAGCTTCCAACACCTTGACCCAAACTATGTACCTGTGCCGTTGTAACTGCTGAACGACCGCTTCTGGACTAATCGCTGCAAATTGATCAGAATTGGACATGTCAGCAGAAACAGGCAGGACAGGTTCTGTAATCTCCACATTTCCTTCTTCAGGAATAGTGGAGTTTGTACGTTGCCTTTTCTTGCGTACTGTTAAGGCACTCTTTCTCTTCGGCATTGTGCCAAATTAAATAGAGAAAGCAGAAAAAAGAAAAAGCGAAGCGGTAAATCAGTGGAAGCCCCTCTTATCTGCAAAGAAACAAAGGAAAAAAATTCTTAGGAATATTATGAATTTTTTTACGCAAGTTATTCAACCTTAAAATAGAATATTTTGAAAATGTTAGAGTACAACGACATGATAATGAGCAATAACAATAATTTTATTTAAACGCCTCACTTCCCTTCGTAGACTACGCAATTTTTGACTAAATTAAGAACATATTTTTGTTCAGGAAACATAGATTTATTGTGCCAAAATATGTGAAAGATAACCGTAAACAGGAATATAATATGTAGAATTTGAAATATTGTAACTTTTGGCAATGTTATGCCTTCAGCACAATTGATAGAAATAAGTGACTATTACTGCAGTTCCTATGTAAATAATATACGATCCATAAAACTTTTGTTAAGAAATTGTTGCTATGAATGAAATGGAAGACGACCGTCGGTCGCTCCATTCGTCGCTATTGTGGTTAAATCTTAACGGAAACAATTTCATATCGCTATTGGCAATATATTCCAGCCAAAAACTTATGATTGGAATGATCATGAGTGATATTCCTACGATATTACAGATAAGTAATTTACCATAAAAATGTGCATATGACACAAAATTTATTACATTAAACGACATATCAAGCTAAATTTCAAATATATGTGTTGCCGTAAATATAACATAAAGTAAATTATCAGCGGTATGATATTTGTTTTTTATATTTTGTCAAATGGACTTCAAATAGACTTAATGATGATACATTACTTCCCGAAACTGAAATGTTTAGAGTGGAGTAATATAAGCGGTGTGATAATTATTCGTGATAATAACAACAAAAAGCATAAAATATATTATATATGTATTATAAAAAATATGTTATATATGTAGTATAAATATATTTGTAATATTATAACCTTTTCTTAGTTTGCTAAATTCGATCTTCTATTACATCACAGACATATTTTTTCCCCTTCTATAACATGACACATTGGCAGTCCTTCAAAACATGGAAAGAGTTACTCCAAAATATAAAAATATTTATAGCTTTTCAAGGCGCGATAATTAAGGCATTTAACCATGAATCCGAACACATTGCATGTAATAATAAAGTATGAAAGGTCCCTTTTGTAACCACGAGCCAAGTCTGATCCGCTAATATCCGTGAAAGAACTTCTGAAGATTTTAGTTAAGTGACCACACTTTTTCGAAAAACGGAAATTTGTCAAACATAAATTTGAGGTAAGCAGGAGTAATCTTAGGAAGGACGGTCTCAACAAAAATATGATCAGGACATTCCAAAAAATCCATTGGTATACTCTATCCCTTTCATTTATCGAACATACTGCATATAATCTAACACCTCAGCACACGTCATCAATTTTCGTTTAAGGTTTTCTGATTTTTTTAAATTTAAAAAATAACTCCATCCAAACTTGAACGAGTTCCAGTTTCTCCTTAATATAGTTTCATCAAAACCCATTAAAGATTTAAAAAAAGTAGAAAAAATCGAGAATGCGCCTTTTGCAATATTCAAAGATAACCGACATATCTCTTATCCTTGCCTACCAATTTACAGAAAAAGGACCTGCACTTATTTTGGCAGAAACTTCAAAGCTTCCTTAAATAAATAGCGTTTATTTCATGTACTTGCCGTGTGTACGTCTCAATATATAAATTTTTGAAGTTACAGCTACCAAGTAAAATTTGCCTCTTCTTACAAATTTCAAAATACCTTATCTCCGTTAAAAATTGACAAAAATGAAAAATATTTCAGGACAGTTAACAATCAAAATTCGAGATGTTCGATGCACAATTTTCACGATATTTTTCGATTTTCTGTGGAATGACCCCATACTAAGATAGATTTTACCACAATTAGCCTATTTATTGCTCTTGTATTAGTTGTCTAAGGAATTATGTATTTAATAGTTAAATACCATTCACATGTTACTATATTAATTTAAGTTTTCTAAAATAAACATGTTGCATGTTGAATTTATAATTGTAATCCCTATTTTGTATTTGAAAAATGTGTACTTTCATAACTTTTGTTTTGTTTTCTAGTACTGTTTTCATAGTTATTTCATTTGTTTTTACTTCATTTCATTTCATTCCATTTATTGTTATATATTTTTATTGCCATAATATATTAATGTTTATTGTATATCTCGTAATCATTCAAGATTACATCATTTTACTTCAGACTCTCTAACGTTTAGTTAATGTGTTGGAATCTTCATTGTTCTTTTGTTACTTATCTAAGCAATTTCGCATTTAAACCTTAATAATATATTTATCACTCAATATACCTAATTTGTAATGTAGTCTTAAGCTTAGAGTTAATAAAACATATTTTTTTATTTGTAAATTCTCAACGTCAATTCTGACTTGGTGTTCTGAATAAAAGAGCGAAAGTAGTAGAATAAAAATGTATTTCATTTTGTCATTACAGTACGACACAACCCGTATTACACCACGAATATTGTACTTGCGTTTAACTAAAAAAGTACGACACATTAATTTAATTATTTAAAGTGATCTACATTATTTAAAGTGATTTAGCTTATCCCGATATTAGCTGCGGTTTTTTATATTGATCCAGTTAATTGGAAATTTCAGTTTGATTTGGTTCTAAAAAATGTCCGTAGGTGGCTATAATTTTACATATGAGGCAAATTATCAAATTGCCATGATTTCAATTTTCACAAAACATCAAAATAGAGCTTGAATAAAATTTGGTTCAAATTTTGAAGTTTCTACCCTACAAAAGCATGGCAGTGTGAAGATTTCTTATGAATTTAGAATATCATGTAAATATATAATCGTTTTCGACACCGACGTCAATCGATAATCTACTTTGATCCGGATAAGATCATAGAGATAAAAAAAACGCAACTATTAGTAGAGCATCGCTAAATTAATAAAACTAAATTTTGTTTTATAGAAAATGTCAATAAACTAAACTTCTTTTTCCTTATGTCAGTTATCTCCACTGCCTGCTCTAAGTTGCACCTTCATAAAACACAGTTCAGTTAAAATTTGAGTATCTTAAAGCGGTGCTTTAGATTCATCAAACACGATTTCTTCTCTTTTCTGTCCTGTTCTGCCTCTAGAATAACCTTGAATAATTTCGAGGAACTAGACCTAATAAATTAAATGATTGTAAGAGAATTTTTACATATAAATGACAGTTTAAAGATTAAACAAATTACGTTTTAATACGTAATCGTCAATTTGTATCTAAGAGCCCACTGGGTCCGGGCCCCACTAAAATATTTTAGAAAATACCTAATAAAACAAACTCCAAAATATTTAAACATTTGAAACATATTTTCAGAAACATTTTTTAAGCTACCATGACAAAACATAACTTTCCGATTGAGATTGGTATTAGACGAAGCACGATATGATCGGAACGATTATATGAAATTCAACGTAGTCAACAATGCACAGCTGTATATAAATTATGATAAGAGGGAATGTGTGAATAACTGTAAATATCTTGAAGTAGTATTAGATAATAACTTGAAATTTGATAGTGTTTTTTGTCAAGAATCATACGTTATGTAATTTTTAACAACACAGTTATGCTACACAATACATTAATCCTTCCTAACTTTAATTATGACTCGACTGATTCGGAAGAACTGAAGAGAAAACTTCAGCGTCTTTAGAATAAGGGTATTATTCTAAAATGTCAAATTCCTAATAAAATTATTTATGCTTGAGAGTTGAGATACTTCGATGGATGAATATGAAACACAGACTTATACCGATTTCCATTGATCACGTTTTCTAGAAGAAGTGTTACAATTTTCTTGCAATGTTACACTGAAATCATTTCATCGAAGCCTGAAACACAATTGGAATTTCAGCCACCTTTATCGCCAGCTTTCTTCTAAAACTGACTGAAAAAGCCGAAATGAACACAACAGTCGATTTTACCAAACTATATACAGTAGAACATTTGGAATGTTAGTGAGGGACAATAGTATTATTTAAAAAGTAACACACATTATTTCCAAGTGCTACTATTTTAATTTATCTTATACTCTTGTTAATTAATGATTATTAATTAATTGTAATCAGCCTTACTTTATTCTAAACACACTCAATGCTTTGTATTTGTAGTCTTTAATGTTTTGTGTTTAATACTTAATTTTATAATTATTTCACTCAGTAGTTATAAATTATAGCTCTATGCTACTATATATAATGTTATTGCTTGGCTTCTCACACTTTGCTCCTAGGCACTTACCGTGGAATATTTCATTGATTTTTTCCACCGAATGAGGATAGCATGAAGCTTTTAAGCTCGCTTGATAAACGTTAAATTGTTACTGATGTAAATTTGGTGCATCAACTCTTAAACGCGAATGTTGACTGTCCGCTGCTATTTAACAAAATTTCTTTTCCTGATATTGGGCACAATTTGAGAAGGTTACCTTTGTTAAATGTTAACTCTGCAAGGTGTAAATTTAGCATATAGGTATGAAGAATTGAAGAATTTTAAGAATTTTTATTTTTAACGATTCCAAATCAAATTATAAATACAAGAAGAAAAAACAACCGTCTCATCCGGGGTTTGAAACCGGGACCTTCCGCTTGCCGGGCGACTGCTCTTACCACTGAGCTAACGAGACAGATGATTTTCCCCCTTGCATTTATCAATTTGTAATTAGCCTACTAAGCCACGTTGCTTTCAGCTGGCATTAACCAGTAACGATGAAAGCGCACAAATAAATTGTAAATTCAATGTTTATTTATTTTTTCCGGACTGGAATCGAACCTACACTTTTAGAATCGGTCAATGATGGAGAATTGAAGAATTTTAAGAATTTTTATTTTTAACGATTCCAAATCAAATTATAAATACAAGAAGAAAAAACAACCGTCTCATCCGGGGTTTGAAACCGGGACCTTCCGCTTGCCGGGCGACTGCTCTTACCACTGAGCTAACGAGACAGATGATTTTCCCCCTTGCATTTATCAATTTGTAATTAGCCTACTAAGCCACGTTGCTTTCAGCTGGCATTAACCAGTAACGATGAAAGCGCACAAATAAATTGTAAATTCAATGTTTATTTATTTTTTCCGGACTGGAATCGAACCTACACTTTTAGAATCGGTCAATGATGGAGAATTGAAGAATTTTAAGAATTTTTATTTTTAACGATTCCAAATCAAATTATAAATACAAGAAGAAAAAACAACCGTCTCATCCGGGGTTTGAAACCGGGACCTTCCGCGTGCCGGGCGACTGCTCTTACCACTGAGCTAACGAGACAGATGATTTTCCCCCTTGCATTTATCAATTTGTAATTAGCCTACTAAGCAACGTTGCTTTCAGCTGGCATTAACCAGTAACGATGAAAGCGCACAAATAAATTGTAAATTCAATGTTTATTTATTTTTTCCGGACTGGAATCGAACCTACACTTTTAGAATCGGTCAATGATGGAGAATTGAAGAATTTTAAGAATTTTTATTTTTAACGATTCCAAATCAAATTATAAATACAAGAAGAAAAAACAACCGTCTCATCCGGGGTTTGAAACCGGGACCTTCCGCTTGCCGGGCGACTGCTCTTACCACTGAGCTAACGAGACAGATGATTTTCCCCCTTGCATTTATCAATTTGTAATTAGCCTACTAAGCCACGTTGCTTTCAGCTGGCATTAACCAGTAACGATGAAAGCGCACAAATAAATTGTAAATTCAATGTTTATTTATTTTTTCCGGACTGGAATCGAACCTACACTTTTAGAATCGGTCAATGATGGAGAATTGAAGAATTTTAAGAATTTTTATTTTTAACGATTCCAAATCAAATTATAAATACAAGAAGAAAAAACAACCGTCTCATCCGGGGTTTGAAACCGGGACCTTCCGCTTGCCGGGCGACTGCTCTTACCACTGAGCTAACGAGACAGATGATTTTCCCCCTTGCATTTATCAATTTGTAATTAGCCTACTAAGCCACGTTGCTTTCAGCTGGCATTAACCAGTAACGATGAAAGCGCACAAATAAATTGTAAATTCAATGTTTATTTATTTTTTCCTGACTGGAATCGAACCTACACTTTTAGAATCGGTCAATGATGGAGAATTGAAGAATTTTAAGAATTTTTATTTTTAACGATTCCAAATCAAATTATAAATACAAGAAGAAAAAACAACCGTCTCATCCGGGGTTTGAAACCGGGACCTTCCGCTTGCCGGGCGACTGCTCTTACCACTGAGCTAACGAGACAGATGATTTTCCCGCTTGCATTTATCAATTTGTAATTAGCCTACTAAGCCACGTTGCTTTCAGCTGGCATTAACCAGTAACGATGAAAGCGCACAAATAAATTGTAAATTCAATGTTTATTTATTTTTTCCGGACTGGAATCGAACCTACACTTTTTGTTTGTAAATGATAACTCGATTCCTTTATCTTTAAATGTTATTTATTGTAATTAACTAAAAACTTATAACATAACACTAATTGCTTGACATTTTTTTAAGAAAATCGCAAAATCACCGACTGATAAATATTAGGTCCGCACAGAATGAAATTCAAGAGGTATCTGTCTAATTTAACAAGTTTGTTAGGACCATGGTATGCTAATTCTAACTGATTGTTAAACAATGGATTTACTGATAAGCAATACAGAATAGTCAATTTCATCATGAGTAGTGCATAGAAATAAATTGTTACAAGTTGAATTGGCAGATTAGATTTCTATAAAAATGTGTACAATTTCAATTACGTTCAACTGATAACTATAAAAAATTTGAATAGAGTTAATTAGAAAAATATTTAATAATGATTTCTGTACATTCTCCCCCCGTTAAGAGGAGTCTTAACCATCAGCTACAGGAAGTTTGCAACACTTTGCAATTGGTCTTCTAATCTCACCTCGTGTTGTTTTTAAAGTAACGACCCTGACTAAACCATCGTGACCAGGATGAGTTTTAGTAACGCGACCAAGTATCCACGTAGATGGTGGTAGATGATCTTCTTTTAAAGTAACCAAATCTCCTACGGCCAGATCATCTCGAGATTTCTTCCACTTAGAGCATTGCTGGAGACTAGTTAAGTATTCAAGATGCCATCTGCGCCAAAAGTGCTGATGCATTTGTTGAATTAGTCTCCATCTTTCCAGAATGGAAACTGAATGTTGCTCGAGTGGGATTTCGGGAAGAGTTGTCAGCGGTTGACCGATTAGAAGATGTGCTGGCGTTAGCGCATTTAGAGAGGAAGAGTCATCTGTCATCGGTGTAAGCGGTCTGGAGTTGAGGAGACCTTCTATCTGCGCGAGTAGAGTAGATAGCTCTTCGTACGTCAACTTTGTTTGGCCAATGGTTCTTCTAAGGATGTTCTTCACTGACTTTACGCCTGCCTCCCATATACCGCCAAAATGTGGAGCAGCTGGAGGTATGAAATACCATGAAATGCTATTAATAGAAAGAAAGTTATTGGTTAATGAATTTTGATACAATGACATGAATAGATTGTGAGTTTCATTTAAACGTCTTTTGGCCCCTACAAAATTTGTGCCATTATCGCTATAAATGTTTGTAGGGATCCCCCTTCTAGCAATAAATCGCTTTAGACATGCAATAAACGTTTCTGATGTTAAATCTCCTGCCGCTTCCAAGTGTAATGCCTTAGTGCTGAAGCATACAAAAAGTACAATATAACCTTTTACAGTACGAGCTCCTCGACCTCGACGTAGCAGAAGCTCAATTGGTCCCGCATAGTCTATACCAATATTTTCGAAAGCCCTACCGGCTGACACACGATTCTTTGGTAGACTTGCCATAAGTTGATGTGAAGTTGAAGCACGATGACGTACGCATGTTAGACATTTGTTGATGCATGATTTAATTACAGTTCTGCACGAGATTATCCAATATCTTTGTCTGATAATGCTTAGTAAAAGTGAAATGCTAGCGTGAAGATACTTTTCGTGCATATCGATGACGAGAAGCTTGACAAAAATATGATCCTTTGGAAGAATAGGAGGATGCTTTGCTTCATATGAGCAGTTTGAGTTAACTAATCTTCCACCAACACGCAAGATGTTTGATGAATCCAGAAATGGTGTGAGAGATAACAACCGACTTGAGCCTGGTATAGGCTGCTTCCTTTTAAGATGGCGAATCTCCTGGTGAAATGCCTCATTTTGAGCCCATCGAATGCAACTTTTATCTGCTGATATGATATCATCGCAGGATATAAATTTTTCAATGATTTCAGTTTTCGATGATCTGAGGATTCTAACGAATTGAAAACATCTAGCTATGATTCGCTTGATTGTCGATAATGATGAATAGCGTTGAAATAATGTTGTAAGTGTATCATTAGTGAACTCAGTGAAGAATGCTTCCAGGTAATTTTCTCGTTTTTCGCAATCGGAATTTTCACAAGTGGCTGCCGATTGTATGTGTGAAGTGGTTTTCTTCCACTCATGTTTCAGCCACGGGGGGCCATTCCACCATAGTGACGAAGATATTAGTTCAGGTGGGGAAATTCCACGAGACGCTAGATCTGCTGGGTTATCAGCTGACTTGACGTGCTGCCATGAACTTCTTGGTAATATTTGTAAAATCTCGGTAGTCCGATTAGCGACAAAACATTTCCATTTGCGAGGATGAGATGCCAGCCAGGATAGCACGATTTGTGAATCAGTCCAAGAAAAATATGTGGAATCTGGAAGATTTACATTTGATATTATGAATAATATGAGCTTTGATAGCAACAGAGCTCCACAAAGCTCCAGCCGTGGGATGGAAAGCTGCTTCAAGGGCGCTACCTTGGTCTTTGCTGCTACGATATTAACTGAGACACCTCCCGTCTGATCAGTGCTTCGGAGGTAAACCACAGCGCTGTACGCTCATTCAGAGGCGTCTGAAAACCCATGTAATTCCAATGACTTATTCGGAACATGAAGCCAACGCGAAATACGGAGATCTTGCAGACAGTGCAAACTATTACGAAGTTTTAGCCATTTTGAATTTAATTCTTCATCAATGAGATCATCCCAATCGTGATGCGTTAACCAAAGTTGTTGAAGAAGAATTTTGAATCTTATAGTTACAGGTGCGATTAATCCTAGTGGGTCAAAAACCTTGCTAGATTCCGATAGAATAGTGCGTTTAGTAGCAGTGTGATCGCTTGCTAGATTGACATGGAAGGTGAAAGCATCAAATTGAGGAATCCACTGGAGTCCAAGAACCTTAACAGTGTTCGGATATTCATCAATTTTCAATGAAGTATGTTCGCTGTCGTGTTGAGAAATTGATTGAAGGAACTGTTGTGAATTTGAAGCCCACTTGCGTAATGAAAATCCTCTCTGATGAAGTAGTGTATTTAGTTCGTCGTGGAGTCTTAGTGCTTCAGCATCGTTGTTGGCTCCACCTAATAGATCGTCAACATAAAAGTGATTGAGGAGTGCTGATTCTGCTAATGGAAATTTATCCTTGAAGTCAATGGTTAGTTGCTTTAGTGTCCTGGTTGCTAGAAATGGTGCTGATGCCGTTCCATATGTTACCGTCTTCAAACGCAAATGTTGCATTGGTTCCGTTGCTGCATCTCTCCATAAGATCCTTTGATAATCTCGATCGAGTTTGTTTTCAACAATTTGCCGATACATCTTTTCGATGTCGGCTGTAACAGCAACTTTGAACGTTCGGAAAGATAGTAGTATTTGGAGCAAATCTCGTTGTACTTTTGGACCCACTAGTAATTTGTCATTAAGAGAGACACCAGAGGTAGTTGTTGAGGAACCATTGAAGACTACTCTCACCTTGGTGGTTGTGCTGGAAGGTTTTATCACAGCATGATGTGGAAGGTACGCATGATCCTCTTCCATGGTAATTTCCTGGGATGGGATGCACTCTAGATGTCCCAAATCTCTGTACTCGGCCATAAATTTACGATATTCTAATTGTAAATGTGGGTCACGCTGAAATCTACGTTCCACTGATTTGATGACATTAAATGCAGTATGAACTGATTTACCTAACCGTGTAGAATTTTCCTTGAAAGGTAATCTAACAACATAGCGGTGGCTGTTAGGGTCCACATAATGTGTTGTAGCGTAACTGAGTTCACATTGCTCTTCCTCAGGCGTGTAGAGTTGACTCTGATTTGAAACTAGCAGTTCTTCCACTTCCCAGAACTTACGTAGAGTGCAATCAAGTTCGGCGATGTCTGTATGTAGGGATAGGATGTTCGGCTTCGAGTCAGAAGTTGTGAGAGATCCCGAAACTATGTAACCAAATATCGTGTTTTGAAGTAAAGGAAAACCTGGAGCAATAGTGTTACGCCCATCTTGAAGAATGTATAAGAAACAATCCGCACCCAATAAAATATCAATCTTGCGTGATAGATAAAATTGTGGATCGGCTAACTGATAAGATCTGATAACGTTCCAATCAGGAATACTGAAGGATGTAGCTGGCTGTGATGCCGTTAATTTATCTAGGACATATGCCTTGACTGTGAGGTGTTGATTGTGATCATACCTAGAGGAGATAGATAGCGTAATTACTCCTCTTGTGACTGTTGTCCTTGATGAAGATAAACCACTAACTGTAATACGCGCCTTTTGTCGAGTGAGGCCTAGTCGTTGAATACAGTCTTCTGAAATGAACGACGCCTGAGAGCCAGAATCCAGAAGTACTCTACATAATTGTGGTGTTCCAGAAGAATCCATTATGTTTACTAATGCTGTTGGAAGAACGGCAACTTGGTTTAGATTTTCATGAAATGTCGTGTAAGAATTAACTTGTGCATGATTAGCAGTTGATTTAGGTGTTATTACATTGAATGTAGGCACCTTAGGATTGAGATTAGTACTGATAGATGCTGCATTAGCAGATTTCTCATACATTTTGGACGGAAGTGAGTCAGATTCCCTTGCCGTGATTATTCCGCTTTCGTGGAGACTAGAATGGTGTAGCTGCTTGCAAAAATGACATCGAAATTTAGATTTGCACTTTAGAGCTGTATGTCCGGCATTCAAACAGTTAAAGCATAGTGACCTGGAAGCAACAAATCTACGCCTTGCTGTCACATCCATGGATTTGTACTCAGGACACTTGAACAACTGATGATCCTTGTTACAATTGGGACATCGTAACGAAGTGTCAAGATGCAGATTACGAACCAGTTGATGGCCCGTCTTTCTTGGTGCTGTTTCGCATGTATCTAACGCGTCACATCGTGTGTTTAGGAACTCCAGGAATTTCTCAAATGTGGAAAAATCCTCCGAAGTAGATTCTTCAGCCCATGCTCGACGTGTATCGGAATCGGTTTTAGTTAGAATTAAATGAATTAACCAAGGATCTCGCTTGTCAGCGTCTGCTCCTAAGACTTTAATGCCACGAATTATCTCATCTGAAGTATCCGCCAACCGTCGCAGTGCCGTGGCTGAGGATTGAGAACAGCTTGGTTGATTAATAAAAGCCTTGATATATGATGTGACTATGTGCTTTTTCTTATCATATCTTTTTGTAAGTTTTCCCCATGCTTCGTTATAATTGGAATCTGTTATTGACAAGTGTTTAATTAGATTTGCAGCGTCTCCCTTCAATAAACCCTTGAGATATTGCAACTTTTGAGATGATGATAACCCTTCCCGATTATGTATAGACGAGGTGAAAAGATCCTTGAAGGAAGGCCAATCCTTATAATCTCCACTGAAAGGTGGAACATTCACTTTAGGGAGTCTCACATCAGCAGAAGGTGTTGCTGTGATAGTATTATTAGCTAAGCTATCGTAAAATGAACGTTGCTGTTCGAATAATCTATTCATTGTTGAACTGATTTGTTCAGCTGAAACATGATCCGCAGATACATTAACAGACGATGCATTGGCGGGCGAACCATTGCTGGCTGTAGACTGACCGGGAAGCCGCGCGTGCATGCCCTTAGTTAATAAGGCTTTCACTTCATAGTACCTATCTTCAAAGTCTTCGAATTCAGAATCAAGGCCGTTAACTACTAATTGGTCATCGATTTCTTTAAACTCATCCCACAATTCGGTCAATTTCTCAAGGCGCGCTGCTATCTCTTCCGCTGATTTCTCTGGAGGTATATTTTCAGAAAATGTTTTAAGACGTGTTAATGAACCTTTGACCCGCCCTCTTTGTGCCTTTAGTTGAATTGTGTCAGTCATAGCCGTATGCGAATTATGTATACAAATTTAAATTTTCTTAAGAAGTTGATGTATATTGAAAAAACGGCCCAAGCTCTTAAAATTAAAGTAAAACTCCCTTAATTGATTGTTCTAGACGTATTCATAAATTCAAATGTAAAATAAATTGCACACACACTATTTTACTTATGACCTTGATTTGCCCGTGATCCGTATCGATAGCACATGTGCACAAAGTAAGTCTGCTATGATAAAATTGTCATTAAAATGCACTTATTCAAACAATAAATAGTCCAGAATCACAATTATACAAATTTTCCCTGGGTTCGCAAAAATTTTAAAGCTCTGATAAAATATTATTATTATAGATCATGTGCAATAATTGTCTATACATAAATGTAAATCATTCGGAGAATTCCTCCATATGGCGATATTAAATGCAGTTATGTGCCTTATTGATTTAATTGCAATAAAAAATGAAAAGGTACTTATCTTGAATGATGAATGTGAAAATATTCCATGAAGATCCAATCGATTCCAATTCTGAATAGGTGAAACCGTTAATTCAATGCATTGCTGTCTGTTGCTAATCACTTGAACTATGTATGTCTGTGCACTTTATATAAAAATTGTTTTTAATTTGCAAGTCCCGGGTTTCGGCACCAAAAAATGTTTGTAAATGATAACTCGATTCCTTTATCTTTAAATGTTATTTATTGTAATTAACTAAAAACTTATAACATAACACTAATTGCTTGACATTTTTTTAAGAAAATCGCAAAATCACCGACTGATAAATGTTAGGTCCGCACAGAATGAAATTCAAGAGGTATCTGTCTAATTTAACAAGTTTGTTAGGACCATGGTATGCTAATTCTAACTGATTGTTAAACAATGGATTTACTGATAAGCAATACAGAATAGTCAATTTCATCATGAGTAGTGCATAGAAATAAATTGTTACAAGTTGAATTGGCAGATTAGATTTCTATAAAAATGTGTACAATTTCAATTACGTTCAACTGATAACTATAAAAAATTTGAATAGAGTTAATTAGAAAAATATTTAATAATGATTTCTGTACACTTTTAGAATCGGTCAATGATGGAGAATTGAAGAATTTTAAGAATTTTTATTTTTAACGATTCCAAATCAAATTATAAATACAAGAAGAAAAAACAACCGTCTCATCCGGGGTTTGAAACCGGGACCTTCCGCTTGCCGGGCGACTGCTCTTACCACTGAGCTAACGAGACAGATGATTTTCCCCCTTGCATTTATCAATTTGTAATTAGCCTACTAAGCCACGTTGCTTTCAGCTGGCATTAACCAGTAACGATGAAAGCGCACAAATAAATTGTAAATTCAATGTTTATTTATTTTTTCCGGACTGGAATCGAACCTACACTTTTAGAATCGGTCAATGATGGAGAATTGAAGAATTTTAAGAATTTTTATTGATAAATGCAAGGGGGAAAATCATCTGTCTCGTTAGCTCAGTGGTAAGAGCAGTCGCCCGGCAAGCGGAAGGTCCCGGTTTCAAACCCCGGATGAGACGGTTGTTTTTTCTTCTTGTATTTATAATTTGATTTGGAATCGTTAAAAATAAAAATTCTTAAAATTCTTCAATTCTCCATCATTGACCGATTCTAAAAGTGTAGGTTCGATTCCAGTCCGGAAAAAATAAATAAACATTGAATTTACAATTTATTTGTGCGCTTTCATCGTTACTGGTTAATGCCAGCTGAAAGCAACGTGGCTTAGTAGGCTAATTACAAATTGATAAATGCAAGGGGGAAAATCATCTGTCTCGTTAGCTCAGTGGTAAGAGCAGTCGCCCGGCAAGCGGAAGGTCCCGGTTTCAAACCCCGGATGAGACGGTTGTTTTTTCTTCTTGTATTTATAATTTGATTTGGAATCGTTAAAAATAAAAATTCTTAAAATTCTTCAATTCTCCATCATTGACCGATTCTAAAAGTGTAGGTTCGATTCCAGTCCGGAAAAAATAAATAAACATTGAATTTACAATTTATTTGTGCGCTTTCATCGTTACTGGTTAATGCCAGCTGAAAGCAACGTGGCTTAGTAGGCTAATTACAAATTGATAAATGCAAGGGGGAAAATCATCTGTCTCGTTAGCTCAGTGGTAAGAGCAGTCGCCCGGCAAGCGGAAGGTCCCGGTTTCAAACCCCGGATGAGACGGTTGTTTTTTCTTCTTGTATTTATAATTTGATTTGGAATCGTTAAAAATAAAAATTCTTAAAATTCTTCAATTCTCCATCATTGACCGATTCTAAAAGTGTAGGTTCGATTCCAGTCCGGAAAAAATAAATAAACATTGAATTTACAATTTATTTGTGCGCTTTCATCGTTACTGGTTAATGCCAGCTGAAAGCAACGTGGCTTAGTAGGCTAATTACAAATTGATAAATGCAAGGGGGAAAATCATCTGTCTCGTTAGCTCAGTGGTAAGAGCAGTCGCCCGGCAAGCGGAAGGTCCCGGTTTCAAACCCCGGATGAGACGGTTGTTTTTTCTTCTTGTATTTATAATTTGATTTGGAATCGTTAAAAATAAAAATTCTTAAAATTCTTCAATTCTCCATCATTGACCGATTCTAAAAGTGTAGGTTCGATTCCAGTCCGGAAAAAATAAATATAGGTATGAACCCATTAATCGCACGTACATTGCTGTTAATATTGTCAGAGCATTTTCTCATTTTATTCTAAGCATATTTTAAAAACCTCTATATGTAATACATAGTTTTCTGTTAATATATCGCATTATATGTCATTTCATTCGGTGTATTATATATGTTCAGTCCGATTGGGACAAAAACCAGCGGTTCTGAAATAATCAGAATTTAAGGGCCTTCCTAGCCATAATTTGTCAGCTCTTTAGAAGATTATTCATTAATGTATACAAAAAAATAAGCAAAAACACAAGTAAGTTACTCAAGACCTTCCATAGCTATCACTCTATAGAAAATTATTTGATGAACTGCAGCTGGAGTGAAACAAAGGCTGATTTCATATAATTTTTCACAAATCTGTCTATTTTTGCGCTATTGTGCGAAATAACATATTTCTGTAGAGACTGTAAATAACTGTTATTTTTGGCAAACAAATAACAAAGTCCATTCCAAACTAAATGGTGTACTTGAGACGTAGTCGTAAGTAATTAATAATAGCTAAAAAATTTTAAGTCTCATAATAAGCGTTTCAATTAATTTATTTATTTTAAAGTAAATTATAACTGTTACAGAAGACTTTTTTTTATTTAAAATTCAATTTTTTTAAGTCTGATTAATTTTTCAGTCTCAACATAACTGTCTTAGAAGACTCTTATAAATTTCAGTCAGTCTATAATTATTAGCAGAGACTTTTAATCATTTAAGTCGTATAACAAAAGTGTCATAAGACTTTTATCTTTTCAATTTTTCGATTACAGTCTAATCGTGACTTTTATATTTTACAGTCATTTATAATAGTTATAGAAGACTTTAAATCTATCACAAATCTAATCGTGACTTGTATATTTTACAGTCATTTATAATAGTTATAGAAGACTTTAAATCTATCACAAATCTTTTACTGTTACAGATCTTGATATTTGATTTTGCTTATATGCGGATATCCGGATACTCACATCTGCGGAGTATCCCATTTCTGAAATCCAAAATCAAAACCAAGATGTGTAACAATAAAAGAGCTGTGATAGATCTATTATGAGATTTAAATAAATGAAAGTCTTCTACTATAACCATTATAATTGACTGTAAAATATAAAAGTTCCGATCAGACTGTTATCGAAAAATTGAAAAGATAAAAGTCTTATGAGGCTTTTATCATAAGACTTAAATAAATAAAAGTCTCTGGTAACGGACTGACTAAAATATATAAAAGTGTTATGAAATTATTATGAAGAGACTTTTATTAATAAAAGCCTGTGAAAACTCTTAGCACTGAGCTAATACTATAAAATATGACTAAAACTGTTATTATAAAAGTTTAAAACATAAGTCCGTTGGGACTTTTATCACAATATTTAAATATGCATTTGTTCAGTCCACCGTCGAAATGCGCCGCAAATGATTCCATCGACGAAACAATTCCTCCTAAAAGGAAAAGAAAAAAAAAGGGAACACAAAGTATTAAGACTAATTTAAAATGTTTTAGAATACTTATCTAATTAAATGCTGCACGTCTCCACCAGATGCAATTTCAGCAGGACAATAGTGAAATTTCCACACTAGGTT
This sequence comes from Dioctria rufipes, assembly GCA_963924295.1. NCBI lineage: Eukaryota > Metazoa > Arthropoda > Insecta > Diptera > Asilidae > Dioctria > Dioctria rufipes. Next base: position 211,298,827 of record OZ002740.1, read on the forward strand.
GGTTATAACCTCTCAAGTCCGCAGTCCGTGACAGCTTATTTTATCTAAAATTATCCAAAGAAATTAATTCTTGAAACAACCAAAATATCATAAAGCATACTTACATATCTCTGTATATTTACATTCCTCATGTCATCAAATGACATTTCTCCAGTAAGCCGATTTCGCCCTCGCCTCAGTCAGAGCAATTGCAATAAACGTCGCTAGGGCAACACCGAGAGGCGAGAGCTAATAACTGGATGCGGCGGCTATAAAAGGCCGACGAGTTGCAATAGATGGCACCATTCTTTTATCAGAGTTCATCTGATTCAGAGTCTAATCTGAAAAATAAGAATCGTGTTCCTATCCTCCATACAGAAGTATAATTCTGTTCAGAGTTTAATCTGAAAATATATTCCTATCCTCCATACAGAAGTATAATTCTGTTCAGAGTTTAATCTGAAAAACATATTCCCATCCTTACTACAGAAGTATAATTCTGTTCAGAGTTTAATCTGAAATTCCCATACTTATTACAGAAGTATAATTCTGGTCAGAGTTTAATCTGAAATCATTTTTCATACAGAAGTATAATTCTGGTCAGAGTTTAATCTGAAAATCAATTTTCATATTTATTACAGAAGTATAATTCTGTTCAGAGTCTAATCTGAAAATTTTCGTCTCATTCTGTTTTGAACCACACGTTGCAGTACGCTGCTGCATCCCCCTTTTCTGCTTATTCAGCTTCTCTGCCTGACAGGGCTGCTACCATCAAACAGATTCATACAAAATTCTTGTGTGCGTCGCTTTACTGCCCTAGTGCCCACACGCAGTAACACCATTATTATTTTATTCTAGTAATTTATATGGTGACAGAAACTAATTCCGGTTTTCTTCTTCTTTTCAGAAATAAAGAGACGGACACGTCATTTGGATCATTATTTTTTTTTTATTGAATTTTTACATTGAATTGTTATTTGAATTTCTAGTTTTAAGTATTATTTGAATTTCGTGATATTAGGTTAAGGAAATGAATTATGAAATAAAATTTTATATTTGAATTTGGAAAACGACTGAGTTATCTTTTCAAAAACCGGCATCTCTCCCTTATTGTTTGAGACCAGCTCTCACATTGGTCCTTCGAGCCGGATAACTCAGTCAGTCAAATATAAAATTGGAATATATTGCTTAATACCACATAATTTAAGCTCCGCCATTCAAAATGCCTACAGATGACGAACGCAGTATATCTGACGCCGGGGACGAAACCATTAGCTCAGTATTAGAGTTGGTTGAGTCTCAAAAAGAGGTCAAAGATTTAATAGAAGACCTCTTTAAAAGGCATCAAAGAGAAGGCAAGAAAAAGACTGTCAAATCGACAGAGAAACGTTTACAAACGTTCACCGAATATTGGAAAGAATTCCAAACGCGGCATAGGGTAATTCAAAAGAGAGCGACAAATGAAGATCGCAAATTAGAATACTTCACGAAAGAGACATTTAGTGATGTACAAGAGTATTATATTGAAAAAGCAGCAAGCATGGAAGAGGATATAGATAGACTAACACCAAAGCCTGTTAACAATCCTCCTCAGACTCAGACATTACATGCTAGCACAAATTCATGTAATAATGAAAGACTCCCCCGAATTAAACTTCCCACCTTCAATGGAGAATACTCTACGTGGATTTCATTCCACGATTTATTTAATTCAGTTATACATAACAACAATAATTTAAGAGACGTTGACAAACTATATTTTCTGAAAACTAATCTAATATGAGAAGCTGAAAAGCTGCTCAGGCATTATGAAATATGCGACGCAAATTATAAACCAGCTTGGCAACTCCTAAAGGAGCGCTACTCAAATAAGCGAATTATAGTCAACGTACAACTAAAAAAATTATTGTCTCTCCCAACTACTAATCATGATACCGCCGAAAATATTAAAAGACTACTAGACAACATAACAGAAGCATTATTAGCATTAAAGAATTTAGATGTAGAAACAAACAATTGGGATCCAATTATTATATACTTGACTGTACAGAAATTACACCCAGATACGCATCAATTATGGGAACAGAGCTTACATAGTAGCACTGAGTTACCAGAATTAAACACACTAAAAAAATTCCTAGAGTCTCGTTTTCGAACTCTGGAAATGATAGGAAATAAAAATACATTGTCGAACACGATACAAAGAAAACCTTCCTCACCTAAACCAATATATGGACTCTTGAACAATACTAAGAGTTCAACACGAACACACCCCCCCACAACAAAAACCTCTTGCAGTCATTGCAAAGGTAACCATATCATATTTCATTGTCCAACCTTTAGAACTCTGACCACGCGACAATGACACGAAGTTGTCTCGAATAAGCATTTATGTAAAAACTGCTTATCACCCAACTATTCAACCTTAAATTGCACCAGCAGTAAGAAATGTTACCATTGCAAGAAAAATCATAACTCATTACTTCATTACGAGCAAAATCATTTGGTTTCAAAGTCACCTATTCAGATCTCCCAAAATTCCAATATGGAAGCAAAGCAATGCTCACCCACCGATAGAAATAATGAACTGCAAGTCCAAAATTTTCTAACCTCAAACTTGAAAAGGGCACTTCTTTCTACAGCTCTGATTAACATTATAGCACCATCCGGAATCACAATGACATTCCGAGCATTAGTAGATTCTGGGTCACAAGTGTCCATTATGACCGAAAGAGCTCTTAAGCGATTACAGCTTAAAGGATCTCCGACCACCCATCAACTAATTGGACTTGGCACAACACTCACTAACACCGCTGTAAAACAAGCAACTGTCACAATTAACTCCTTATATACTAAATTCCAAATGGAGAGCAACATGCTCATTATCAAAAAAATTACCGAATTATTGCCAGCCCAGACAATTGCAGTGTCAAACTGGAAACACATCACCAATCTGACTTTAGCAGACCCCACCTTCTCAATCCCAGGAGAAATCGATGTTCTGCTTGGAGCAGACATCTACGCCGCCATTATTAAAAATGGAATAAAAAGAGGACCTGGCAATTCTCCAACAGCCCAAAACACAGAATTAGGATGGATTCTGGTTGGAGCAGTACCAGAAACAACGAGCACTATTACAACTGTGCTATCCACCCACACTACAATAAATACCGAGTGGGATAACCAGTTGAGAAAATTTTGGGAGCTCGAAGAATGCACCATCCGACCAACATTGTCACACGAAGATCAACTTTGTGAAACGTTGTACAAAAACACAACAAAACGCCTACCCTCTGGAAAATACGAGGTTCATTTGCCATTCAAGAACCGTAATGCACCACAGCTTGGACAATCTAGGAATATGGCTGTTAAACAATTCCTACAATTAGAGAAAAAATTGTCCAACAACCCAGCAATTGGCAAATTATATAAAGATTGCATAGATGAATACACTCAGCTTGGCCACATGAAGCCTATTCCACCAACACTAGTAGAAAACAAAATATACGAAAACATTCCTTTCTACTATCTACCACACCACGCTGTGCTCAAAGAGAGTTCTACCACAAAACTTCGAATAGTTTTCAATGCCTCAGCTCGTACGTCAAATGGCAAATCATTAAATGAGCAACTGCTAGTTGGACCTACAATCCAACCAACACTTTGGACTACCTTACTAAGATGGCGTCTGTACAAGTTCTCTTTTACAGCAGATATAGAGAAAATGTACAGAATGATCCAGATGGCACCTCAACACCAAAATTTCCAGAGAATAGTTTGGAGAAATACTCCAAAAGAAGAGTTGAAAGATTATGCCTTGACTACGGTCACATTTGGAACAACACCAGCGCCATATCTTGCCATCAAAACGTTACAGCAATTAGCACAAGATGAAGCGACTAATTATCCCCTTGCAGCTAAGAACATCATGAGAGAGTTCTATGTCGATGACTTAGTCTCAGGAGCCCATACTCTCAGTGAAGCAATACAACTGCAACGTGAACTTATCGAGGCCTTAGCAAAGGGAACATTCAACCTACGTAAATGGACTGCCAACCATAATGATCTTCTCAAACATATACCATTGGATCATCGAGAATTAAAAACCAACTTGGAATTCTCTGATAACGAATCCATAAAAACGCTCGGAATACGTTGGCATCCAACAACAGACTTTTTCTCCTTTAAAGTCAATGTCCCCGAACCAAAAACCACATACACCAAACGAATAATATTATCTGAAGTATCGTCTCTGTTCGATCCACTAGGCTGGTTAGCTCCATGCATAATTACAGCCAAAATCATAATTCAGAAACTCTGGCTCTCCAAATGTGACTGGGACGACCCGGTACCTAAAGAAATTTTAAAAGAGTGGAATTATTTCAAAGACCAGCTACATACTATTCAGGACATTCAGATTCCACGTTGGCTAGGCTACCAGCCTAACAAAAGCGAGATGGAACTACATGGTTTTTGCGATGCCTCAAATAACGCCTATTCAGCCGTTTTGTATTTAAAAATACATCCTAATGAGAACTCCAGAGTACAAATCGTGACAGCAAAAACTAAAGTAGCTCCCATCAAACCAGTCTCACTACCTCGACTAGAGCTATGTGGTGCTGTCTTACTTTCTCGGCTTATTAAACAAGTTGTCAACGATTTAGAACTAGAGAAAGTTAAGGTTAGAGCGTGGACAGACTCTAACATAGTTCTAGCTTGGCGGCGAAAACATCCATCCACCTGGAAAACGTTCGTGGCCAATCGCATTTCGGAAATACATGAAAACATACCACAAGCTACTTGGAATCACGTCCCCTCTAAATCCAATCCTGCAGATGTAGCGTCAAGAGGCATTCTGCCAAACACACTAGTCACAATGTCAATGTGGTGGAATGGCCCAAACTGGCTGCATCAAGATGAGGAATATTGGCCTCAACAAGCTTTGGAGGTACATACTCAACTAGAGTATAAAAAGCCAAAAGTTCTCACTACTACTGTCGATGAACAAATAATTATACTGAATAAATATTCTTCATTTCAAAAAACCATAAGAATAACTGCATACTGTCTCAGGTTTATAAACAGCATGCGCAAAATACAGTCCACTACGGAATATTTATCAGTATCTGAGTTAAAAAAGGCAGAATTATGCCTAATCAAATTGCTCCAGAATATCTCCTTTCCTACCGAAATCAACCAACTGCAGAAAAAAATTGCCCCTTCCTAAAAAGAGTCGAATTCTGTCTCTCAATCCCACGATCGACTCTGAAAATATCCTACGAGTGGGAGGTCGTCTCACCAAGTCTCAGCTAAGTTACGACCAACAACATCCCATAATTCTTCCCAACAACCATCACTTAACTAACATTCTCATTGATCATATACATCATTATACATTACACGGAGGCACTCAAATCATACTAAGTATTATAAGAAACCACTATTGGTTAATAAACGCCCGCAATACGATTAGACATCGCATCCATAAATGTGTTGACTGTTTTCGATTCAATGCGAAGCCCAGTTCTCAGTTAATGAGTTCTCTGCCCTCAGCGAGAGTCAATATATCTTTACCCTTCCAACACACTGGGGTAGACTACGCAGGGCCGCTTGTTATGAAAACATCAACACTTAGAGGAGCAAAATTAACAAAAGCTTATATCTGTCTATTTGTTTGCTTGGCCACCAAGGCCATACACATAGAGCTTGTCTCTGACTTGTCAACACCAGCCTTCCTAGCTGCCCTCAAGCGCTTTGTTGCACGGAGAGGTCTTTGCTCACACATCTACTCGGATCAAGGAACAAATTTTGTAGGAGCAAATCGAATTTTACAATCCAATTTAAATAAATCAATGAGAGCAATTGAAGTCAATTTGGCCAAAGAATTCTCCAACCAAGGCATAACTTGGCACTTTAACCCTCCTGCAGCACCTCACTTTGGAGGCTTATGGGAATCTGGTGTAAAATCCACCAAACGCCATCTCTATAAAACAATCAAGGACGCAAAACTCACCTACGAAGAACTATATACAATTTTAGTTCAAATTGAGGCATGTTTAAACGCCAGACCTCTCTCTCCTCTGTCCAATGATCCAACAGACTACAATATTCTCACTCCTGGACACTTCCTTACTGGTCGACACAATCTCACCATAGTAGAACCTTCCCCACTTAATCCACAACAACATCCTCTCAAAAGATGGCAGCACATCCAATCCCTCTCCCACAATTTTTGGAAGCAATGGTCAAGAGACTATTTGCATACATTGCATCAACGACATAAATGGCAGACTGAAAAGGAAAATTTAAAAATTGGAACTCTCGTCCTGATAAAAGAAGACCAAACCCCAATAGGAAAATGGCCATTAGGTCGAATAATTGAAATTCATACTGGCCATAATAACTTAGTCAGAGCAGTCACTATTAAAACCGCAAAAAATATTCTCACCCGTCCTATCTCAAAAATTTGCCCTCTCCCTCTCACCAACATCTCCTGACAATCATCAATTATCCCCACCAAAATCCACTGCTCTCTGGCAGTACCAAAACTCAGAATACCCGTTACATTTGAATATAAACGGACTCAGAACCCGCCAAAAATCACTTCAGTTTCAAAAGTGACAAGTGAAAAGTGGTTATTAAAACTAGTTAATTTTTTCAGTTTTGGTTATACTATATTATCTGTATTAAGTGCAATGGAAGAATTGTTAGAAATTTTTAATTCAGAATCACTGGATTCTATGGATGTAAGCCTGGCACCTACTCCTCCGGAACTTTTGGCGGCCCCTACATCTATCAAGCCTATCAGCCCACTCCCTCCAACACCTACGAAGGGAAAAAGGATGAAATCTGTCGTCATACGACCAACACCTGTACACTCCTCGCCGATCAAGCGAAAAGCAAGACCATTTGAGGCACAAGGCATATCTCCTTCGGTGAAAGCGTTATGTGGAACACCCATTCCAAACAAAGTCTTGAAGTTCGGGTCAGAGCCGACCCCGAATCACCCCGTGATTCGAAAGTCGACAAAACCAAGACCGCCCCCTACAAAACAAAGTGCAGTGCTACCAAGTCTCCCGGTCCTACACGAAGAGACTAAACCGAGACCAAATAAATGCTGTCCAGGAATTCGTATCCCAACGAAGCCACCAGTTCCTGAACGCAAACCTGTTCCAAAGAAAAAAGAAGCATCAAAGAATACATTGCTAAGTCTTCCAGATTTACCGACAAAACCGACTCAGCAACAGTGTTTCACAAAATCTCCTGCTGAGACACAACCAAGTTCACCACGAGACACGCCAGACACAACACTCATGAACAAAAGGCAGTCAATTTGGCCTCGCACGTCCCCAACTACAGTCAAACCACAAAAAGGACCTAAGGCCAATGAAATTCCCAAGCAGCCAATAGAGTGTCGCCCAGATGTATGTGTCCCAACGCAGCCACGTTCAATGCCGACAATTTCACCTAGAGTTCCAGGAGATCTACACAAAGTAGTACCAAGCACTAAGAAAGCTCGTGCTAGAAAAAACAAACGAACTGAATGCATCAGACATGAATTAGCTATGTCCAACACTCTCGAAGCAACGCCAACCACGTCAGCTATACAAACATCGAACGAGATCACGACCATTGGAATTCCTGCTGACTTGAAACATTCAATATGGTCAACCCCAGACGTCATGCAAATTCTACAGTCAACTTTAATACCGTGGAATATGATCAGAGAGGCAAAAATGTTCTGTAGATGTCCCCTTCCAGGCGGCATAACCTTAAAAATGAAAAAAAAGGGAAATAAACTACACTTCTTCATTCAAAATTCTGTAAGTAATTTTATTTTTATTTTATCATGATTTCTTTTTTTTTGAGGCGGGAGGATGTTCAGTCTACCGTCGAAATGCGCCGCAAATGATTCCATCGACGAAACAATTCCTCCTAAAAGGAAAAGAAAAAAAAAAGGGAACACAAAGTATTAAGACTAATTTAAAATGTTTTAGAATACTTATCTAATTAAATGCTGCACGTCTCCACCAGATGCAATTTCAGCAGGACAATAGTGAAATTTCCACACTAGGTTGGTTATAACCTCTCAAGTCCGCAGTCCGTGACAGCTTATTTTATCTAAAATTATCCAAAGAAATTAATTCTTTAAACAACCAAAATATCATAAAGCATACTTACATATCTCTGTATATTTACATTCCTCATGTCATCAAATGACATTTCTCCAGTAAGCCGATTTCGCCCTCGCCTCAGTCAGAGCAATTGCAATAAACGTCGCTAGGGCAACACCGAGAGGCGAGAGCTAATAACTGGATGCGGCGGCTATAAAAGGCCGACGAGTTGCAATAGATGGCACCATTCTTTTATCAGAGTTCATCTGATTCAGAGTCTAATCTGAAAAATAAGAATCGTGTTCCTATCCTCCATACAGAAGTATAATTCTGTTCAGAGTTTAATCTGAAAATATATTCCTATCCTCCATACAGAAGTATAATTCTGTTCAGAGTTTAATCTGAAAAACATATTCCCATCCTTACTACAGAAGTATAATTCTGTTCAGAGTTTAATCTGAAATTCCCATAATTATTACAGAAGTATAATTCTGGTCAGAGTTTAATCTGAAATCATTTTTCATACAGAAGTATAATTCTGGTCAGAGTTTAATCTGAAAATCAATTTTCATATTTATTACAGAAGTATAATTCTGTTCAGAGTCTAATCTGAAAATTTTCGTCTCATTCTGTTTTGAACCACACGTTGCAGTACGCTGCTGCATCCCCCTTTTCTGCTTATTCAGCTTCTCTGCCTGACAGGGCTGCTACCATCAAACAGATTCATACAAAATTCTTGTGTGCGTCGCTTTACTGCCCTAGTGCCCACACGCAGTAACACCATTATTATTTTATTCTAGTAATTTATATGGTGACAGAAACTAATTCCGGTTTTCTTCTTCTTTTCAGAAATAAAGAGACGGACACGTCATTTGGATCATTATTATTTTTTTATTGAATTTTTACATTGAATTGTTATTTGAATTTCTAGTTTTAAGTATTATTTGAATTTCGTGATATTAGGTTAAGGAAATGAATTATGAAATAAAATTTTATATTTGAATTTGGAAAACGACTGAGTTATTTTTTCAAAAACCGGCATCTCTCCCTTATTGTTTGAGACCAGCTCTCACAGCATTGGTGTAAATGCCGACTTCATGGCTTGTATTAATAACAAATTTATACAATACCAACACCGAAGTAGTGATGAAAAGCATGTATTGTAGGCAGCTTCGTAGCCTAAGCTGAGGTTCTTTAATAACTGTTATTCAATCTATTATATTAAAATTTTTTTTAAATTAACGATAAAATAAAAAGTAAATAAGAAGGGAGCAGCACTTTCATAAAATAAAATTTTATCAAAAAAATTATAGAATGCTTTAATGCAGTGGCCTAGGTTCTGAAACACGACTACTGCTCTTTTCTGCCTTTTTCAAGATTTTTTTACCTATTTGTAAGTACTAATTACTGTAAATACTGTTGTATAATATAATTTTAAATTTATCAAAAATTGCAGTAACTGCACAAAACACTTAACCGTTATATAATTGTTCACTTGTTTTATATCACGTTTTATATTAATATTTCTGTTTTACATACACAAAATCGCTGTAGATACCCAACGATCATTTACTTGGCGCTTATGCTGTGGTTTGTAATAAATAAACTTTAAATTCTTTTAAAAAACTCCCGGAATTCTCAGAGGATACGAAATTATTAATTTTAATAATCCATAAGTTCTATTTTAAATTAAATAAAAGTAAGCAATTTTTGTTTGTCCATCCCTAAAATTACATATCAAGAACAATGGATCACGCATTGTTGTTGTTTTAAAATTGAGCCGGATCAGATCAGAAAGATAAAAGAACGCAGCTATTGGTCTTGTATCTATTATATAGGCCACCCCATATACTTCAGGTCGAAGCGGAAGGATTTTCCTCTCCTTACGCCTGCACGTCTTACGACTAAGCCATAGCCCACACGCGGAAATTTTTTCGCAGCTCCATAGAAGAATATTCAGTGATTTATCCAGAAAATAAGCAAAGGCGGAAGTAAGTAATTGAAGTGGATCTAGAGCCATTACTTGGAAACTCTGTAGAAGTTTATCTGATGAATACCAGCAGAAGTGTTACAAAGGCTGATTTCATCTAATTTTCCACAAATCTATACTGTGGAGTTTTACACTATTGTGTGAAGTGACACATTTCTAATTTTTGTGAAGCTCAGAGTGGTAAGAAGTAATCTGATGAAGTTCTGTTAATAAAAGTAAGAATGACAGGAAGCATGTTTGCTTACTTAATCCACTTAAAAGAAATTTAATATCACAATTACAAGTTCATTATTCTCACGATTCTTGTAGGCCTCTTATGAGATAAGGTAGTAGGTACTCCGACGATTATTCAAAAAACTCATTAAAACATTTAAAAATACATATTCAAAAAGCTTCTTTGCCCATAATTCAGCAGACCTGAACTGCTCCTTAATAGTTGCATTGTAACGCTTGCCTCTGCGGACATGCCTATGTTAAACAATGAACTACGATACGAAAAAGAAGCGTTGCGAGCTTCCAGGGAAACGCTTCAGAAGGTTTCTTAAATGTTCTTTTTCCCAGTGGGTTCCTACTGGATTTAACTGACGTTGTAACATATCATAAGAGAAGGTTCTTTAATAAATGTTTTTCTATTATATTCTATTCTACTTGACTTACTTACTTGTAACTGCGGTATTCCACAAATAATAATTTAGCTGTTTTATAATAAATATTGTGACTGTGGTATTCCACAAATAATAATTTGGCATACATTTTTATAAATATATATATATATATATATATATATATATATATATATTATATTATATATGAAATCTTTTGATCTTCAACTTTCACTTATGTTATCTTGAAAGTTTGTTATTTAACAACTTTTAATAACGGTAAGCACAATTCCCGTGCACTTTAATTAAAGTTAATATAAAAAAGCCTAGAATAAAGATTCTTTTACACTTTAACACTTTATCTTGTCTTAAATTATTATTTTCTTTAACCGTCAAAGTTTTAAGGATATTTCCCGTACCGCAAACTGTATGCTAGAAGATTAGCTATTATCCAAATAATAATAAAAAATTGTTTGTCAGAGCTGATAAAATAACGGCTATCATTGTCCGTTATCTTAATTAACGAAACACATGTTTTCTAACATTTTACCGCATTATCGCGCCGCACACTTAAGTGTAATCTGTTTCAGCCTTAAGAAGCTGCTGATCCGGTACAGAGATACAAGTTATTCTCATTACAAACCGCCATTATAAACTGCCATTTGTGTCCGAATGTACAGGAAACTACGGTACAGAGAGCACAATATTCTCTCTCATCTCTCTGTCTTTTCAATAGAAATGTATATACGTTATAAGACGAAACACGTTACACGCTATTAGCTGCAATGCGTTAAAGTTTTAATGGGAATACTTGTCTTTTATATGCCTTGTTGCTTACCCCACGGTATACATAGAGATACAAGTTATTTTCATTACGAACCACATTCCGCCATTTGTATCCGAATGTGTAGGAAAGTACGCTACAGCAACACAATATTTCTTTTGAATCTGATATAATTGCATATAAGCTTTAATGTAACTTACATTTGTTCTTAAATAATGTAAAAAAAATTCCATAGACATAACAAAAAGGAAAAAATACTCAACTGTCTTGTGAAATGACGCTGACAATGTCGCATTCATTGTATTACGTTTGCGACAAACGAAGACACCAATCGGCGTCGACATTTTCGTGTCGCATTCATTGTATTTCAGGCACTGACATATTGTTACATGCAATAGAAAGAGACAACTGGTGACATCTACTGGCAATGTGGCAATGGAGAAGTAAACGACTTTAGGTTCGGAGAATTGATTATGGTATCTACAGGAAGGTTCAGGAATAGAATGAATAGAACAGTCAAGAAGCTTCTGGAAAATAGAACACTCGAGAATAATCTGGAGAGTTTCTAGGGTATAAATATAACAGTTGTCATAGCCAGAATAAGAGTCTTGTCTTAGACGTTGCAGTGTTAACAAGCGAAAGTAATAACGTGCGGAAGTGTTGTAATTAGATTGCGATTATTGAAAGTACAGTATTAAGCGATAATTAAAGTGTAGTTGATTAATTGAAAGTTTGTGAATTGTTAAGATTAGAGTTAAATAAAGAACTTGTATATTAAATATTTAATATTGTGTTTTAAATAACGAACCAAAAGCCACGCTCGCAACAACTGGTGTCAGAAGTGAAATAAATTCGCGAAATAAAGTGGTGGCAATTGACTTTAAAATTCAAAGTGTGATTAATTTTGTGAAATTGTGTTAAATTTTGAAAGTTCTGGAAAATAATTTATATTCAACTTAAAGTGAATTACTAAAGTAATGGGGCGAAAATTCGAGGAGCTTCGAACGCAGGATTTGAAAGTGGAGTTAGGGAACCGGTCATTACAAACGACAGGTGCAAAGAAAGTTCTAGTCGAGCGACTCAGACAAGCTTTGATAGAGGAAGGAAAGAATCCTGAAACATTTGTTTTCGAAGATAACTTGGAAGAAACCGAAGTTGAAGAAGAGCCTGCGATGAAAATGGAACAGCTTTTGAGTACTTTAATGAGCAAAATGGAAGCCCGTTTTGATGAACAAAAGAATTCTCTCGAGGAACAAAAGAATTCTATGGAAGCCCGTTTTGATGAACAAAAGAATTCTCTCGAGGAACAAAAGAATTCTCTCGAGGAACAAAAGAATTCTCTCGAGGAACAAAAGAATTCTCTCGAGGAACAAAAGAATTCTCTCGAGGAACAAAAGAAATCTATGGAAGCTCGTTTTGATGAACAGAAAAATTCCAATGAGGAACAAAAGAATGCTTTTGAAGAACAAAAGAATTCTCTAGAATCCCGTTTAAATGAGCAAAAGAAATCTATGGAAACCCGCCTGGACGAGCAAAAGAATGCTTTGAGGAACAAAAGAATTCTCTACAGAATTGTCTAGAAACTTGTTTGGAGGAACAGAAGAACTTTCTGAAAGGTTCATTAGACGAACAAAATGTGAAAATTGAAGAAATCCAGCAGGAAGTGTTGGAAGTTCGACAACAAGTGTCGGGAGTACAACAAAATGTTACAGAACAGCTTGACAGTTTTAAAGCAGATCTAGAAAGAATAAAGCATCGTCAGCCACTAAACGTAGCAGCTGAAATATCTGGCGCAGGTAGAATGAAACCTCCAATATTTGATGGACAAAATTCATGGCATATCTTCAAGAGACAACTTGAGGCAGCTTCAGAGGTAAATGGATGGAATAATGAAGACAGAGCTATAGCTCTGGTGTTAGCACTTCGAGGTCCTGCTTCAGAGCTCTTACAAACTGTACCGATTGAAAATCAACGTGATTACACTTCATTAGTACAGGCGATAGAATTACGTTACGGAGATGAGCACATGCAGCAAGTATATCGCCTACAGTTGCGCAACAAGATTCAAAAGCATGGCGAATCACTACAACAATTGCAGGCTGATGTGGAAAGATTAGCGCATCTTTCATACTCCAGCGTAAATGCGGATTTCCTTAATGAAGTGGCAACGGAGGTATTTGTGAACGCTATTGCAGATCAAAATTTACAACAAGCGTTAAGGCTAGCAGGAAAAAAATCAACAGCAGAAGCACTAGCCTATGCATTAGCGTATGAATCTGCCAGACAAGCTTCACGGAGTGCAGTACGAGTAAGAGAAATTTCAGTGGAAGAATGTACTTGTATCAGAGTGCAATCATCACAGAGCCCGCCCTCACGTGGTGTCCTTCGATGCTGGAATTGTAATAGATCAGGGCACCTTCAAAGAGACTGCAGAAAACGTCGACGAGTGGAATCACCTGAAGAAGGGAAAGAAGAATGCCAAAGATGTCGAGGCAGGGAACAAGCTATTCGTGGAGAGACTAGATATCAAGCAGCGACTAGTCGCATCAGCTCTCCTGTTGAGCAGTCGGAAAACTAGTAAAAACCAACTTTGTGGGGCAGAAGTTGGTTGGTGGAATCGGCGGCCCCGAAGTCATCATTCAAGTAGGCCAGTTACAGAGAAATAATAGCAGTCTTGTTATATATGGAAGTGTAGGAAAAAATGACTGTGCAGTCACTATCGATACTGGAGCTTCAAGATCAATTATTAGAACAGATCTTGTTAAGAACAAATGGCTTCATAATACCACCAAATATCTACTAAAATTGCAACAACACTGGGAAGGGCCGTATTCAGTAGTAACTAGAATTAATGACGTGGTATACAGGATTCAGCGTGGCACAAGGGGCAAGCATAAAATTGTTCATTTGGACCGCTTGTGTCAATACTACGAGCATCAAGACCGTGGACCACCTGTTGTTCGGGACGAACAAACTTAAGAAGGGGGCAGTGTTACGTGCAATAGAAAGAGACAACTGGTGACATCTACTGGCAATGTGTCAATGGAGAAGTAAACGACTTCAGGTTCGGAGAATTGATTATGGTATCTACAGGAAGGTTCAGGAATAGAATGAATAGAACAGTCAAGAAGCTTCTGGAAAATAGAACACTCGAGAATAATCTGGAGAGTTTCTAGGGTATAAATATAACAGTTGTCATAGCCAGAATAAGAGTCTTGTCTTAGACGTTGCAGTGTTAACAAGCGAAAGTAATAACATGCGGAAGTGTTGTAATTAGATTGCGATAATTGAAAGTACAGTATTAAGCGATAATTAAAGTGTAGTTGATTAATTGAAAGTTTGTGAATTGTTAAGATTAGAGTTAAATAAAGAACTTGTATATTAAATATTTAATATTGTGTTTTAGATAACGAACCAAAAGCCACGCTCGCAACAATATAAAGCTTATGTTAATGTCATTTTGTTTTCTGGCTGTGCTTCACTAAATGGTGGAATTTGTTCTATGATTATTATTTTTGAGTATAAGAAATAAGAAATATCTACAACTTAAAGCTCTGGAATTGGTGGTGTTTAATTGAGAGTGATTCAAGTGTTTCCTTGTACTTATTCGAGATTTTGATTTGTTTGAATGCAATCTTGTGATTGTTGCTAGTTATGTCATCTCAAAGTCAGTATTCTTTGAGTACGAATCTCCACCAAATGGAGAGAAATTGTGAGGGAACTATTAATGATAGCTTATACAAATTTACTCTGTTAAATCGATTGTCCGCAATCGAAAATAGAATGCAGATATAGACCGAACCCATGATACAAATAAACAAGGTATGGCCGAGTTTTCTGTCAATTGGGTGCTTACGTCATAGGATGACAAAAGTCATTCAGTCGTGCGATCTGTCATTGCCTCAAGTTGTAATTATTTATTTGAGAAAGCTAAAACTTCATATTATTTCACAACAGTTTATGATATATATAATAAAATTATAATGTGAATATAGAGTACCTAATTGCTTATGGGAGCACTGCTGATATGATAATTTGTTGCAATGTAATCTAAAAAAACGGTCAACAATCGAACAACTTCTTATAGCGAATTCTTTTTTGCGACTCTGCGTTAACACTGGAACCGAATCTGCCTGCCGACTCAGAAAGAATTCACTATCAATTTGTAGTCCGCTGCTTAAAAGTTTACCGGCACCCTGTTGACAATGGCACCACCTAGACGTCCTGATCACCACCTAGACGTCCTGAACTGAGATCAAGAGTAGCCAGGAGAATACCTTAAATAAATGTAATGGGTAGGTATTTTTGATTGCGTCTTAGTTATAATATGTACATACATGCATTTTCTCGTGTTATTGAATTAATACCTTTGAGCAGCATTGAATGATGCAAAACTGGAGTCAAAGAATTATTTGCATGATGTTATTACGGCTTCAGGACAGATGCCTAGGCATATTGATGAATACATACAGGACAGATATTTATGCGTAATGATGAATACAGTTCAGGTCAGATGTAATTAATTTATATGAGAAACTATCGAGTCTTATAAACTAGATTTAAGAAAGATATATATTTCTACAAATATTTTAATAATTATGAATTAACATGCAAATCCAATTGGGTTATAAATTATGATCAGAAAGAATGGTGCAAGTGATTGTCGGCTGTATAGTTTGTTCGATTCAGCATACAAATTATTACGCATTCTTTAAATTACTTATTATAGATGAATTTTTTCTGTGTAATGGAGATTACAATTGACTTCGGTTTACAATATGCAACAAGCAGGAATACAAAATTAGAAGCCCGTGGACATGTTTCCAAATTTTTTTTTTTGTAATGTGGTAGTGTTTGTTTATATAACATACGAGCACCATTGTTGTCTCAGAGAATAATTATTATAAATTAATGAAAAACATCTTATGCATTATGGTAGTAAATAGTTGTAAATTGTACCTTTAAATTATTATCTTTTTAGAAACCGCAAATATTCCCTTCTGTCAATAGCCCTTTCCTAGGTGGACTCTTAGGGTGTGCTAAAGACACGGTTATACATAGAAACTTTTATAAAGCACCTTATAGGTGGTTGTTGCAAAGTTGCGTCCGGTGTTTACATATTGTAGCACTTTCTGCTGCGAGCAACTCAGAAGCTGCTACTTTTATATAGTCTGAATTCGAGCTTTGAGGCATTTGGTTTTAAGTTTCCGCGACTGTAATTACAAGACATCTATCGATCATTATCAGGTGCGAGGTTATGTCGTTTGTTTGGCATAAATTCAGATAAAAATCACAATAGGAAACAAAAAGAAGTGTCGGTTGAAAAAATCAATAAGTAAGGAGAGTCTTGAATTAATTTAATATGAGAATTATGTATTAAAGATGAAATTTGTTATACAAATTTCTTGTGCCACTGGACGACTGCCGTCAACGCTGCAGTACCACAATTTTCTGCACGACACTTAAAAATTTTTCATAAAAGACATTTGCCTTCAATTTAAATAAATGTAATGGCAGTGAACGATACAAAATTGGGCTCAACGTTCTTAAAGTATTACTTGCATCATGCCAGGTAATTATGAATACAATGAAGATGTATGTAATTAATTTATATGAGCAACTTGCAAATCTTAGAATCACAAATACAGTTCAACTTGCGGGCAATCGATGAGATTAGAACACCGATCAAGTAGCGCAGCCTCTTTTCTGGATATCGAAATGGGTTGATTATAGCGACAAGTACGGCTTTGGATAACAACTGTGATGCTCTGAAAAACTCCAAGACTAAATGAAAGCATCAAATGCAAATAGGAAATTTTGCAATACTAACCTATTTAATAGTTGAAAGAAACTTAATTACGTAAACAAAACACCTTATACAGAGTTTTGTATTTTCTATATATATTCTATATATTTTAATTTACTCGATTTTCCTTAAAGCAAGGTTAAACATTAGTTCATATAAAAGTCGGGTAGAATGGGTGAAATAAAGTATGAAGAAATTTTAAGTTACTGTTTTTATTGTTTTTTCTATTTTGTTTTTTTGTACAAGATAACATTACATGTTGTCTGTTCAAAAACAAAATTCTAAAAAACGTTCTACATCTAAAAAATAGTTTCTTTATATTGTCATCTAATTCAATATAACTTTATTTTAAAATATGAGTATTTAAAAAATTTCGATATAAAAATAGTTTTGTTATAATTTTATCAAAAACTTGTTCTAATTGCTTGACTTTTGCTAAAAATTCAGAATTCGGCTTTTTTAACCCGCCCTCCGAAAGTTCATCAACCCATGTATTTGAACATCCAGAAACAGTTTTTATATTGGTTAATTTTAATTTTTTTATGATGCATCCTGCTAGATTTTCAAGAGCGTCTGAGTGAAATTCCTCATTTTCTGAATATAAATCGGCTGGGAGCTCGTCTTCTATGTCCTCAACTTCATGCTCTTGCTGTGTATGAATTGGATTCGAAATTTTTTGCAAGAGAGTGTTTGTAATAATATCTGCATTACACCCGGGCTCTATATCTGGTTCTACGTTTGCACTTTCGTGTAGAAATGTATCATTTCTTCCTGTTTTAAAATTATTGAGTATTGAAAAGACAAAAGTTATCACGAATTTTATGGTATTTGATCAAAAGTACATAAACCTACGAACGTTTGTAATTTTTAAAATTCTCCCATATCCGTTTGTTTGGAGTTATGCATTTTGGACAAATAATTTCAATCATTTTGAAGGGAGGCGCAGTACAGTAAGATACAGAAATTTTGAAAACACTTTAATATACATAACTCCAAAAGGACATTTTTGGAGTTATATGTACTTTTGACCAAACATCATTGTTAGTATTGAATGCAAGCTACCAAGCATTTTTGTATTACGAATAATATTATTTGCCAATTACCTAAAATATATCCGCGAAACTTATATTTGAATTCATTCGGTGTTAGGTGGTCATGCAACCCACCTTTTGAACGAATCGTGCTGAAAAAGTTTTCCAGCACATCTTGATTTAAGGGATAAGTAAGAAGAAACTGTATTCCGTATTCACTGACTAAATAATCATACAACTCTACTAGCGCCGAGTTCGAGAAGAGAATTCCTCTTTGGGAAGGTAACAATGTACGCTTCCCGGTAACTCTCAAATTGACTATTTGATTGCTCATTGCGGATATAAATGTGAATTGCTCTTCTAGATCCAAACCGAATGCTTTCATTGTGGAATCAGTAGATGGTCGTCTTGTATTAAAGACATCAAACCAAACGTTCACTATCTTAATAAAATTGGAACAATTTTGAGCTTTTTCAGCTTGAAATTTCCCGAGGCTGACCATCCTTGTTATGCACTTAGACACAGAGTGTGAAAACAACTGTGTAGCTAATTTCACCTTTTGTCTTCCTGCTTGTCTAACCTTAATGTGGTCATCGGTTAATTTGTGAGAAATTTTTAAATCTCTTGATTTCTCCAAATTTATTAAGGCTTTAACTGGGTCTAAATTTACGATGGTGTTATTTAAAATGAAGCCATTATCAATAAAATTGTCCCTAAGAAATTTGATTAAATGCGGCACATCCGTGAACACAAAAACTTTCTCATTGGTATTTGGTGGACTTAAGAACCATGGTTTTTCTTCTCTTACATTTATTTCCTTCCAAAAGGCTTGATTTGTCGGTCCCATATCCGACATTAGAGCAACAAACGTATACCCCACTTCCTTTAATTTTAGTATGACTTGATTAATAATTGCAGCTGAAATCTTGCAATCAAAGTCATAAAAAATTGGTTGCTTCCAGTTACGGATCAAGCCTCTTGCTATAATGATTTGGACGTAGTTAGCCGGTTCCATTGTTGCATCAGCTGACTTATCGTACTCGTAGCAACTCTTTATTTTCATTTCATCGAATGAAATCACACAGAGTGTGTCTGTGCCCTTAAACTTGCAGTTGGCCATTACCTGAAGAACGTTATCCAGAATCCCTGGATGAAGTTCCACTGAAGATGCCCATTGCCTTAAAGTTGATGAAGCCGGTAGGGGATATTTGTTTTTGTATAAATATCTGAACATAAAAAATTTGTAAAAGGTGTGATAACAAATTAGGGCAAGAGATGCGCTAGCTTCTCTTGGTGTATATGTGGAATTGTGCATCACGTGAAAATGCATATCAAGGTAATGTTGGAAAACAAGCGTAAATCTTCTAAATCATATTGTGTGATAGTTGAAGTCGAGTTCTAGAAACGGGAAAGAAGCAATATTTTAGTACTATATTATTATCATTATTATTATGAATTGGATTTAAATTTAATTGCACCTATAATAACTCTGAAACTGACATGTTATATATCTTATTACTAGTATTATTAGAGTACTGCAGAATTGCTTTTTCGGGCTTATTTGTGTTTTACACTGCTACTTGTTCATGGTGCACTTGTTTTTAGTATATTTATTGTTTAAAAAATGAAACCATTGAGTTCCGGTCAATATTTGAAATAAATTGAATTACCTATATGAACGAGCACCACAAGAGTGTAATTTAATGGCAGCAGCAATGCCTTCAACTTTCCAATTAATTTTTTTCAACCATAGTTTAATTTTTTTATTTGTCCTGCGGTGAGATATTCACGACTCTGCATTTCGAAGTGTTTTAACTGTGCGATTTGCTCGTGTGCCCTTTTCAGCCGCCTTTCTAAAGCACGATTTCTTCTTCTTAAGGATGCAAGCTCTAGCATATTGCTAGAGTCTAGATCCCTTCTAGAGTACGCAAATCTTGCATCAATAAATAAAAACATTACAACTATAAATTCATACTCTGTCTGGACACTTTTATTTTGTAAAGGTGATACCTGTTCCCCAATTGAACTTATTTCCCTACAAATATAATTTAAAAACATAAACAAATAAGTCGCAAATTTTGCATTTACATTTCATGCCAAGCAATAGCATCCGCAACAAGAGCCTTTCGGGATGTGATCAGAGAATCCTTCTCCCCTTGCATTCCTGTATTATCCTTTAGCAATCTATCCTGCAGTCGCCAATCGTTTTCCTTAAAATGCAAAGAACATATTCTAGCTGAATCAGCGGAAAAGTTATTTGTTCTCTTACAAGCATTTACCCACTTTTTCTGAAGTGATTTAGACTTTGGAAAGCGGAAGAATTTTACGTTCTTATGAAATCCTTTAAATACTTTATTGTTATTGCCTTTGCAATTATCCACCGCACAATGAACCATTTTTATTCAATATCACTTGAAATAATCACAACAAATTCATTTAAAAACAACACATCCTCTTGAGTCGGTTATACCATATTATTTTTGAGTCTTTCAGGAAGTATTTTCTTGATTACATGTGAGTATAGCAGATTTATAACAAATCAGAAAACCCGAAGATGAACCTGGATGAATTCGAGTCTTTGCATGACAATTTTTCTATTGGGACAAAATACCTTTAAAATGAGCTATAATTTACAATAGATGTATTCAATTTTAACAATGTCCACCCCTGATAAAGGCACTTTCAAATCAAAAACGAGAACCGAAAAAGTGTTAATGGAAAAACTCAATTTATTCCACTTTAAAACAAGATTTTTGCATCAATGATTAATAAACTCATTGGAAAAAAATTCTGAAATAAATATACTATTTTATAGTAAAATTATTAGTTTATCATATTTCCCATGACTTTATTAATCATTGGAGCAAAAATCTTAATTGAAAGTGGAATAAATTGAGCTTTTAGGGTTATCGGTTTAATGTGAAAGTGCCTTAAAGAGGGAGTTTTTGTGTGCGAACCTTGCCAAAATGTATTACATTACATTTTTGTTTTTATCTGTAGATATGTACACAATTTAAGATAGATAGTAAGTATTTTTGTTTTGTTTGCAAAAGGATTTTCTTATTTTATAAAAAGGTTTTATATATTCAATAAAACCTGTGAATATTTTCTTTAGAATTTAGTTTATTTCTCAGGAAGGAGAGATTTCTCGTCTAACAGACTGAAATTTATTGAAAATAATTTCAATAAATTTACAAAATGCATTTTAAGTGCAAAAAAAATTATTGAACTTTTCGACCCAGCGATCAGAGAGGTCTCATCGGTATGGTTATCTCTGATCGCCTACCAAAGCGCAATGAGTTATCTTGCCACCATATGATTCACACATACGTTTTATAAAAAAGTATTTATATGGGCAATTGGGGTGAAGTTGGGTGAAGTTGGGGTAAAGTTTTAAACATCCAAACGCAACCAAGAGCATTCTTTTTTCGGTTCACTGACAGATACAAATATTTTGATATTTTACAAAATAATTGACATGCTTTGACAAAAGACTTTTGTTGCCACATGACGTAGTAACCCAAAAAGTTCCTCTCGAATCGGCCATACCTTCTTATCTTTGTATCATGGATGGAACCTAAAGATATGGTAATATAAATTGAATTCTTCAACATCTTCATTAATGCACTAAATTCCGTTCAATTTAACACAATTTCAGCCCGATAATTATATTTTTATGTCACAATCCAATTATTACTACGCTTTTCACAAATGAAAGTTTTTAGCTTTGGAATAACTGAAGAATTTTCATTGGAATTGGAGCAGCCGAATTATAAAGTTATAAGTTTCTAATGATATTCATATGCTGATCAACAAACACGTGAGACAATGCCAAATACCTATACAATTTTTACTTATATGAAGTGCACGCAATGATGGAATCGAATCCAATATGAATCCCATGGATTTTATAGATAACGTTTATGATATTGGTGTTAAAAGTGATCCGAATAGTTTTGGCGGTGGTTCCAATGGACATGATCCTGAAAATGTTTTTGTTAATTTAGATGCCCTTGATATGTTAGTTAATTTTCCTGATTTAGAGCTAAATACCAAAGGTGGTTTTTCTCATGGTACTCTGGATAGTATTAAAACTCAGCCTAATCTAAGCAACCATGGTAATCTACTTAGAGATTGAGCTTTACATCAGCAAATATTTAAAATAACTTGTGGCCTTGAATAGGCCTAGCCTGGGGGCGATATTAAGGTTCTTGTTACTGTACCATGAAGTTCAAAAACATCATCTTAGACAGTTTTATTTGATTCATCCCCAGTACCTGACCTGAACAAAGTTTTTTTTGTAAGATCTACAATTATACATATGTAAATTATTGTTCAAATAAAAATAATTAAAAATGTGAATATAATGAGAAATGCTTTTATTTTTTACTTTTATTTATTACTTATTATTTCTAAACTTTGATTTGGTTTTAATTTATTATTATAAGATGACGAACCTGCTGGTTCCGTCGTAGAAAACAATCCTTTCGATAAAATATTTTTCTGGTAATAAACGAGTAGAAGATTCTTCCGGGTACATTTTCAGGTGTTGATAACGGGTACATTTTAAGGTGTTGATTCCGAAAACATTTTCAGGTGTTGAACCCGGCTACATTTTCAAGTATTGATTTCTCGAAATTGTCGTGGTGATATCGATATGTCCGTGTTAGAAAAATTTGATGCCACTTTCAATGGAAAAAAACAGGAAAGCCAGCTTTATGAGGCCGATTCTGCAAACAGCAGAGTCTACTTTTGCCTACATAAAAACAAACTGTACACAGAAAAAATGCTCTAGTATTCATATTCAGAATAATTTAATTGTTTTATAAAAATTTCTATACGAATTTGATTGATTTTGCCTATCTGCAAATAGCAGATAGTAACCATCCTGCAAGAGTATATAACACAGGATGGACATAAATTAGGAATTGATCTCTGTATACTGATCGCTGTAAGAAATGGTGTTTCAAATGCAAATGAAAATATTCTACGAAGTGAAATTTTTGGAGCTATTAAAATGCGCGTTTATTTATCGGAAGTAGTAGCTTCATTTGGAAGAAAATGAAAATAGCGGTAGGTACATACAGTATTGGTATCGCTGGTTCAAGTGTGATTTCATGATGTTTGAATCTAGTAGCGCATTGATTAAGATGGCTATTAAGGCATGTTGGAAATGGAAATAGGGCGCCGTATTAGAAGATATTGATTTTATCCAGCTAGTAAGTTAAGTTAATCAGATATTAATGTAAGTGGAATAGAAAGTTATTGTAGGATATTAACTTCGTAATTCATATCACAGAAATCGGGTAATTCCTTCGTAGGATTGCCATAAAAAATAGGATGATTCTGATCTTTTGTCGTACTTTAATGTCAAAATATACGCCTAAATTAAATGAACTTTTTTACTGATTTTCCGTGTTTTTATTCAGTTCAGCAAGCCTTGCATTACGCATAATAAACTGAAAATGATACTTCACATGACAAATTCAAAAATATTTTTTGAATGTAGCACACATTTATCATGGTATACAATTTTTGTCACAACTTCGGAAGCAGTTGACTAATTTGTCATACTTTTAGGCGTGTATTTTAACGATGATTCATTGCAATGTGGTGAATATAAAAGTTCAACATATTTGAGGTGAAATGTTAAAACATGTGACTAAAATATACGCCGAAGCTATGACAAAAAGATCAGAATCACCCTCCAGGTGTATAGTCACATATTTTGACATTTCACCGCAAATTTGTCATACTTTTATATTCATCATATTCATTTTGATTTATCCTTTTCATTAACCGCGACAAAACTAAAATGAATTTGCAATGAATTAATATCAGAATACATACCTAAAGGTACGACAAATTGGTCAATTACTTCCCATGTCCTGACAATAATTTTATACTTTGTTAAATGTATATTCTACATCAAATTAGAGCAATACGAATGCTTAAATTCGAAATGGTATTAATAAAATCTTGAATTTGTAATGTGAAATATCATTTTCAGTTCATTCTACGTAATGCAAGGCTTCCTGAGCTAAATAAAAACACGAAAAAATCAGTCGAAAAGTTCATTTCATTTAGGCGTATATTTTGATATTCAAATACGAAAAAAGATCAGAATCACCAGAAGGGCCGAAACACACGGAATTTTTTATGCCGTTTTTACGGGTGAGAAGCATTTGTGAGTAGGAAAAATTCCGTACTACCAAGTTTTTATCGGGAGTACGGGCAACATACCAATATTACTGCAAGCAAATTAGCTCCGCCCATTTTGAAATTGCGAAATATCTAAAATTTTTCATCGGACGGCTGTAGACATGTTTATCTGAGATTTGAGGTGGTCATATAATAATTTAATAATCATAACGTGTTGTGAATTTGTCATGCAGTTATTGTTTATATCAAAAACTGTGACTTAATTGAACATGCACACAATGAATTTCGGTAATTATATAAGAAACTACTTGTAGCAACATTATTGTGCTAGCATATCTCAGCATAAGGGTAAAAAATTCCTTCGCTCTCTAAAAACTTCTCGTGTGGGAAGGCCCCAGTGAAGTAAACAAATTTGAATTTTTAGAATTCGATTTTTTTTATCATAAATTAATAAAAATATTCGTAAATTTAAAACTAATTAATACAATACAATGGTGCTAAAAGAATTAAGATTGGATATTTGCTTATATTTTTTCAATTTGGCAAAGTATCACTACATCGTACTATAAACTATACTTCAAATAAATATATCTATAAGATAGGTCGTTTTACAGAATCCCCTTTAAACTTACAGTTGCAATAATATTAAAATGTGGTACATAGCGAATCCATTCCCAGCTGAAAAGTGATGTCCTAGAAAAATAAATAAGAATATAATAATATATATATATAATAATATAAATTTAAATGGTTACATAAGATAGTCATGTAGAAAATGAATTTGTAAATAGATTAGATAGGTATAGATATTTCTTTTTATTATTTTGATGTAGAAAATGAATTTGTAAATAGAGTAGATAGGTATAGATATTTCTTTTTAGCAAACTAGATAAATTAATGAAGTAGCTTTGTCAAGATGATGTACGGCGAGCAGTGAACTATGCGATGTGCAACCAGTATTCTAAAGGAAAAAGGAGAAAACAAAAATCAGAAAGAGAATGCAGTACTTATCGCGAATCAAACGAAATGTAGAAATTAGATACAATATCTTACCTCCTCGGTTCAACCTCCTCTCGCGAACGGGACCCATAGCCTAAAACTGAAGGAAGAAATTAGAGATCTATATCACATTCGGACTTACCTGTGACATCCGCTATCTATATACTTGAGTTGTTCGCAGCTTAAAGCATAACTTTCCCACAGCAAA
The DNA here is from genome assembly GCA_963924295.1 of Dioctria rufipes. Classification (NCBI taxonomy): domain Eukaryota; kingdom Metazoa; phylum Arthropoda; class Insecta; order Diptera; family Asilidae; genus Dioctria; species Dioctria rufipes. The sequence continues at coordinate 211,324,502 of OZ002740.1, forward strand.
CATAATTTGAAACAACACGAATACTCGCCCGTTACAAGAAGGTGTTAAAATACAAATCCGAAAACTTCACGTAAATCAAAGGCATAAGACCAGATTTTATGTAAACCCCGAATTTCTTTAAACTTTCAACACTAGTTCCTTTTTACTCACAAATCACAAATATTTAATCAAAATTTTGCGCAAAGTTATAGTTTCAGAGATAATCGACTTTAAAAATCGCGAAATTTGAACTATATTTCACAATACAATTTGACATTCCCCCGCAATTAATTAAATCTTCTTCTTATTTTTAGTATTAAAAAGAGGCTGTGGTAGGTATATACATACCTTCCGAACATTCGGGTTACCAGCATTGCGTTTTTTTATTCATTACGAGTTGATGTAGCATTTACTTAGAATGGAGTAGAAAAACGTTTATTAAAGAAGCACACACACACACACACACAGGCTGGCAGGGGCACACACACACACGCGCGCGCGGAGCGAAGCGCAATGCTGGTAACCCGAATGTTCGGAAGGTATGTATATACCTACCACAACCTCTTTTTAATACTAAAAAGAAGAAGAAGATTTAATTAATTACGGGGGAATGTCAAATTGTATTGTGAAATATAGTGCAAATTTCGCGATTTTTAAAGTCTATTATCTCTGAAACTATAACTTTGCGCAAAATTTTGATTAAATATTTGTGATTTGTGAGTAAAAAGGAACTAGTGTTGAAAGTTTAAAGAAATTCGGGGTTTACATAAAATCTGGTCCTGTTCCAAATCAAAACATAACTTCCGTATAACATCACGCAATAAAATCAAGAGGGCAGAAGAAGTTTCAAAATTCGAATCAATTGCCGCCATATGATTCACCAACTGGGAAATATCCCAATATGAAATACGGGGAATATAAATCGGAAGCCGCAATAATGGGCGAGTCAAGAGGGGAAAAGGCTTTGGTATGTGAAGCGAACAGCTCAAGGGGAGTCAAAATCGAGCAGTAAGTAAAGTGAGTGCAATAGTACGCAGCGGGAAGTTTTTTTGAAAAAGAGGAAAAATAAGAAGGGCAATTGGAAGTCGAGAAAAAAAGAAAAGGGAGTAAAAGTTGAAAAGTTTAAAGGCTAGTGTAGATAATAACGGCTTAAGAAAGGAATACGAGTAGAAAAGCCTAAAATCATCAGAAAAGAAAGATTTTAAAGTGGAGCTGAACCAAGGAGGAGTGAACTAGGCACGTGGTATGAGACCCTCCTCAGGAGACGAAGCTAAGTACTGCGTTTTCTTTGTGTTTTTTTATTATTTGGTGTTGTGTGAAGTAATTGATTATTTATCGAGTGTGTCAGTTAAGCAAATTTGCATACTTCACTGCCCGGCCAGTTTTGCTCGAAGGCCCGGATTTCTTTATGAATAATAAATTAAGTGTTTCGAACTGATCTTGGTTTTTCTAATTTTTCAATTTTCTTGGGATTTGTTCCTCAATTTTTCTTTATTCTGAGTTCGTGGACTCCAAAACCACGTGGCCCCCACAGGTGTTTCAGGTCCCAACCCTTCTCCATCTCTAGCCGGGGTACCGATTGCGCGTAGAAAATAGCGCGTAACAAAGGGACGTGAAATGCACTCCCTTCTATATTAACAGCTTCTAACTGATAGATCTCATCACTTCTATATGGACAACTATTTGAAATTTTTATTTCGTTGTCATTTATTGTTAAAATATCATTTTTAATATCTATTATAGCAATATAGTAATACTCGGTCTGTAAGACTACCCGAGATGTTACCCGAGTCAAATTCTTCTTCACATGAACAACAACGTGAAGAAGAATTTCACAAATATACAGTTTAAATTCATGAGAACACTTTTTTCTGATCCTATGGGAACTCATAAATAAATTCTTTTCCCATAGAATCGTCGTTCTCAATAAAATGTCTACTAAGCATTCTTATTTGATATCTTATCTCATTTTTCTGTGCTTATGGGAAAATAAATATTTTAAGTTGCATTAAGTAAGTTAAGTTTTAAAACTCGGCTCGGTCGGACGTTTTGTAAATTTTGTTCTTAAGAATAAATAACATCGATCCAAATTTAGCGTCAATTATTTCTAATAAAAATATAAAAACTTTAACGGAAGCTTTTAATTATTTAGAAAACTTAGGGATGATAAGGGAAAAAAGTAGACTAAACAACATTGTTAATCATAAGATGAACAACCAAGATAGAGGTCAATCTAATTCAAGACAAAACAATTGCTATAGATAAAACTCAAGACAATTACAACAAAATAGCACGAACGGGCAAGGACAAAACTATGTATAATTACAATAACAGACCGAATCATAATAGTTATTATAATTCAGGGCAATCAAGGCAAACTTCCTTAACTAACCAAGGGCAGTTTAGACAATATATTTCTAATAATAACGAACGTTCAGGACAAGATTTACCTGACAATTTTTCTAATAATACTTCAAGACAAAATAATTCAAATAGGCTAGAGCCAATGGATGTCGATCACATTCAACAACAAGAAGAAGTAAATTTTCACTTAACTCCTCAAAAATTTACCTTCCAATAGTAGAGCTCACAATAGATGAAGACAAAATAAAATGCCTCATCGATACTGGGTCCTCTACTTTTATTACAGATGAAACCAAATTACCCCAATATTGAAGAAAATTGTTAAAAACCCCAATACCATTTAATAGCCTTAATACGAAAACATACGTTAACGCCGAAATCATAACGAATCTTCCAAAAGAATTTAAAAAAGATGCTTATATGGCATGGAAAATTACAAAATTCCATAAAAAGAGTTTTGACGCTAAACTCGGTCTGTTTTAATATTTTAAACATGAATATTGTCTAGTTTAGCTTTAATATATTTGGGTTGTTCTTTATGTCTAACGCTTTTGCAATTCCTAATATAACCTTCGAAACTATTTTCGTGATAGTTCTCCTTATTAACGTTACGCTTGCTTATAAACCTAGTTTTTTTCCTTCACAAAATTGTCGTAAATAACATTTTTATCGCATTTTCCCTCTTGAATATTTATAGGCTTCTCCTTTTTTGTTGAATGGTATGTATTATTATACCACTCGATAGCCTTGCACATTTTTTCTCTAATGTTGAGTTGTTTACTTTCAAATCCTAAGGATCTGATTTTTTCACTTAGGGTGTTATGTAAACGTTCTATATCAGAATTACCGGTGTGGTTATTGGGTTTGACCAAATGTAGTTCTATATTTTCGTTTCTCAAATAATCTTTAGTGTTGATGCTTCTAAATTCGTTGTCGGTAATTAAAATTTGAAAATGTCCTTATTGCGATTTAAACTCTCTCAGCTTTTCTATTATTGTTTGGTTGTTTCTATCCTCAAGATAGAATACTGTAGCAAATTTGGGGAACCTGTCTATAAATGTTAGGAAATTGGCTTTAGAATTTGTAAAAACATCCATGTGTTTTTAGGGGTTTGTTCTGCCCAATGAGAACACTCACAAAAAAAAAAATATTAATAATGATGTGGACTGTAAATAAGAACTCCGGGGAATTTTTTATAGTCAGTGGTTTATTGGACACACGTAAAACTTATGTACAAAATTAGAACTAGGACTAAAATTAACAGAATTCAATTTCACTTCAATTATTTTAACAACGACACTTAAGAACTAAGCTTCAATTGATTTAATAAAGTCGCTTACTCACTACACAATAATAATTTTAATTTCAACACAATACTGTCAAAGCTAAGACAACTTTGAACGATGGCATTACAAATGTATATATATATATATAAATATATTAATCAATATGAATTATAATATATGATTAATAAAAAAAATGTACTCACCAATATTAAACTATGGAATCGACTTTATGAAGTTAGTAATTAAATAGTTAGCGATTATCTTTTTCTAATCGTTCCCGGAACAAGATACTTTACTTCAGTCGAGACCCAAGCAAAGTTGTATTAGTAGTGTTTATTCTAGTCGGTACCCAGAATGAATATCTTTATCTCAGTCGAGACCCAAGATAAAGGTTTGAGATTAGTAAATGTTATTCTAGTCGCTCCCCGCAATAACTATCTTTATCTCAGTCGAAAGGTTTGAGTTAGTAAAATCTATTCCAGTCGAGACCCAGAATAAATATCTTTATCTCAGTCGTTACCCAAGATAAAGTTATTGAGTTAGTAAAATTTATTCCAGTCGAGATCTGGAATAAATACCTTTATCTCAGTCGTTACCCAAGATAAAGTTATTGAGTTAGTAAAATTTATTCCAGTCGAGATCTGAAATGAATACCTTTATCTCAGTCGTTACCTAAGATAAAGTTATTGAGTTAGTAAAATTTATTCCAGTCGAGACCCAGAATAAATATCTTTATCTCAGTCGTTACCCAAGATAAAGTTATTGAGTTAATAATTATATTTTATTACACTAGCCAAGTCGAATTCCAAATGTTGCGCAATCTATGAAAGCTGGATGCGAAAAGAGAAAGATTTGAGTTAGCCTGCGACTTATATTGCCTTTGAATTGCGCACGGCACCAACAAATTATTTTACCTTGCGCATAGCAACCAAAGTACATTGACCTTAGTAGCTGTGCATAGGTAGCCACAGAAAAGTCCGTTGACCTAAACAGCCATGCGTGGGTTAGACGAGTACAACGTATGAGTACATAACGATGCGAAATATTATACCATACGTATATACATATATGTATAAACATGGCCATTCATAAATTATTTTCAAGAACAGAAAAGGTTTGTGTTTTTTTTTTGTCTAAATTATTATGTTCTCAACTAAAATATAGTTTAATGTTGATTCCATTACATGATGTGGAACGAGTCTCCATTTAGAAGTGTGGATTCTGTCGCACTTTGATGTTGGTTGCTCTGCGGTATGACTGCATTGGCGACTCCTTGATTTCTTGAGTGGGGAACATGACATCTGACGTTTATTTAATGTTTGTGTTGTTGTCGCTGATGGCTGATGTTAGTCTGACCTGGGAAAACTATCTTTTATTAGGTACGTGTCATGAATTCTAATAATTTAAATTGGGAACCTTTGTAGTTCTTTTGAACTGTTTCATTTCAGTATACGTCTGAGAAGAATCAAGTGACAAACCTTGACACCACGTAGTGGGAGCTCGAGCTTGAAAAGTGTTTCTCTTGTTTCGTATTTTTATTTAATGGGATTCCTATCATATTTAACACGATTACATATATCGCAATTATTGATGTATTTTTGAGTAAGTTCTTTAAGCTCTGCAGAATATGTATGTTTCTTTAACCCTTCCTAATTTTCCGTTATACCTGTATGTCCTGTTTCGTATTTATGATATTTTTCAATTTCCTTATATGTTTCTTCCTCGTTTTGCATTTCTTTTTCCCGAACAGAACACCTGACCAATTTAATATTTTAGATTCCATCAAATAGTTCAATAATCTTCTGTTGTAATTTATTATAATCGATGCCACTTAGTTCTGTGTAAATACCCGTTTTACCTGGCTTGGTATATCTTCTTAGGATATCTGACATATTGTTCTCTATATCGTGGGAATCTATGTATATAATTCTATTTTTATGAATTGTTTCAAATTCCTTTTCCTTTTTTTCTGTAAGTATAATTTGAGTTCTGAAGCGATTCACTACAGAGTCTAGTATTGGAATATGGTTGTTTAAATTTTCCTGTTGTGAGTGGATAGTATCGACACTTCCTTCGCCCACATTATTTTGTAATGAAGCATTGGGAAATTCTTCAATACTTTCCTTATCATTTTCTGTATCAATTGCATTTATTTCATTTGTGTCAGTATTTATTCTACTTAAAAAGTCAGCTATCCTGTCCTCTTTTTTTTTATGTAATCCATATTTATGTTATACTCGCGTTGTAGTTTTTCAAATTAACGTTTACTTTGACATTCTTTTTTAAATATTTTGTCGTTGGATGAGCAAATTTCGCGTAATCCTTAATGAACTTTCGGTAGTAGCCAGTGACACCGAGAAAAGATTTAATTCGTTTTTGCGTTTCCGGCAGTTTTAATTTAATAATATCTTCAATTTTCTTAGGGTTCGGTTTTACTCCGTCGGGTGTCAATATATGACCAAGATATTCTGTTTCTTTAGAAAAGAATTTGCATTTATCTATTTGTATTTTCAAGTTGTATTTTCTCAACTTGATGAAAATTTATTTGATGCCAGTAATATTTTCTTCGAGTGTGGTGGAGATATAGATATATATAGATATACTATGCAAATGTTATTAATATATTCCTTCAGCACCGAATTCATTAGACGTTGGAACGTCGCTGGTGCATTCTTTAGGCCAAAGGGCATTCTCACATACTCGTAGTGTCCTTGAGGAGTGGAGAATGCGGTTTTCTTCCGGTCCTCCTCTTTTACTAAGATTTGGTGGAAGCCCTTCGCTAAATCGATCGTAGTAAAGTACTGTGCCCGTCCCAATTTGTCAAGAATATTCTCTATGTTTGGAATGGGAATTTGTCATGGATCGTTACTTCATTGAGCTTCCCATAATCAATGACAATTCTCCATTTTCTGTTGCCAGAATTGTCCACCTTCTTTTCAACGATACATAATGTTATATGGAGAGTTGCTCTCCCGAATTATTCCTTGTTTGAGCATGTCACTATTTTGTGACAAAGTTTCCTGTTCATATACCAATGTGAGGCCTCTTATGCTGGCATATGCGGATGATCTTTCTATTTTCGTTATAAGAACCTTTCCCGGTCGCTCGTGCTGTTTTCGGACAGTACGAACGTATTGCTTGCACTCCTCGGCCCAAGACCAGTGCGGTTCTCCAGGGCTTTTTCGACGGGAGCTGGCAGGACGAGAGCTACGAGGTGCAGTTGGAGTACATCAGAGGATGTTCTCCAACTGCATACCTGAAGGCAATCTTCCGCGTCATCTCCTGTGAGCAGCTGTTCTCGATGGGAATTGTCGCTGGAGGAATGGTCGAGGTGTACATCACGACCCTCGAAAGGGCTACCAAGCTCATCCTTGAGGGCATCGAGGTGGAAGCTAGACACCTCGTGCCATTTCATTCAAAAGAAAAGCTCACGAAAGCCGTGTTTACGCGGGTCCCTTTGCGAGCCAACATGAAGACCTCTCGAATGTCCTTGGGAGATTCGAGAAAGTTCATGGACTTGCTCGCGCCATTCCAATTAAAATTGGTGACGAGGGTCTCGGGCCGGGTATTTTCGGTACCAGACGGGAAGCGTCCATTACCTGGAATAAGGGATGTACGCTTCCGTCAGGCTTTTACCTGAGCATATCCGGCTCGAGGTACTGGATAGATGTGGGCACCGAAGCGATTTGCCATTTAGTAGGGCATTTTATTGCTGACTGCCCCAAGAGAAGCGGGAGGAAGGCTGAGTAGAAGGCTCCTCGAAGGAAACCACTGCTACAGGAGTGGCTCCGGAGATGGAACTTTCTGCCAGCACTCAACCTGCTATTTTGGAGCAGCCAGTGGCTAAGTTGCCTGAAGTTGCCCCTGAAGCGAAAACTATTACGGCTATAAACGGTGCCACGTCAGCACGTGAAACCATGGCTACTTCTGACGAGGAGTCGACTAGACATGTAGTAAAAAAAAGAGGACGAGGTGGAAGAAAGTTGACCGGGTTATGCTGCCTCCTGCAGAGCCAGCAAAGCCAGTCTCATCGAAGCGACTCCACTCGTAGGAGGACGATAGTGGATCTCGCAGTTCGAAGGATTTTGTGAGGGACATGGAAGTGTCTCTCAGCAGCTTTCGGACTGCGAGATGACCGGCTTAGATGAGACTGGTCTCTCGAGCTTCGGTGGCTACGAGTGGTGTGATAGCATCATTTCGACTGGTAGCCAATTTGAAGTCTCGAAGGGGATGGAGACCCTTCCTAGGAAGAAGATCTCCGGAATTCTTGACCAGCTCCAGTACAAGAAGAATTTAGATAAAATCTAGAGTATTCTTGTAAAGGAGCTGGGGGGGGGGGGCAGAGTTGTTACTTCCTCAACTTCTACTTAAACTTCTACTCCTACAACAGGAGTGCAAGAAGAACAGGAAGTACAACGATGCAGCTCGGTTAGATCGACTTCATAGGAAGTGAAGGAGTTGATTCAGGAGAATTGCTTGGCCGATTCTCCTCGTCAGTAGACGTCGCACATTCATTTTTTGAGCTTTTCATATCATTGAATGTACAAGATAGCCTCTATCAACACCGGAGGTTTAAGTGCTCATACAAGACTACACAGTACTATCGAACATGTCAAAATGTTCGTTATAGACATTACACTTCTGCAGGAGACGAATTTCACCCAAGAAACTTATACACAACTTGAGCGTTATGCTTAATTATACACTGGCTATGCAGTATTTGCCACACATGCGCCTCGTTCGAGGCTCAGGGGATGGCAATCATTGATCCAACAAATTTACACTATCGTCTCCTGTCTATACAAATATCTTCCAAGGCTTCGCTTCTTCCTTGGACTTTGTCGTTCAAGACAAACATATCCAGGTAGTAAGCGTGTACCTTCCTCATGACCAGGATATTACGAGACAAGTTCTTGATAGTGGTCAATCCTGTCTGGTGAATTTTAGCGGCGAAACTATCCTCGTAGGTGATTTCAACTGCACGCTGAATCCCTCAATGGATCGGCATTCCGGAGCTGAGTTCAACTCCGTCAATGCTATTGGATTGAGGAATTTTGTCCGTGTTTTCAGTCTCGTGGATATCTATCGTTGGATGCATTCTACGACTAGAACATACACGAGGGTCTCGCGAAATATCCATGGAAGTCTAACAGGCTCCAGAATAGATAGACTTTACGTCTCACCTGTAATACTAGAACATTTCGTTGGTGTCACTCATGAAGTGTGTTCCGTTAGTGATCATCTTCTTGTAGTGGCAACGAGTACTCTAGTTGAAAGAAAAACTGCATATTGGATATTCAATAACTATTTGTTGAATTCCGAGCAGTTCATTGAATTCTGGCACGATTGGCAAGAGAGGAAAGCTGACTTTCCTTTTCTTAGTCAATGGTGGGATGTTGGAAAGCTCCAAATTCGATCTTTATCGAAACGAATTTCAATCGAAGTGGGTATCAAGCTTCTAGCTTTTCGGCAGAAGTATCCCGGGTGGTAGCTCTTCTCCCAACTCAGCCGGAGTTGATTCTTTATTTTAACAGAATAAAGGAACGCTTGGCAACACAAACTTACAACCACAGCTTGGAGTTTGTGCTGCGCAGCCAATCACGCTAGCTGAGGGAAGGCGATTCTCCAACCGGGTACTTCTTTCAGGCAACTAGACGACTTACTGCTTCTTGTGAAGTCGAATCGATAGTTGATGAATCTGGACAAGTCCTCAACGGACAACAGCTATCAGAATTTATTCGAGACTACTACAGTAGCCTCAACTCTGACTCGACGACGGCAACATCCTCGACCACTCATGAATTTCTTGAGAATATTCCCACTTTCTCTGAACACAGCAAGGAGCTCCAGGATACAGTAATCACATTGGAGGATATGATCGCTGCAACAAAGGATCTAAGGCGACAAACTTCACCTGATTATGACGGCTTGACTCCAGAATTCTTCATACGTTTCAGTGATTTCTTAATTCCTAACCTTTTGAAAGTCTTCAATTCGGCGGTTGAAACATATTCAGACTTTCCTTCTAGGTGGAGGAGGTCTGTTATGCGATTGATTCCAAAGAGAGGAGATTTACAGGGGATGGGGAACTGAAGGCCAGTAACCCTATGCAATGTTGACTACAAAATCGTCTGCAAAGCATGAGCGGCGATACTCCGCTCAGTGATTGCTTCGGTAATACACCCGGAACAGTTTTTTGTGTAGTATCTAGTATCTACGACAACATCGCGGTAGCCTAACATTTGTTTACCTACCATGAACAAACAGGTATATAAATGGCCATGATTTCACTTGACCAGCAAAAGGCTTTTGAGAGCGTCTCGCAAGAGTATCTCCTGACTGCTCTCGAGGCATTTGGGTTCCCGCCCAGGTGGCTCGATATCATCGGGACTCTATAGAGATTCAGCTATTTTGATTAAGCATCAGGCACAAGTACTGGCTCCTATCTCGTTTCGTCGAGGTATCAGACAGGGCTGTCCATTGTCAGGTATGCTTTACGATCTTTCGTTGGAGCCCCTACTGGTGAATCTTCGTCGAATTCTCGGACAATATTCAGTGCATCTACCATATACCAATGTAAGGCCTCTTATGTTGGCATATGCTGTAAACGGCCGAATAAACACTAACACTCCACAACTACACGACCTGGCGGCTTCTGCGCGGGAGAGATTTCGCCAACTTAGGACCAGGCACCCTGGCACTAAGTGGAAAGATGCTTTCGTTCTGGACAGACCGCCTCACACACTTTTCAGCACACTTACAACACGTGTGCTACGTGACGTGCTTATGTCAATAAGACCACCGGAGTATACAGGATACAACAGATGGCGAACACACCTCGGGGTGAATATGGGCGTGATGGGCGGGACAACTTGCAGAGTAGTCTACAGTTATCCTTCTAGTTACCAAGATGCTGATGTAGCATTCAAATCGCTGCATCACAGTCTTATGCATCCTAATCAGTTGTCACATATCGACCGGCGGGTTCAGAGGATCTGCACAGTTTGTTCTGGTGAAGGCATCTTGTTTCACAGGTTGTTCACTTGTGGAGCTTTGCAGAGTCTGATGGAATTGGTGCGCGATATGTGTCGGTTAATCTACCCGAATTTCAGTATTAGTAGGACATGGTTTCTATGGGGACCAAAGGTTTTTATCATGGGCTTCTTTTCAATGACAAAACAAAAAAAACATTAAATAACTTTTAATTAAATTATATATGTACAGCAAGATTATAGTAGGTGTCCTGTGGGCCCGTCGACTGTCTCTCTCTCTGTCCCTCCTGAAATTAAATAGAGGAGTGAGTACGCTACGATACTCAGTGAGGAATAATATAAGAAAACAGCACAAACGCAAACACTATGCACATGGGATATGGCATGGACGTGGAGAACGAACTCAACGCCGAGGTGGTCGGCGAAATATACAGGCGTGCGCACTGGGACGAAGGAGTAGCCAGGCGCCTGCATTGAAAACAAACATGTACGAACATGAACGCCATGAGTACGGAACGAACTCGCACCCTATCCCGCACCTCACTCCAAATTCACCAGACTGCCCTCATCCTTCTCAGCGCCTTCCCATCCAAGCAAACACAACAATTACTAACTACAAGCTACAAGCAACAAGCAATATTAAACCTCACCTAATTTACCAGCACAGACCCCATCGTCCTGTCACCTCCGTTCTGCCAGAATTTTAGACGACTACTGCCGTACTGTCACTAGCCTCGATAATTTGATAGATCTACTGTAGCCTACTAGAGTTACGTTATATTAGATTATAACAACTCGGCCGTCCTGACACCTAAATCGTCCTCGATTTCGCTACTGGGATCAACTCCTTTATCCTTATGCTCCCAATTCATGTCTTCCTCTTCATCCGTCCCCGAATCTGTCTCGTCTGGCATAACGTACCGCTTTAGATGGTCCGCGGCTTCCACGTTTTCAAATGCCCCTCTTTTCTTCGTAGGGCTCCCGTTAATTCTGCTATAACGTATCGGTCATTTAAGAGTACTTTTTTAACTTCAAACAGTCCTTTGTAAGGTGGTGTTAGCTTTCTACTTTGTCCATCCGAGCCTATCGTCTTTTTGACGACGACAAGATCTCCAACCTTGTACTGCTTTGCAGGAATTCTCCGCTTGTCGTATCGTTCCTTCTGTGCCATCTGGTTTTGGTCTACTCTTACTGCTACATCCTCTCTAGTTTGAGCTACGTTTTTAAGGTGTGGTCGTTCAAGCTGAACTTCCACTGATAACTGTGCATCAGCTGGCGCTCTTGGTCTGTAACCAAAGAGAAGTTCACTTGGTGTCCTCTTTGTAACGCTATGAACGGAGTTATTAATAGCGAATTGAACCTGTTGAATCTTTTTGTCCCAGTGGCTATCGTCGTTCGTTGATGTTGCTAATGCAGACAAAATCGTCGAATTAAACCTCTCTACTTGCCCGTTGGCTCTTGGGGTAGCCACCGCATTCATTATATGTTGCACTCCTTTTTCGTCACAATACTTTCGGAAGAGATGGGAGGTATAGCATGTACCTCGATCAGTAATTATCCGATTTGGCACGCCAAAATATTCGACGATGTCGTCAAAAAACTTGAGCATGGGCATCGTTTTCGTGTCTTTGACAGCCCTCATTAATCCGAACTTTGTAAATGATTCAACGGCTACGATAATGTATTGTTTGCCACTAGAACTTCTTTTAAATGGGCCTAAATGGTCCATATGAATGGTGTGAAACGGAACTTTCACTTTTACAATTGGATTAAGTAAACCCTCTTGCTTACCTCTGGGCTTTTTATGAAAGATGCATGGAATACATGCGCTTATGTAGCGAGCAACATACTCCCGCATCTTCGGAAACCAATACGTCTCGCATATTTTATTCAATGTCTTGTCCATACCAAAATGGCCAAAATCGTCGTGACAAGCATGTACAACTTGCCTCCGCATGGCCTTAGGAATAATCCATTGTTTACCTGTACTTGTTTTCCTGTATACTCGGTGCCGCTCCAAACAATAATCCCTATGGACAGAGTGTTCGTAATTCGTAGACGGCTTCCCTAGCAATATTTCTTGAATCAGTTTAATCTTTTCATCACTAAGTTGACCAGCAAGCACCCAGTCTGCTTGTTCTATTCGAAGCAGTGTGTAGTCTGCTTCTTCCGGTGGAGAACCATAGACAGGATTTCTGCTCATCGCATCTACGTGCTGCATTTTTTTCCCTGGTCGGTGCTCAACTATGAAACGAAATTCTTGCAACGAAAGCCACCAACGTGCGATTCGTGGAACTAGATCTCGTTTGTTCGCTGCCGATTTTATCGCGTTGCAATCGGTGACTACTTTAAAATCAGAATCTAAAAGATAAATACGAAATTTCCTCAGAGACTCCACCACAGCCAGACACTCCAATTCATAAGAATGATATTTCTGTTCGGCATTCGTAGTTTGTCGACTATAGTAGGCAACTGGTTTCAGTTTACCATCATCTTGCTTTTGCAAAAGGATTCCAGCCAAACCGATCTGGCTTGCATCGGTGTGTATTTCAGTAGGCGCATTCGGATTAAAAATCGCAAGTACGGGTCTTTCAGTTAATAGTTGCTTCAGTAATTCGAAGGCTCACATCTGCTCTTCACCCCAACACCACTTTGAATCTTTCCTGGTTAGTTTTGTAAGAGGTTTTATCAGCGTAGCATAATCCTTTATAAAATTTCGGAAAAATCCGGTTAAACCAGTGAATTGACGAATTTTATGGACATTCTTCGGAGCTGGAAACTGTGTCACACTTTTAATTTTTGCTAACCCAGGTTGTATTCCATTCATCGTTATCTCAAAACCCAAATAAGAGATTCTAGTCTCGAAAAAGTGACATTTGCTGGGGTTCAGCGTTAAATTAGCTTTACTGGCGACGTTGAGGACCTTGTACAGACGTCGCAAACCATCCTTGAAATCAATCGAAGGAATCAAAATATCGTCCAAATACGCCAAAGCGACAGTATTTCTTAAAGGGCTCAGTATTTTATTTACCATTCTCTGGAAAACTCCAGGTGCGGTGCTAATTCTGAACGGAATACGATTGAACTCATATTGGCCGTCGGGGGTTATGAATGAGGTCGTGGCTCTCGATTCTTCCTTGACCGGAATCTGATAGTAACCTGATGCCATGTCTAAGGTTGTGAATTTGCTTCAATCCTCCAACTTTTATCAACCATCGTTGCATATCGATATCCTTATCGTTCGGGTAAAATGAGGGAATAGCGTTGGCACCGGCTCTCCCTTGATGACGGGCAGTACCCATCGCATGTACGTTCGTAGCTAATTGGTTCATTAATTCTGCCATGTCAGACAGCGTAGACCTCACGGATAAATCAGGAGGAATCGTAGACACGTCGGAGAATTCATCTGTTGGATCAATGATTACTCTTGCCCTCTTGGCCACAGGTTGAATTGATTCAACAAGCCAATTGTTAGGCGCCGTCATGTTAGATGCTTTCAAACCAAGTACTTAGCTTACTAATAGCAAGAATTATTTAATATTTTTGTTAACCACTAAACTAAAATAAATACCAAAATTTTCACAATTCTCGTTCGCTGAAACAATTGAACTGAATGTCACTCACAATACGCATGCTATGTTCAAGTTATAAATTCCGTTTGTTGAAGGACAGACAAAGACAACGCACGACTGGCCAGAGTGAGATCCCACTTCTGAAGTTTTTATCATGGGCTTCTTTTCAATGACAAAACAAAAAAAACATTAAATAACTTTTAATTAAATTATATATGTACAGCAAGAATATAGTAGGTGTCCTCTGGGCCCGTCGACTGTCTCTCTCTCTGTCCCTCCTGAAATTAAATAGAGGAATGAGTACGCTACGATACTCAGTGAGGAATAATATAAGAAAACAGCACAAACGCAAACACTATGCACATGGGATATGGCATGGACGTGGAGAACGAACTCAACGCCGAGGTGGTCGGCGAAATATACAGGCGTGCGCACTGGGACGAAGGAGTAGCCAGGCGCCTGCATTGAAAACAAACATGTACGAACATGAACGCCATGAGTACGGAACGAACTCGCACCCTATCCCGCACCTCACTCCAAATTCACCAGACTGCCCTCATCCTTCTCAGCGCCTTCCCATCCAAGCAAACACAACAATTACTAACTACAAGCTACAAGCAACAAGCAACATTAAACCTCACCTAATTTACCAGCACAGACCCCATCGTCCTGTCACCTCCGTTCTGCCAGAATTTTAGACGACTACTGCCGTACTGTCACTAGCCTCGATAATTTGATAGATCTAATGTAGCCTACTAGAGTTACGTTATATTAGATTATAACACTACAGTTATCCTTCTAGTTACAAAGATGCTGATGTAGCATTCAAATCGCTGCATCACAGTCTTATGCATCCTAATCAGTTGTCACATATCGACCGGCGGGTTCAGAGGATCTGCACAGTTTGTTCTGGTGAAGGCATCTTGTTTCACAGGTTGTTCACTTGTGGAGCTTTGCAGAGTATGATGGAATTGGTGCGCGATATGTGTCGGTTAATCTACCCGAATTTCAGTATTACTAGGACATCGTTTCTATGGGGACCAAAGGTTTGTATTCGAGTGAACTGTTTGATTAGCTTTATGTTAACACTGGCCAAATCTACAATTCACTTGTACTACATGAGAGCAGGAGATGGGGATCAGAACACTGACCCACAACACCACGCACAAGCACTTAAGCGCCACTTAGTTGACAGATTCAAGAGACGTTTACTTCTTGAATATCTGGCAACGTACGCAGACACATTCAACTGCACATGGCAACCACTATCGTCGGTGCAGGACGGAGCTCTTGTCCTTCGCTGATGATAGCAGGCCACAGCATTTGCAACACTAGTCCACGGGGCTTCTCCCGCTTAGGAATCGTTGCACGTGCTGTGGGAAGGACAAGTACTGTGTTAGAGATGCTAAACTGGAGCGATGATGAGGGCAGTTTGTAGAGGTCTATGATACTACAGGCTGCCTTCGCGGGACTCTATAACGGTATCGGGTAATTTTTTTCGTTCGTTCGGCTATTTAGTTCTCAATTCGGTTTCAGGTTCGGTGCTAAATTTCAAAATTTTATGTTGAAAATTCGTTCGTTTAGGTCATTATTTTTATTAGATTATTTTGGAAATTGGAACTTCTTGGAACTGCCACTTACACAATAGTCAAAATTGGGACTATTAAATTTTTTGTACATGTTTTAGATCCTTTTCAAAATTCTTGTATCCGTTATATACAGTCTCTTTTGTGATTTTTTTCTTGTTTGCTTTCCTTTTGCTTGTGTCGTTTTTCTTGTTTTTTAGTTTTCCTTATAGTTTTAATTGTTAAATTGTCCATATTGACCTTTTATAACTTTTAGATTAGCTAGCGACTTTTTGTTTACACTTTGTAGAGCCTTTTGCCACCTATTTTTAAGGAATTTTTAAAAGAGCCAATGAGCAACAAATAAAGAGCTTATTAAAATAAAAAAAAAAAAATCTTTTCATTGGAAAAGAATTATGTTCGTAATTTGCGCGTGCAGTATGCGACAGAGTGTGCGACGGGTCTAAGCGTTGCATTTTTATTAATGTATTTTATTTGTATTATATAATTTTTATTTTAAATTGAATTTAAAGCTGAGCTAAATGAAAATAATCGTACCAAAGCATAAATATTTATGAGAGGTACCTAAAAAATTTGATTTTATGTACGAACTTTAAATATAGTTTACATTTTAGCCGAAAATCGGCTAAATTTATCCGATTTCTTATACTTTTAGCCGGAAGAATTCGCCATTTAGCCGACAGCCGAGTTTTAGCCGATTTTGAATTTTTTCAGCTGATTTTTCTAATTGACGCTTGCCCAATCGGACAGCCAACGGGTTATATTTAATGCTTCTTACTTATAAGAATGCTTCTTTCTTATAAGAATGCTTATAAAATCAAAATATTTACTTGTAGCCCAATCAGAGCCAGCGGCTTGTATTTTATTGGTTCAAACCAATAATTCAATTTCAATTTATTAATCTTAGGCCATAGTACAATAAGATATAATAATCTTTTGCCTGTACCGAACAATATTGCGGAGAGAGACTACTAACAATATTAATACTAATACTAATATATAATTATAATAGAAAAATAGAACAAAAAAAGGAAACATTTGATAGCTAATTCAAAATTAAAGGTTAATGATAAAAGAAAGAGAACAGAAAAAGGTAAAAAAAAAGAAAAAAGAAGAAAATGCATTATAAATTGGTAGAAAATTGTAAAAAGAGAAGCAGTTGTTCTATGCCAATTCTGGACCACTTTTTCCATACAAAAAGTGTCCGGAAATTTCAAACTCATTTGCGTCTTCTTCTTCGTCTGGAGGTACGGTGAGCAATTTTGAGGCGGTTCTGAGGCCGCTTTTGTACTGAAAATTAACATTATACTGTGACAGTACCAGATCACTTTTTCCATACAAAAAGTGCAAGGTAGATTACAACTATATTGGTGGCTCTGGACTGGGGTTCTGCGCCACTGAGGGGGATTCCGCCTAGTGGTATACGTCACAGGGCATGCCTGGAGAATTCCTTTCCTACTGTCTGGCTGACCAGGAGATGACGCCAACTTTTTGTTTGATCTGGTCTTGGAGGCTACAATTTGACCTTTGACCTTTCCTGTGTCTGGGTGCTGGAGGTTGGCTGAGAGCTTTAGTGACAATATCTGATACTATGGTTAGGATTGTCTGGGGTATGTTGGACTGGGCTACGTTACCTGTACCAAGGCTTGGGTAAAATGTGTGCGGCTTATTTGTATTGAGTAATGATATGAAATACCCTAAGCGAATTTATATCGGGGCTATATACTTGTCAGCTTGAGTTTGGTGTTAGTTGTTTACTTTAGCTGAGGAAACATTACCCAAGGCGAGGGTGGATGTGTGCAGCTGTGTATTTACGTGGATAAGAAATGTTGTGAAATTCCCTAAGTGAATTAGTGTAATTAGTATTATTAATAATTCAAGTTAACTCTAGAATATTTTTATTCATGCCAATAGATGCTAGAAGGTGTCAGTGGGGGTTTTAGTCCTGGAGGTTGACAAAATTTTCATCAGAAATCCTCCACGGGCTATGGGTTTCGAGATATTAGCGATCTTATCTTTGCATGTATAATTAATAGTAGTAATAATTCAAGTTAACCCTAGGATATTTTTTGTTTATGCCAATAGTGTTTTCATCAGAAATCCCCTACGGGCTATGGTTCAAAATATCACCGATCTTACCTTCTCAGGTGTAATTAATATTAGTAGCTGAAAAAAAAACAACAACTATAACTTAAGTTGTGGATTAAAGATTTGATGATATTAATCTGTAGGTGCCTTTTATAAACATGATTGCACCATGTAACCATATATCTAAAAATAGATCAGGCGAAGCTGGTTGGGGTGAATGTAGGTAGATATGTTGACTTAGATATGTAATGGAAATTAGTAAATGCTTAATTTTGCTTTTCAGGTGTAATGCTTCTAATTTGATTCCTTGCATAAACAAATTCGTACAGTATAGTAAAGTAAACAAATTCGCAGTCGAATAATGTAAACAAATTCGGACAGCGGCCGAGTAAAGTAAACAAATTGAGCGATTTACGACAGATTCCTAATTTCTTTAGTTGAAAACAACAACAACTGATATTAATCTGTAGGATATGATGTCTTAGATGAGTGGTGGAAGTTATAATTGAATATTCCTTTTGCTAAAAAAAAAACAACAACAAATATTACGTAAGTTGTGGATTAAATATCTTTTATAAACTAGAGGGAACATGCTATGATATTCGATATCTAAAAATAGATCACGGCTGCTTCGGATGTTAAGAAACATGAAGTAATAGAAATTAAAGCCTTATCAGAAAATGTTCGATGTAGGTGTGTGTATGTGTATGTATTGAAAATTCTTAGGTTATATGAAAAATTGTTTTTTTAATTTCAATAAAAATTGTTTTTTGGGCAGGTTAAATTTAAAGTTTTGATCACCTATGATCAACGTGAGGTGATACTAATATAGTATGATATGTTGACTTAGATGAGTAGTGAAAGTTGTATGGGTATAGTAAAAGACTTTTCATCAAATTTTTGGTGATAATGTGTAATGGAATGACCACTGTTGCAACACGAAATCTTTCTAGAGTAACTTGTAAGCCTAGCCTGAAAGTGATTGATCAGCCACATCGGAAAAAATTGCATATTATCATTAGCTTGAGAGTGTGTTAATTAAAAGCATTAACGAGCTATCATATTAATGTAGGATGATATGCCCACTTAGATGAGTAATATAAATTAGTAAAATTTTCGGTGACCAGGTGTAATGAGCTTGAAATATAATATAACTTCTTGCGTAGTTAAACAAATACATTCGAATAAAATAAACAAATTCATTTATGTTTTTGTTTTGTGTCCAGGGCTGGTGAACATAGGAAGCTGGCAGAGTTATTAACCATGATATCATAGTTCGCATGAAGCTGATAAGAATATGATAATTTTATCTTCATACTATCAGATTGAGCACATATTTTCTAACCATTATGTTGAGCGTGAGTTTAATTAAAAGTTTTGAAGAAAGAAGGCGGTATTATGATATTAATGCAGTATGATATGTTGTCTTAGATGAGTAGTGAAAGTTATCAGCAATATCGCTTCATATTTATCTCTCTAAAGCATCATCCGAATGGTGTTGTATGAACAAAGAAAAAACTGATAATTCTTCAAGCCTATAGTGAAGACCGTGGTGGAGGTTGAGCGTGGGTACTGTAAGTTGTGTATATATTAATTGTGTTGTATATTAATCTAGTAGGATATGAAAGCTTTAGTGAAGAGCGTGGAAGAGGATAGTATTATGTGTTTACCTTTAAATCTTAAGTTAGGTTGAGAGTGGGTTAAATTAAAAGCATTAATGATAGAAGATAGTGCTATGATATAAAGTAATGGAAATTGTATGGGAGCAGTAAAAGAATAATTTTTGGCTGTCAGGTGTAATGGCATGACTTAGCAGGTAATTTGATATTACCTTTTGCCAAGATCGTGGCGGTTGAGATTGGGTTAAGCTTAGTGGTGCTCGATGGTTATTTTATGGGTGGTGGGTGTGCATAATATAGTAGAAAGCTTTAGTGAATACCATACTTTTCAACCAATTAATCTTCGCTAAATGAGGAAATAATTATACAACATTCCTTCCCCCCATGTAAAAGAAAAATGATACTAAGGATTAGCATCATTTTTCGTCGAGAGAAGGAAAAACATGCAGTTTCGTTAGCTGCTTGCTGAGTGCGATGATGACTGGCAAATTAAAGGAGAAACTCCTACCTGACTTATGTGCCAGGGTGGGTCTTGACTCATTATTTCAAAATTGCATTGAACTGGCACTACCTTTTAAATCAAGACTGGGACATAAGCCAAGAAACCCAAATCCTACGTCATTTGAATTCTACAAAGAAGAGGACTGCAAATCAAACTAGGCACGTCACCCCAAAATCTAACCAGGAAGCCTAGATTCGGGAATTTATATTAACGAAGATCTAGACACTGCTGAACTCGAATTACCACATAAAGCCTTGGACCTCGAAAGGACATGATGCTGAGTCAATCTTATCGACTATTAATTGGAGGTGATCTCAACATAGCCATAGCCATCGGCTAGGATACCACACTCTCCAGTGCGCTAAATCATCTCTTATGCGAAAAAGGACTGATCATCCTTAACAATATGCCCACCCGACATTGCCCAAGCTTGGCCTCCGTCATTGACCTCCTAATCACACTCCCTCACTTCCACCCAGATTCGACTGGCCAATGCCCAGGCATTTGCGACCATAACATTTCGTTTGCATCATTAGATCTCCCATCCACTGGATAATAGCGAATTTATGAAACAACAAACCGAATTTCTTGGATACATAGTTACAGTTGGCGGTATAAAACCATATCATAACAAGGCTGAAGCGATCAACAAAATTCCGATTTCTACTACTCCGAAAGAAGTCAAATCTGTCTTGGGTCTGATCGGGTACTATCGCAAATTTATTAAGGATTTCGCTAATATAGCGAAACCAATGACAACCTCCTTAAAAAAAAGTAAACGCATAAATGTAAATGATCCGAAATACAGGGTGTTTCCCCTTAGGAGGTCCATAGAGCGGGAGGTGATAGTACTCACCTAGACGAACCAAAAATTGTAAGGCAGTGGGGGGGGGGGGCAATATCAACCGTTTAGGAGTTACAGGGTGATTCATAAAAAAAGCTAGGTTTTCACATAATACCCTGTATCTTACAACCTACAGGGCGTATGGTCACAGTTAAGGGCTCACTGTATGCAGAACTTCATGGCCTTTCCAACGACAGCTCAAACAGCCCCGTACCCCTCTCCCCGCAGAAGTTATGAAGGTCTAAACTAAAAATTTCGGATTTTCTTTCCTTTTTTTTTACTTTGACCTCTATTATTTTTGCAAAAAGGTCGTTAACATAACTTTTTTTTATAAAAACTGTAAACTGTGGAGCCTCCTCTTTAATATGTGCTATCTGTATCCGTTAAAGAGTTATTAGCTCTTAACCTATTCTAAAACCTATTTTCAAACCTTCTCTCAACGATAATTTGTTCCCTTAGCACGTCATTTTACAAAATATCGTCTAATTTCTGTGTGACCTGAATAGGTTATGAGTTAATAACTGTTTAACGGCTACAGTTAACACATAGGGTGTAATAGGTCACATTAAAGAGGAGAGTCCCTAGTTTACAGTTTTTATAAAAAAAGTTATGTTAATGACCTTTTTGCAAAAATAATAGAGGTCAAAGTAAAAAAAAAGGAAAGAAAATCCGAAATTTTTAGTTTAGACTTTCATAACTTCTGGGGAGAGGGGGGTACGGGGCTGTTTGAGCTGTCGTTGGAAAGGCCATGAAGTTCTGCATACAATGAGCCCTTAACTGCCAGTCAATTGCGCCTGAGTCGTTCAAGAGTTTGAAGTGCTGCAAAAGCACAGCGTCAGTATAGTTTTACGTGTAAAGTTTTATCGGTTTTATTTTCAACCTTTAGGTGAAAGTAGCAGTATTAAGGTTTGAGATTACTTGTTAATAGAATAAGCAACTTATGTAAATTAGCATTTTGTTAATATTTCAGTACGTGAATAAGGCAACATTAAAAGGTCATCAGCTAAATATTGGGGCTCAAAGTTACACTAACACGGGGTATGTTGTTACGCTGTAACAACTTGCCCCTGCTTAAGAAAAAATATTAAACACTACTTATTAATTCGATTTTTTGTTGTTTTAGAATGAGGACCTGAAAGACTAAGAGGGGAAGTAAGTCACTGGAGATTATGAAAAAGCTGCAAAATTAGTGATTGAAGAAGGACAACCAATACGGGGTGTTGCTAAACAATTCGAATTGTGACATATGACGCTCTCAAGGTTTGTAAAAACGCAACAAAAAGGATTACAACTATCAGTAGGATATAAACCTGTGAGGCAGGTTTTAACGGAGAGCAGGAAAGATTATTGACCGCCTATCTTCTAAAATGTTCAAGTATCTTTTTTGGTTTACTTCCCATAGAAGTAAGAAAGTTGGCTTACGAATGTGCCACACAATTTGTGTGATTGGCAGCTTGCCGAATTCTTGGTATGAACGGGTCATGGCTGGACCAGACTGGCTAACTGCTTTTATAAAAAGAAACCAAAGTCTTTCGATAAGGTCACCAGAAGCAACGAGTCTCAGTCGTACTACCTCATTTAATAGAAGCAACATTCGAAAATTCTTTTCTTAGCTTGGAGAGATCATGCTTAAACATGAGCTACTGCCGTCAAGAATCTCTAACCTGGACGAAACTGGTGTTTTGACAGGTTGGAGCCATTACGTCTGCAGAAATGGGAACCCTGGTCACCGTCGAAATGGCCATAAATGCTGTTGGCAACAGTATTTCACCAATATTTGTATTTCCACAATTGAAATATAAAGCTTTGTTTGTCAGAGATGGCCCCCGGAATCAATAGGTGCAGGAAACAGTTCTGGTTGGATGACGGTAACTGAATTCTTGGTTTATATGGACCATTTTATTAAGTTCGCTAAGCCAACAATTTCTGAACCTATATTGCTATTGTTACATAACCATTCATCTCATATTGATATTAAGGTTATCGAAAAAGCAAAATCGAATGGAATAATCATGCTCTCATTTCCAACTCACTGCACCCACCGCTTACAACCACTTGATGTAGGCGTGTACGGACGGTCTAAGCACTATTGCTCCGTGGCACATAACAATTGGATGAGGAGCAATGCTGGAAAAACTTTGTCTATATATGAACTTCCATGGATTTTTAAATATGCGTGGCCACTGGCATCGACACCAAGACTGATATATATCCGTTCAATCAGAACATTTTTAATGACGAAGATCGACAACCGATACTTAGTGATACAGTGCGAATTACCAACAATAACGAAGTCCTCAAAGAAAAGGAACTTGTATGAGGAACATCTCAAGTTGACAAAGCTGTTGCGGGCCTTTCAAATAGCAGGCACGCTGTTAATTCGAGTAAAACCATTGATTCATTACCTGATCCCCCCAGTGGCTTGATAGAAAAGACGACATTTAGCCCAGAACCTGTCAGAACTTTTTCTAAAGCACCACCGAGAGATGCGAAGAGGAAGCGTCAAGTTCGAAAGTCTATTTTAACCGACACCCCTGAAATAGATGTCTTAGCAGAAAAACAATCAAAAAGAGTGAAGAAATATACTGGTTCAGTTCATGCTAAAGGAAAAACTAAACGAAACTGTAAAGCAAAAGAAAACAAAGTTACCGCAACAAAAAGAAAAATTTTACAAGAAGAGAAGAGCGAAGAAAGTGAAGCTGATGCAGAATACTATTTTATCGTATGTCGTGAAGCTTTTTCAAAGAGTAGGCCAGGAGAATATTGGATACAATATTTGTTGTGCAATGAATGGGCCCATGATCGACGTATAAATGAAACCAAAAACGCTTCATTTATTTGCCAAAATTGCATTACTGATGAATCGTTAATGTTGTCTTAATTTTAATTGCAACATAATTTTCTTTTTTTTTCCTTACTTTTATGAAGATTTATTTAATTTCTAAATAATAATATTAAAATCAATAGTTTTCTTTTGTGTCATGCCATTTATTTTTGTCGTTGCAATGCAATTACATATCATTATTACTTCGTGAAGAGTTTTATTTTTGTTTTTTTTTTTAGTTAATTCACAAGACTAAATATATTATTTTTTGTGATTCTATGATAAATAAACTTTTAAGTTCGTCAAGAAATGTGTTTCTTTCTCATGTAACAATTTTCCCCAGGTCTGTAACTTTAGCACCAAGCCGGGGCACAAAAGTGAAGCTCTGTGCTCCTACGAAGAAATGTAAATAAAGCACAAAATATTTACTCAACGTAATCAGAAGTTGCTTATAATAATCTCAGATATATTTTACAACAGAGTAATAAAAATTATAAAAATATTGATGACATATCAGAAGTTATGAGCTTTCTTTCTAAAATTGCAACTTTTAGCCCCTTGCTCCCCTACAGACATACGACGAGGCGTACTGACGGAATTTCTTCTTTTATTAGGAAGATGAGCTAATCATGTTTTAAGCATTATTAGCTTATACGAAAAATTTATTGATCACATTTTTATGGTTTTTAGGTTCATAACAGTTATAACCGCGATTATTTAAAATAAATGCACCGGGTATATTGTTCCACTTATCAGGAAATTTTTTGCCGTTATTCGAGTTGCTAGAGCACAACGTTAGCATTAAATTATTGCCAACACAACAAAGAATGAAAAACAACAACAAATAATCCATAAAAGCAGTTGTAAAATATCAAATCTAAAGTAAAACAAATGATTGTTTTGCCATGGGTCTAATAATTTGGCAAGGTACTGCATGTGATGAACCATCAGTTACCACTTCTCTAACAAAACTGATGAATTAGCGGATAAATTTCGTATTTGCTTCCGTCGATGTTTGGACGGCACAAGCTATTTTACCCAGGTGCTGATCCCATGATCTACAATATGCGCTCTGACCATGGATTTAATTATTTCATTTATCCTCTCAGCACCATTTTCCTGCGGGACCGTGTGTCTTATATCGATTCCATAGTTGTCACAGACTTTTCAAATTCTCGGCTTCTGAGTTGAGAACCATTATCACAAATAATTATCTTAGGCCCACCGAACAGGAAAAAGCATTGAAAGTTGTTAAGTTGATCGACAATGCTCAGGATATAGACGTAACCTAGAGTCGATCTTGATAGGAGAACAATTCGATCAAGGCTTCGTCACTCCCATGGCCTGGCAACAGCTTTTTTAGTCATGAGTCCTGCAGGCTTTTCCCTCACAGGCTTGGTAGCTTGACATATTTTACAATTCCTGATATAAGATCCAATGTCGTGTTATGGTTTTTTTATGTTCGCAGGCATCATTCCTAAAGAAAAGATTTATATATGTAGTAGAGCGCTGATATCCATTTAAATTAATTATAATTTCACTAATTTCTTACGAGAAGGGACGACGTACTATGGATACATCCCGTGGATTATTATGAGAAGCAACAACGTACTATGGCTACATCCAGCGAATTCTACTGAGAAGTCATTGTGACTAAATTGCGGAAAAATTAAAATAATCTTCTACGAATTAAATGCAAGTAATTAATTTATTAATTAGTTAATTCAATTTCTAGGAGATTATTTTAATTTTTCCGCAATTTAGTCACAAAGACTTCTCAGTAGAATTCTCTGAATGTACTATACGTTGTTGCTTCTCTTAGGAATCCACTGCATCTATCCATAGTACGTCGTTCCTTCTCATAAGAATCCACGGGATGTAGGTTCCTCCCTCAATTAGAATATCTAGAATGCAAAGAACATTGCGGAGTAAACGTTTCTCCGTAAAGGGCGCGTGACAGCACAACAGGTAGTCTGATCAGTGAAATTATAACTAATTTAAGTGGATAGCAGCACTCTCTTATATATATATATCTTTTCTTCAGGAGTGATACCTGCAAACTTAAAAAAATAACCATAACACTCTTCCCCTTCTTTCAAAAGATTTAGTTGTACTAAATCTTAAAAAAAACTGTATGTTTGAATTTACCGTTCTTATCTTGAGTTCATTAGGAGAGGATGATTTATTTAATGAAAACGGGCTTATATATTTTGGTGCCAGCTTTACGCTAAAATACTTAAAAGTGTCAGATAACACGAAGTTCCCTTGCAAGACTAATTCGTTTGGAAAGTATTTAGTATCACGCTTTCGCAGATCGTATGAGTGCTTACTTACTTTAGCTGCTGTAAATATTAACAGACAGACGGATGGACAGACAGACATCGAAGCCATAGTCATTGGGTTCCCGTTTTTACTGTTTGGGTACGGAACCCTCAAAACTCGTAATATTCAAAAATTCAAGTGTATGTATTTACAGTACCGGGAAAGTCTGAGACGGCAACAGTTTGCCAAAGATTAATTTAAACTATAGTGTCACTTTATGCTGGAATCCAAGAATTATAGAAATAATTTTTCCAAATTGCAAATGAAAAAATTAGTAACACGTTGTTTTTCTGTACAGATTACTCTTCAGAGAGAGAAACAAATTGCAACAAATATTTTATTTATAACTCCTAAAATCGGATTGTGTGCTTCAGGTGGTTTTCATCTCCATTTAATTACATCACCTGGTGCTTATAATAATGGGCGAAAAGCGATGTATTAGCTACTTGCTAGCAGTTTAAGAATGTTATAAATTTATAGTTTCGGCAAGCTGACTTTACGTTTGGAGGATAATCATTCCAGTATATCGTATCTTTTCTCCTAATCACTGATATTTCGTATTCGTTATGGTAAGTCGGAATTATGAGTTATTAGGTTATGTTGCGATAAAGAATCTGTAAGTGAGCAATATGTTCATT
The DNA here is from genome assembly GCA_963924295.1 of Dioctria rufipes. Lineage (NCBI taxonomy): Eukaryota > Metazoa > Arthropoda > Insecta > Diptera > Asilidae > Dioctria > Dioctria rufipes. The sequence goes on from OZ002740.1 coordinate 211,351,118, forward strand.
AATAAATTTTCGTATATCATAAAATAATTCGCAAAAATAATTATATAAGATGGTTTTTAAGTAACTGTAGTTTCAATTAAAATGACCAATGATAATTAAAGGGAACAAAAGAATCATACACATCATGTACCCACGCACCGCCTCGTGCATGGCATCCTTACAATTGAGATAATTAATTTAAATGATCTACAACTTTTCAGTTGGGTGCACTTTTAAAGTTAAAATTTCTTCACATTCGTTTCTGACAAAATATTCCACCAAAACTTTTGTTTGTCTGGCTTTCGATGGAGTTGAGTCCCTCAAAGAGAACAGCGCAAAAAGTGAATATCGTGTTCACGGACGATTTAACATGAAATATGGCATCATCCGCTTGCTACCATAGAACTAAGAAAATTTATGTTTCATCGGATTATGCGAATTTTAAACAGTTCCCCTTAATTATCCACATAAGTATGTGCTTAATCAAAAAACATTTTAAGATATTTTAGCGTCTCATTTTTTCTTTCTCAGAAAGTATTTTATACCATATATACGACGAATTACTTTTGGTTTGAGATTCCAGAACTTGGCCAAATAGATTTACTTCACCTCGTTTCTTGAACCTTTTCAAAATTTCCAAAGAGAACAAAACGTACTCAAGCTGAATAAACCGTACCAATAAGCAAATAGACTTATTATAAATAACTTACGTAAGCTGTTTAACAAATTGATAGAATTTCAGGATATTTCAATCAATTGATTTTGCTGTATCGTAGTTAAGTCAGTAATGTTGGTAGTGTACATAATTATTTTATTCTGTCTTACAGTGTCAAAGGGACATAAACCTTGACTTGTATGAAGAGTATGTAGGACGAAGGTACATAAATCTTGACTTACATATGTACACATAGAATGTGAAAACCGTGTAATGTACTACTGGACTATGACGATTTGCCGAATGGTAGATTGGATGACAAAAATATGAACTCAAACTAATAAATGATACGCGATGTATTATAAAATATGATTGAATAATTTCTTACATCAATATCACTCTACGTATACATTACATATATATGTTATATACATTATAGAAAAACAGCCAAATCTGAAATAATACATAAGTAGTCCAGTCTTTATAGGTGAATCGAACAAGCTGATTTTTAGATATTTTGGAGGGGTGGGGGGGGGGGTTCGAAAAGCTTAATTTGAAATTGTCGACCAAGATTTCCTGTGCGCTTTCTCCATCATCTTAAAAAAAGGGGTAAATTTGGTTTCGTCATGATTCGAAAATTGCGATTCTATACTTTTGTCGCAGTTTTTTATGCTGTTTAAGACAGGTCATATGAAATATTCTGCTTAACGTTGATCGTTGTTGAGATATCGGACGAGAAAGTAAAAAATTAGGAGACTGAAACTTGTTTTTTTTTACTATTTTCTTCTTGCTAGTGCTACATATAGATAAAATTTAAATAAATGAAACAGCAAAGTGATGAATCACATGCATGAAATTTATTAGCAAGTACATGCTTTTGTGTTGTAGAAGATGAAATTGAATATATGTCAGTTTTTAATATTTATATTTTTTTTCGTTCACAGTCTTCCTACTCAGAATACAAATCAAATTGTGGAGATTCTTCAACCACATAAGATGACTGTCGATCATCTTCATCATCCTCGTTGAGGAGGATGTCAACTTTGGCCAGGTTGTTGCATGTTTATCCACTGCAATTGAGGCAGATGTGGTAACAAGCAAACCCTGCCTTTCACAGGCAGCTTCACACTTTCCCATACACTCACACGATATGAACAGCTCTTTTTTGGGCACATAAATGCCTTTAATCAAAGGATTTTTTCAAATAATACGATCACCTATTTTCACAAAGTTTTTCAAACACATGCGCTCGCTCCAGAAGTTTCAAGACAACTGACACAGATAAACCTGCAGCACCTGAGCTTTTAAGGCTCAACAAAATCATACGTAACAGAGCTTTCGTCTTATTATTCTCTTGAAAATTCAATCTTCAATTTTCTATGAAGAACCGCTGATACAATAAGTCTTAGTAGCATTTTATGATGGGATAATATATCCTAGCCTAGATGGTTAATATTTAATCCCATCAGTGATAAAGGACTGTTTAAAAGTTTAGTACAGCAGTGATGATAGTACACTCCTAGCCAAGTAACAAATTCTATGACGGCGCATCGCAGTACTCCTCTAATCTGAGGAATTATTGTGGTCTTAACTAAAAATTTCGGATTTCCTTAGCTTTTTTTACTTTCATCTCTATTTATGTTTTGCAAAAAAGATCATTAATATAAGTTTTTTTTTTTTATAAAAACTATGAACTGTAGACTCTCCTTTTGATCCTATGTGGATCTGCAGCCTTTAAGGAGTTGTTGGCTCACAACCTATTCATACCTAAATTAGCTGGTATTTTTTTTAAATAACGTGTTTTCAGTCACTAGGGGAACAAATTATCTTTGAGAATAGGTTAAAAAAAATAATAACTTTTTAACGGTTATAGATACCACATAGGGTATAATAGGTGCAATTAAGGAAGACAGTCTACAGTTTAAGGTTTGTATAAACTATAAGGGTCAGTAGAGCTCAAATTATAAAAAAAGGTAAGAAAATCAAAATTTTTAGTTAAGAACTTCTAAGATAAGTTGAGTACCGGGCTGGTTGAGCAGTTGTTGGAAAGGCCATGAAGTTCCATATACAATGAGTTCTCAAAGTTGACCATACACCCTGCACTTTTGAAGATAAAGGGTGTTTTGTGAGAAACTACGTTTTTGTCTTAATTACCCCGTAACTCCGAAGCGGTTATATAGGCCTGCAATACAATTTTTTGTTTGGCTAGGTGACTACTATCCCCTCCTGCTCTACTGGCCACCATGGAGGAAACATCCTGTATTACTGATGTTTAAGGCTGGAATACAATGTGTCGCTGTAGCTAGTAGCTGGCGCGGTAGCTGGTACGACAATGTGCTCTGTCGCGCGCCTTCAGCTAAGCATGAACACAATGCTGCAGCCAACAGGATCTGTCACCGGATCAGCCGATAGTAAAAAATTTCAATTAATTTTTTACTACTGATTTTTATTTAAAAGTTTTTCCGTCTTAGAAATATAAAAGTGCTTATTATGGTTGAAATAGCGGGAAGTGTTATTCAAATGCGTTATTTAGCTTATAAACTTTTAAAAAGATAAACTTAGCTTATTATGGTTGAAATAGCGGGAAGTGTTATTCAAATGCGTTATTTAGCTTATAAACTTTTAAAAAGAAAAACTCAAACAAGGTGGTGGGTCAGACCTTTGTATAAACAAAGACAGGTTTTTGGATTTTATGAAAAAACGTTCAAACATGTAAAGGAATACGACGAAGGTCTTTTTTCAAGGCAACCCGAATGAATAGAATTCAGTATGATCTACTTCTGAGTTTGGTAGAAAACCACCTCAAAAACACTTCGATTAGGAAACCTATCATCCCAGAGTGTAGACTTGCTTTAACGTTTATGTAAGTAAAATATTTATTTACTTAAATTCTGAGTCCATGCTTATCATTTATTCAGGTATCTGTCATTGGGTGTTTCCCGACAGTACTTGGCGTGGAGCTTTCGTATTGGAGTATCAACTGTTAGGAAGATAATTGTTGAAGTTTGTGAAGTATTGTGGGACCTATTATCTCCTGTGTACATGCCGATGTTAAACACTTCAGATTGGGTTGAAGTTAGCAATGATTATAATCAAAAATGGCAAATGCCTAATTGCGTGGGAAGTATTGATGGCAAGCATGTTGCAATAAAATGTCCACCGAAAAGTTGTTCGAAATTCCACTTTAGACTCTTAAGAGCAAGACGATGGAGAGTTCTTGTAAACTGTATTGAGTTTCATCCTGACAGCGTAGACAAGTATTTCTTGCATGTGTTATTCTGCACAACTTTTTAAAAATACCCGACAGTCTTTACAGTCGTGCAAAATATTGTCCTTCTAACTATTGCGATTCATATGATGATAATAACGAAATCATAGAAGGCACCTGGCGACAGGAAAATCAAAATTACAGTCAGTTCGTAGAATCGGAAGCAATAATAGCACACGAGAAACATTGACTGAATACTTCATTAATGAAGGTAAAGTACCTTTCCAACCAAATTAGTGGAAAAATAGAATTCTTGAAATATTAATATTATGTTAGTCAATAAGTTCTTTGAAGTATCTTCTAATTCAATAATGAAACCCACAATATATGTTATTACTCCTCTTAGATGTATAAACAAATGTTTTTTCTATACAATGCTGTATTATTATTTTTTTACTATTTTACAGTTTTGTTCTAAACATCTCAACTAGATTTTAGTCAACCGAAAGTAGGGTCAACAATATGTGAGGCGTAAATTTCACGCATTCTAGTATACCTCGATAATATGTCCATTTGAAAATTGTGTTTTGCAGTGAAATTATTCTGCTTTCCCCTCCAATGTGGTTAACACTTGAATTTCGCCCTACCATGTCGAACAAATTAATGTTGCCCGCACAGCCTACTGCCGTTCTATGCTCTGTCCAAAATTTATGAAACAAAATAAAAAAGCCAAAGTCAAAATATTTATTGTGGCTTAATGCACTACAAAATTTTTACGTGTTTACTTATCCAACCAATACGTATATATTAAGGCCTGACTAATAGTTATTCTTAGTGACTACTTAGTGGTAATTATATCACATTGTGTTATTATTATTCCCAGCTATAAACTTTATAGTATTTGTACATGCGGTTTGTTACGGCATATGGTGTACATTTAAGCAAAAAGTCAAGAAAGCCTTTTACTTATTCTGGCAGTCAACTAAACTGCGACAAAACTTCCAACCGATTCAGATTCGATTTAAACAGGGAGCTTTTGAAGTTGAAGTTCAAGTAAATTATTAAAATTAAAAAAAAAAAAATTAAAAAAAATAAAATGAATGACGTTGAATTGTTAATTCAGTTGCAGTGAACATTCTACTTCATTCAAGTACGTTAAAATGTCCACTTTAACTTCGTTCCTTGTGCGGAGTGGGAACTTTTTAATTTTTTGGTTTAAACTTTTACAGAATAGTTGATCTTCGTCCTCTTAAATAGTAGGGGTAACGGCCCCCTTCGGCTTTTTAAAAATTCCCGGATGGTGGTCATAGTGTTGAAAAGACCTTCCTCGATATCAAAATCACTTTTTTTTTCGTTTCTTACTATTGGCGCTATTTTCTTTGCTGGAGTCGAAGAAAGTAAGCTCGAAGTTGTTGCCATTTGCATATTGTTGTTGCTTTCCGGAATCGATTAACAAAGGAACATTTTCCTTCATTATATGGATATTGGACTGAAGTTGCGGCGAATGATATCCATGTTCATCTCATATGTAGCTAGGAGTGATATTTACATGTGATGAGATAAGCGACTGTCCCTTGTGAGTATTTTCGCTCTTTGTGGAATCATCTCTGTGCCAAAGTTCCAGGGATTCAGCATAGTTCGATATCATTCTGAAATTGATTTTCATTTCAATCAAGTTACATGTTTTTGTGGCTACAAATATGTATCATGAATATCACTTTCATCGAGGGCAATTGAGCTTGTTGTCTTTTTCATGATTCAGTATCAATCTTTGATTTATTGCTATTAATATTATAGACGAGAGTTTAATTGTGCTAAAGGGTAGCTTAAGTGCGAAGCGAAAGTCACTGAAACATACAAGGTTAATTTCAATCCCACCTCCGGAGAGAAACATTTACAATTTAAATATTGAGTTTACAGGATCTACACTTCACCCTGAACTACAGATGTGATTATAATATCTGCTCAAATTAACACACTATACCATTCTCACGCAACTATACTACATTTACAATCGAAGACACTTCTCTTGATGATTACTTGCAATAAATAATATAGAAATGCCAACTACTTACCCTATTGGTTTGATATGGCCCAAAAGAAATTCCATATGTTTGGAAAATTTCCAACCGCTCTCCGGGTCTTCAGCTTCCTGCCCCGAAACCTTCTTCCGGTTGTTTCTATCCCTGCTAAAGGAATCTCTCAGCCTTTTCCATTTTTTTTTGCACAAATCAGCTAAAAAAATAATTACACATCACAAATGAATTCGGTATAAATTCAACTATAATAATTCGACTCACAGACACAAAATCTTGTGTAATAACAATCCTCATATTCAAGAGGGGAGATTTTATGTGGATAGAACAATTGTAGAAATTTATTTCTCTTCTGAGACAAACCCATAAAAATTACTCGGAAAGTACTTACCTTCCTAATTTTTGCCAAATTTCTGCAATTATTATATTATTACATGCCAATTATGGCGCGCGCCAAAAGTTAGAGGTTGGCAAAAGTGCGCTACAGCACCCGGACCAAGAGCCAGCGCTAAGTACGCATTTTGGCGGTACCGTACGAAGAGTGTGCTTTTAAATTTTGAGAACACACAGCTCCAACTACGAGCGCCAGCGCCACATTGTGTTTCCCAATTTAGAGTGCTCGACACGATAGTGCTGGAATATAGATGATTTTACGTACATGACTGGGGTGGCCATTATTCGAATACTTCTAGGCGCTCTATGCTAAAAATTTGTCATTATAATGCTGAGTGCTGTCTTAAATTGACTAGGTGCATGATGTTTTCTCCAATTTACCTTTTGATGTAATTTGTGTATCAGCAACCTGGTTATAACCCGAATTCATGACAATATGGATAGCATCCCTGGCTATAAAGTATTTCGTAATGATCGCCTTAGCCGCAGATGGGGATGGGTTGTCATATACTTCAAACAAAGCCCTTGATATTGGTTTTATTAGCCAGCAATGTTGAAAATATGGAAGAATACATATTTTGTGAAATGTTCTCAACCAACGATAGGTGTGTGGTTGGCTGTCTTCGCAAGCCACCTCATTTATTGCAAACGAACTTGTCGATTTTATGTCAAATATCAGCATATAATTATCGTCTCTATTGATCTCAACCTTAATTTCCTTAATCCGTACTAGGTGACAAATTCCTTGCAGCACATGATCGACGCCTTAGATACGCAGTGATTGAATTATGAGCTGATACTTTAGTTTTTAATAAAATATCTGTCTGTAAATAAATGGTTCTAAGCATAAGGGGCGCAATTAAAAAAAGCTTCTATGGAACCTACATGCAAACACTGCTATACCGGTAGCATGTATTATGTTAATTTCATTCAAATGATAACATTTCCCTTATGATGTATCATCAGTTCTTACATTATTTTCATGTTGACATAACGAAAATACTTATTGATATATTAATCAGTCAATTCATGTTGAAATAAGGGAAATGCTCACTGCTATTAACACCTGTAACAATAAAAAGGTTGAGACAAACTTCTATCATGCAAAAGTCATGTTTAATCATGTTGCAAGTGCCTACGTTTTTTGTTATGACATGCCAGCAGTCCTAATGTTCAGTTCTATGTACCTTGCTTGAGACAACATCACATTCTACAGATGATAAAATATGTTGGCCGCACCTAGCATCTTATCATTATGCTAAAAACACAACCGAATGGGTCAATGCGAAAAACATAAAATTCGTACCGAAGGAGGATAATCCTCCGAACTTCCTCAAGCACGGCCTATTGAGGCCTTTTGGGTATTACTAAGTGCTCAAGTGTACAAAGATGGATGGCAGGCAGTTGTGTCGGCGAATTAACTTTCCACTAAAAAAAGTTGACGTTAGTGTCATCCAGGCTATGATGAGTAGAAGCAAATATAAATTGCAAAAAATCGAGGACAATAGGCTATTATCTATTGTTTAATTTTTTTCCTAAAATCTTTTGCTTTAATAATTTCAAATTTAAAAATAAAAAATAAATAAAAAATTCTTATAACCACGAAAAAAAAACAGTGTTACTTTTGTCTCAATCTTTTTGTTACAGGTGTTATCATTAATAAATTCATAATGATGACATTGATATATAAATTAGTTCCATTATAATATCGCACGATTATTTTACATCTGCATCTTCTGATTTTGTGTAAATTTCCGATTTTGATTTTAAACTAACCAGAAAAATGAATTTATGAAACACAAATAAAAAATGCTTTCACGTTACACTATTCACTTCACAACACTTTTGTCAATTTTCTTAAAGAAATGCTATTTTCAACTACGCACTACATGCCAAAAGTAAGAACTTTACTATTTTTTTAATCAATACAAAGCACCTTTCATCATAATTTCGTGGAAATGCATATGAACTTTGAATACGAAAATGCTAATGGTATGCTCATTGAAAGGCTCTTCGGAGCGCATTAGAAAACTACACCCGCATTGAAAAGAAGAGAAATTTACACATCTATGTGGAATTGGAGGCGATAATGCGTGCTTCGGCGGACCTCTAATAGTTTTAATTAGTGTAGCAATGAGAGGTTAAAGTTTTACTCTACCTGCAGAGCCGAAAACTATAAAAAACTATAAATAGTAGCCACTGGTTGCTATACATATTGTAGTTTTCAAAAGGTATTCATTTATTAATATCTATTAAATGAACTCGATAAGCTTCATTATACTACTGCCAACGTACAAATATTCTAAAAAAGTACCTCAAAAAGTACTCAGTACTTTTTATAGACTTAGTACTTAGTTACAAGTACTTTTTATACATGTGGTACTTGTACTTACGCTGAAGTAGGGTAGACTGGTCTCCAACTGCTCACAATTGTGTGACTCATTATATGGGTGAGGTGAAGCCCTTGCACGTACAAACTTGCTCACTAGTCGTCCGTGTCACGCCGCGTGTGTTGGATGTGTTTAGTAGGAATTGTTTCTTTACGACTAAAAGTAAGTATTTGACCCTATACCGTTTTTTATTTTCTTCTCTTACTGTACGTGGTAGAGATATGTGCATTAGTTTCTAACAATAGTTGGACATTAGAGAATAAATATATTAATGTTTAGCTTTGCTATCGTTATCCATTTTTTATAAAAATATAATAATAATGAGAACTGTGAACAGGGAAGTTGCTGTCGATAATGATGTGCATTTAGAAATGGGTTATAGAGCGCATAACAAAGCTTTCACTATGGAACAGGAGAGAGAGATGTCAAAATATTTAATCCGTTGCGCCGATATATACTTTGAATTTACAAAGAAAGAAGTCTGAAAATTTGCATTTCATTTAGCTGTGAACTATGAGCTTGTCAGACTAAGTATGTGGGATGAAAACGAAATGGCCGGGGAGGAATGGTTTCGTTCCCTTATGACAAGGAATCCAGAATTATCAATAAGAGCAGGCCTAGCAACCAGTTTGGCAGGTGCTACGAGTTGCAACCAAACAAATGTTGAAGCTTTTTATGATAACTTAGAAAAAGTCATGGATCGTCATCATTTTGAGCCGCAAGATGTATACAATATGGACGAGACTGGAGTTACAACGGTCCAAAAACCTGATAGGATAGTAGCCAGACGATGGAGCCATGACTTCGGCTGAATGTGGAGCGCTTGTTACAGTAGCTGCTGCTGTAATTTCTTTGAGTAACGCTATACCACCTATGTTTGTATTTCCCCGACTTAATTTCCACGATCATTTTATAAGGGATGGATCCGTTGGTTGTATTGGTGCGGAAAATTCATCAGGCTGGATGCAGGAGGATAGTTTTCTGGTCTTTTTGAAACATTTTCAGAAGCATTCAAATGCTTCTTCATCTCACAAGGTGTTACTATTGATCGATAATCATTCATCGCATGTCAATATAAAATCTCTGGACTTCTGCAAGGAGAACACAAGGAGAACGGGATCGTGCTTTTATCATTTCCTCCTCATTACACACACAAGCTTCAGCCGCTTGATAGATCTGTATTTGGGCCACTGAAGAAAGCTATTAACACCGCTAGCGATGCTTGGATGCGCAACAATCCAGGAAAGCCAATGAAAATTTATGATATTCCTAGTATCATTGCTGTTGCTTTTCCATTAGCTATAAATCCATCCAACAACGGATAGGCCAAATCCCAATTATCTTATCAAAGATGTGAATCTTTCCAATACTGATGACGCGCCGGCTGAAACTCAAGACCGCCAAGAGATTTTACTAGACCAATTGCCAGCTGAGGTTACATTAGAAGAGAGAGCTAAGACCCCTGTAAATGAACAAAGCTTATCAACTGAAGCATGGCTAGAAGCGAATTCTCAGCGCGAACTGCTGACAAGTGCACCATCTGAAAATACACCATCGACTGGCAAAGCTATTTTTTCACCTGAGCTCTTTAGGCCTCTCCCAAAAACTTCTGAAAGGAAGATTACAAACAGAGGAAGGAAAAAGAGATACTCAACTATTTACACTGATACACCTGAAAAGGAAGCTATAAGACGAGAATCGGAAGCAACGAAACAAAGGAAGAAGCGTGCACAGTCGGTGAAAAAGAATTTGAAGAGTTTTCTTGACAAAACTAAAAGTCCAAAGAAAAAGACAAGGACAACGAAAATAGAAAGAAAAGACCCTCTTCCTCAGGACTCATCTTCTGAAGGTGGAGATTGTTTCTGCATTATATGTGTTGAAACTTACAGCAGGAGCAGGCCTGGAGAAAACTGGATATAGTGCGTCGAGTGTAAGAACTGAGGTCATGAGGCTTGCACTGCTGGAGATTCGTACAATGTGTGCCATAATTGCGATACCGACTAATTACGTATTTTTTGTTGTTGCTTTTTGTTTAGCTTCGAAAAAGTGTGCTTCCTTTTTATTTTTCTTTGTGTGTTGTTAAGTTTATATAGGTATGTTATGTTGAAGAACTTTTTTTTTAATTTACGTTAACTTATTGCTATTAACATTATTTTTTTTATAAATTTTGAAGTCTTTTTATGTTTGTTACATCCGACCCTACATCCTGTTACAACCTTCCTGATGATGGTCAGTTGTTACATTTTACCTTTCATCTTATATGTCTCTCTTGTGAAGCCTAATCGTAGTTATAATGGACGTAAGTATTGCCAGTTATTAGCAAAATAATAAATACGATTTAAGGAACAGTAATTAGTTTCGATCTAGCTAACCGTACCCAGTCTCCCCTACTCAGATCGTCACTACTTGTATTTGTACTTAAGTACTTTTTCTTTGGTATACTTTCCCAGCTCTGCCGACGATAATTCACTCTGTTATAAACGAATGTGAAATTTTCCAATTTCGAACTTGTAAATCCCTTGAAACTTCATTTACAGAGCCTAAATGCTGTTATCACCGGACAACTTTTTCAGTATGTTAGAGCAGTCTTGAGTATCTCCCCATATTCTCGAAACTTTCGAAAATCTCAAATTTGTATACAACTTTGATCAGAACAGTGTGTCTGATATTCAAGTAGACACAATGCGACCTGACTATAATCATTTCTTTACTCCATTTTATTTTAATTTGACAGCAAGCATTAAAAACTGCAGTTCATGCCAACTCTCACGTCCTCGATCGTGGGAGTTTAAGCTTAAGGTTAAGAAAAGGGGCGACTTGCCCATTAAGATCCTGCGGACACGGCGACCAGAGTTGATCTATTGTGTCATCCCCTACAGTGGTTAAGTTAAATCTATCACTTTTACGAGCTCGATATTTGCCCTTGGAGGAAGTTTGCAAAACTTATTTAGAGAGATGTTTCTCCAATGTTTTTCAACCTAAAATGTGCAAGCGCGCGACACTCACATATGATATGTTTCATGACTTTATCTTCTAATATAAAAGTAAGTTGTACAAATTGTGATGTGTGGAGTAAACTGAAACCGGGAGGCGCTAGCGCAATTGCTAATTTCGGATGCACTCCAAATCCTGATGACCTAATTATCAAATTTTTCTGTCATAGTTCTAACCTTGCTAATGGCAGTGATTTCCATTGGCGTAGCCAGCGTTTTGATGTGGGGTGGGCGGTAGGGGGCAGACTGACACAATATTGTAGAAGAATATTCTTCAAGCAAGTATTGTTTTTCAAAAATGTGTATAACCTTCTAAAACGTTAATCAGTGTTAAAACCAAACCTAAGGAAACTTAAATGAAGCAAAATATTTCATTGATTGCCGTTGTTTTTTTCAACCAATGTATGTTTAAATTAAACAACAATAAGAATATTTCCTAAAAACAAGAATAAAATAAGAATAATTTACTAAGATATAATTATATGGTTTTCTAAAGAAAAGTTATTTCAAATTAATGGTTTTAATAAATAGTGAATGTATCCCAACAATAGCCCTGACATTAGAAAATTTGAGTTTTGAAGTAGTTTTTCGCATATATTTCTAAAACGGTTCGTCGGACAGTAAAAATTGTTGTAACCAATTTCATAGGATTTCATAGTCTGAAAAACTTTTCAGTAAAACAAAAACATCTCGGACTGATCGTCTTCACAGTACCTGTACATAAAAATCCCAAATTTTTATATGGCAACACTAAGAAGGGGTTGCGGGATTTATCCTATTTTTGAAATTATACTCATCATTTTTATGAAAATGCCGTGTACAAAATTTCAGCTCTCTACGTCGACTCGTTCTTAAGCGGTGTCTAAATACTGGAAAACCAAAGTTTTGTATGGCAAGGCAATTTAACGATGGAGTTGCCTGATTTATTACATTTTCGAACTTAAATTTTCTTTTTTCTCGAAAAGCTCGTGTGTAAAATTTCGGCTTTCTAAGTAAACCCGTCCTGGAGCTATCGTGAGGACGGTCAGACTTGCAAAAATTAAAATAGCTTTTAATATTATGCTTGGGTGTCCAATCCATTTAGCTATACCTCCATTATTTCTATGTGTTACAAACGGAATGACAAACTCAGTTTACCCAATAGATTTCATTTAGGGTATAATATTCAGTAAACAGTCCAGAATAAAGCGATGCGAAGTACACTGTTGTGTGCAAGATATTCGTCTGTTAAGTGGTTGTTAGATACGCTTAAGTGGATGAAGATATAGCAACCAATTGATTTAAATGAACTTTTATTCATTTTTAAAATAAAGAAGAAATATTACTAGAGATACATATTTACATATCCATTTTCTTTATATAAATGACGTACAAAAAAAAAACTTTAAACAGATTTAAATTATTCTTGCAGAATCTATCGCTGTTCAAACATATTCAACAATTCTTCAATAAGTTAATAGTGCTAACTTCAAAGTTCAATTTCTTAAATTCATACAAAATTCGCAAATAATTAATATTCCCAGTGAGATAGACGATATTTAAGCAGATCTATATTAAATCATTAAACGCCATATCTATCGAAATATTTATTCGTTTCGATTAATGAAACATATCCATTGCCAGTTACCACCCCATTAAAACTAGTGGGGCATCTTTCTAGGTTTCTTGGATCTCCCAATTGAAAATACATGCACGTACCACTCTGTCGGTTCAATTTTTTTTCCATTTCTAAATTTTTAAGCATAACTGCATTAAAATCTAATTCGGCACTGAAATCTTCTTGCACTTCAGCAGAGCTTGCTACTCGTCCTCCAACTCCAATAGGGTAAACAGGTCCTCCAATTTTTGCTAACAGCATACATAAAAAGAATAATTATAATATCTAAAACTCTCATAAGATATATATGTTTAAGTAGGGTAAAATCACAATTGTCGGACAATGTTAAAATGTTGTATAGATAAAGGAGCCACGATGATTATCCTCAGCTAATCTTAAAATGTGTGCATACAATGGATTGACTTCTTTCTTCTTGTGGGATTAAATGGCTTATAAAGATATTCCGTTACATTAAAAATACACTTTTATATAATTCTACGTTATTTTTCTACGTACAAATTTGCGGAAAATTTTAAAGGTTTTGCAAATTATAGTTACTGTACTATACAAATAGAATGATTTATATTCAGAAAAAAAAGGATTGCATAAAATTCATATATATCCAACCATTAATGAACTTAATACCATTTTATGGGCCAAGCGATGATACAAAGATTAACAAGTTATGGCCGAATTAGCTGTCAATTGGTTTCTTGCCTGCTTTGGCACAAATTTGTTCGTCTCAATTTCAATCTAAAAATTTCGTTGCTTTCTCACTAGCACATAATTAATTACTTTTCCCGAAGTGAATTAAACGTAGAAACTAACGGTTAGATAAATATTATAATATATTCAAAACGTATTTCAGTCAATAAAATACGAAAAACTCAAAACAAATTCGCTGGAAATGACATTGTCACCTCATGACGTAGCAACACAAAAAATTTCTTTCGAATCGACCATAGTTTGTTATCTCTGTGTCATGCGCCAACCTACACACATTAATCACGATCATTCTACTACACTTGTGCCCAGATGCATGTCATCAGAAAAATTTTGATCAACTTACAGTTATTGATATAAATAATAATTGTATCACAAATTCGTAGCATATAATGAGAATTGAATTATTATATTATAATATCGGTTAAGTCTACAATCGAGCTCGGGCAAAATAAAATTTTACACGGTCTCCAAATACATATTTCACATTAAAATTGCTGGTAAAATTTTGTCATATCTAAGAGCCAAATTTTGCGTAATGAATTTCTGGTTGTGTTGGTAGTCCATTTTTACATGTATTTACCCGCCATCCCTATTCTAAGCAAATTGTCAATTTGCAAAAAGTAAACAAAGGTTTTGTGCGGAGCATCTGTGGTAAAAAATATTCTTTTTCTACTTTATTTTGAAATAATTCTCATAATTAATTTATATAAATCTCTGATTCTATTAACAAAAAAGATAATTTAGATAGTGCAGAACACTTCATTTCTGTTTTTTTAATTGATATGAGGCACTAGTGGCACTATAAAACTTTGCACCAAATAAAGTTCAAAGATAAATAGTTTTGAAAAGAATTGATTCGGTACTTGTGTTAAATTTCGCAACAGAATTTTAAGTTGACCAAATCTGCTCACAAAACAAAATCACATTTGACAATTCTGCACCCAGCTTTGACTGGCTTATCACCATTCCTGTTTGCTATACGAAGGAATGAGCTATTACTGCTCGGCTGTAGCCGGCCCGTTAAGGCCTTTTAATTTCCAGTTTTTATGATGTCGCCTTCTGGTTTGACGGATAAAGATAAAAAATGTGATATCGCAGATTTACATGCAACGAAACAGAGCGGAAAATTGATTAATTTTCATAAATAAATGATAATGACAAGTTGCGGAATTTTCAGATTTACTCTCATGTAATACCGCGCTTTTGTGAAGCACTTTTTTCTGAGATATTGAAAGAGGTCACCAAAGTTTGTTCCAAAGTTGTTGCTGTATAATCCTATGTTATTTGAACAGAACGTGCTTCTGTTTACACGCTTCGCTCTAAAGAGAGTGGGTGTTATCAGTATTGGGAGATCGTGGGAATTCCATATTCTGGCAATTTGTGCCATTAAGATATTGAAAAGTAGTAAATTAATATGCAGTAGCACTGATTACTTTGCGCCTAGTTGCTAATGTACTTTTATAGATATCTCTCTTATATCAATAAAAATTAATTAGTTTTCGAAAGTTACGAGAACTGAACTATTCCTTTTGGTATAAAAATGGTTAGAATTCGCATAATATAATAATTTGTGGGAAAAGTCGCCACTAATTCCCATTTTTGAGAGAATTTTACCCGCAACAATCTCCCAACGCTACTGTAACTCATTCTCTGATGGGCTTGGGAAAAATGAGAATTTTATTTGACTGATAGACATTTAAAATCTCCTTTCAGCACATTGGCCAAAACGACATTTGTCTTCTTCTTAAAAAATTGAGGTAGAGTAAATATATGAAAAATTCATTATTATGAATAATTTGAAAGGATGTTGAAGTTATTCAAAATTTTGCAAATAATTGAATAAAATCAATTATGCTTGTACTACATGAAAGAAGAATGAATGAAAGAAAAAAATGCAAATTATTAGTAATAATTGCTTCGTATTTCGGTGGGGGGCACAGAGCCTACACGGGCTTCTCTGGGGGGGGGGGGCATTGCCCATCCGTGCCCCTACCTCGATCCGCGCATGGTGATTTCCTTTATTCAGTACAATCGATATTTACTTCCCTTCCACGAGTTTTTATGGATGACGTTTTAACAGCTTTGTGTATTATTAAGTCTATGTGTTTACGTATGGTCGGGATTTATCCAAGATTTGCTGAAATTGCTACAATTTATTTGATTTGTCATTTGCTCACATCTTTAACACCTGCCACACCATCTCAAATATTCCGCAAGGCTGAAGTTCGCAAAAGTAATACCTTGTAGATCGATTATCGCCCCATCCAAAACTCTCGAGAAATATTTCCCAATCCATGAAAGAGAAATTTATATGCGCATGGGACTCCATTCTCTAAAAACTTTTATATTGATACTACGGAAAAGTGACAGACATTGACTTTATATATGCTATGGATCCTAAATAATTGACAAGCAGAAACTACGCCATTAATAAAAATGGAACGATACACGATTCAACAACGCATTGAAATTATTAAAATTCACTATAAAAATGGTGAAAATGTGGCAGAGACGGTTCGTAAAACTCTAACATTTTTGGGTCGTCGTGAAGCACCTTGTCGGACCGCAATACAGAAATTGGTAGAAAAATTTGAGCTGTCGGGACAAGTTAGTGATGTGAAGAATAAAACCCGTGAACATCGCTCAAGAACAGTCGAGAATATTGCTGCTGTAGCCAAAAGTGTTGAAGAAAACCCAGGTTTGTCCATTCCTCGTCCTTCTTTGGAATTCGGCATTCCACAAACGTCATTACACCGTATTTTGCATAAAGATTTGGGTCTTAAGGCTTATAAAGTTCAGTTAACACAAGAACTCAAGCCGGCCGATCATCAACAACGTCGAGTCTTTGCTGATTGGGTCCTTGAAATGCATGAAAATGATCCGGAATTCCATCGAAAACTCATCTTGAGTGATGAGGCCCATTTCCACCTCGATGGCTTCGTCAACAAGCAAAATTGTCGCATGTGGGGCTCGGAAAACCCAAGTGTTATTGTTGAAAAGCCTCTCTATCCTCAACGTGTGACTGTTTGGTGCGGTTTATGGTCCCGCGGGGTAATTGGACCTTGCTTTTCCGAAAATGTGGCTGGAGCAACAGTTACGGTGAATGGATTGCGCTATCGACAGATGATTAATGATTTTTTATGGCCGGAATTAGATGGTATTGATCTGGATAACGTTTACTTTCAACAAGACGGCGCTACGTGCCATACAAGCAACGAAACCATTGATCTTTTACGGGAAAAGTTTCCGGACTGTGTTATCTCGCGAAGAGGTGATCACAATTGGCCACCGAGATCTTGTGACTTAACACCTTGCGACTTCTTCCTTTGGGGCCACGTGAAAGGGAAGGTCTACGCCAACAGCCCAGCGTCGATTCAAGACCTCAAACATGGAATTCGTGAGGCTATCGAGGACATAGGGCAGCCACTTTGCGATTTGGTTATGGAAAATTTCATGAAAAGGATATGGTCCTGTAGGCGTGGTCGTGGTGGTCATTTGGCTGATGTTATTTTCAATTATTAACGGCATACCTTCCTCTTTAGAATGAAATAAAGATTTTCTTTGAATATCAAAATAACACCTCTTATTGGAAAACCCGTTACTATATATGCAAGAAAATAGTCTTACAGTAATTTTAAGCTTGGTTCCTTGCCTCGCCAAAGGCTGCACTTACCATATACTTTTCTTGATGTTCCAATTAGAAACGAAGAATTATTTTTTAATGTATTTGATTTTTTAATTCTCAAGAATATATGTACAAAAATACTATAACTATATATTTTTTGAATTATGAATTAAATATGTATGTTCATCTAAAATAAAAATTTTGATATATATACAATTGAAGATACCCAGAATTTTTGTCCATCTTTCTAGCACTTCTTGTATCCATATCTCCTTACGAATAAAATTGATCCATACAGAAGCCAGGTTGCTCAACAGTAACAACATTCACCATGAAGTTGTAAGGTGGTCCAAGTCTCACTGCATCTTTCGACACAGTAGCATGCATAATGCAACAAAGTCTTATTGAAATTCAACACAAGATTTCAATGACAAAGACATAACTATTGACGGAAAACCAGTACCGAGATTCAGCTAAGTCAAAATTGACAAAAAGTAGGTGAAGTAAGTCACTTTTCTGTAAATTTGATTCTGCTACTAAATTCACTCACTAACTTCACTCACCTACAATATTGCGGTGAGTGGGTTTGATATCATAGGGCAGCGATTTTATTTTAGAAAAAGTAAGCACATATATTTAGTTATTAATTATCACTAATAAATTGTAACTCGCCATTTGCATACTAGAAAGTTTTAATTGATGGACTAAAATAAAGTTGTGATATATTAGGGGAAGCTTGTTAATGCACAAGGACTCCAATGCAAAGAAAAAATATGGGAGGAATTAAATTCTTGCGGTTTATTTTATTATATATTCCTACTTGTTATCCTCATTAAATATTTAGAGGATAATATTTCGCAGCCGTGCTCATTTTCACACATAAAAAGGCCAAAATGCTGTGAAATTGACATTCGAAATTAATTTTCGAAACTACTCACTTCATTTTTTTAAAGTAATGATTTTATTTCCAAAGATGAGTGAAGTGAAATATTAACAAATTAGCTGAATCTCGGTATATTGTGAAATTGGATGTATTTTATACTCTAATAAATCAAAAGCAATAAAAACAAACTCATCTTGTTCTGTCTTTTTAGTGACTAGAATATGCTGTTAACATTTTAAAAATCACAGCTAAAAATATAATGAAACAAAAACACAATTTTTGTTAAAAATAATAACATTCCACAAACATAACCACAAAATTTTGTTGGTATAAGTACTCTGTAAATACTAATCTTTTTCTTCTGCAATATCCAAGTGCAGGGTATTTCTCTCCACATCTATGTAAAAACTTGTATAAAAAGTAATTTAAACAAATAACACTGCAAAAAAAAAACACAACGTTTGTTAAAAATAACCATTAAATTAGCCATGAATTAAAATTGTCACTTGTTGACAAATGTCAAAATCATCATATGGTGTGAATAGTGGCGTCGCCATAGTCGGAAAAGTTGAGTTCATAGCGCCGCCATGGTGAACTAAGCAAAGGGCAGAACAACAGCCAGCAACTAAACGAAGGCAAAGAACAATAGACGGCAACTGACCTCAACCATTTGAAAAAAGGCCAATTTCCAGTCGAAATTCACTTGTTACTCTAGATCTAACCAGTATTGGTCAACTAGTAGTATCAGTTCCACTAGGTTTTTTTTTTAAATTCGAACCTTTTGGGTTATTACCAAACCGAGAATACGATTCTTCAATTACAGGTCGTATTTTTCCTCCTTATCAACAATCTTAAACAAGAGAAATACTTTGGCAAAGTTAAAAGCAAGTTAAAAATCAGGCGAAATTTCCGAGTGATTAACATTTAAAATGTATACGGCTAGAAAAGAAAAACGAGAAGAAGAAAATATAACAAAAAACTCAACCTCTCTTTAATAATTCTATGAATAAAGTTAAAAAATTTGAAAGCGCAAATTACATCCAACGAAACAGAATGGTAAAGGATTCATTTTCATAAATAAATGAAAAGGGGCGGAGTTTTCAGATTTTCCTCTCATAAGATGTTCCCAAGCTTTTGTGGAAACAGGTTTTTCTGAAATATTGACAGAGTATGGTCGCATGATGTTGCTGTAATGGACACATGTTGTTGCTGTAATCCTATGATATTTGAACAGCACGTGGTTGTGTTTACATTCGTTTTGCTCTGAAGAGATTAAGGGTCGTATTTACCAATCAAAATAAAAAAAATCAATTAAAGCTATTCACCAACCACACTTACCGAATCTATTTAATGAAAATTGAATTTAATTTTAATTTTAAATGAGGCCTTACCCTCTCTGAAATAAATTGAATTTCGATATCAGCTGATTGAAGTGTCATGCAGTCATATGTCATATTTTTAATAGCGCTGTTAAAAGTTTAAAGAAGCACGAATTTAACTGGCTAGATATATTACGATATCAGTGAATAGAACCACGGTTTTTAATTTCAGGTGCATTAAAAAGTAAATTGAAATTAATGTAATCTTAATTACTGCTATGGAAGAAGTAAGACCATCCACATCGAGAGACGATAATGAATCTTCAGATGAAGAGCTTATGGTGTTATTAGAGGAATCGCAATATATATCGGCGTTCGCAAAGAAGAGAATAATTAGAAAAAGGCCAAACATGTTCCTAAAATACAATGACGATTCCTTCGAGTGTAGATTCAGACTACCCAAAAGTCTTGTCATGGAAATGGTGGGCAAATTGAAAGGAAAACTAAAGTTTCAGTTAAAAAGAAATAATCCTGTTTCTGTGAAAGACCAAATACTTATTGCCCTTAGATATTATGCAACAGGAAGTTTCCAAATAATTAATGCAGATTTATTTGGCCTTTCTCAACCTACCATAAGCAGAGTAATTCTAAGGGTGCCAAAAGCCATTTCATCATTAGCATAGGAATATATTCATATGCCAGAACCGAGGAAGAATTAAGAAAGATCAAAGCTAAATTTTATGCCATGTCGGTATACCAAACATTATTGGTGTTATAGATGGTTAGTAGTATCTACTCCATAAATACGGCTTTGTAAATACGACATTTTATTTGTTATACTTAAAGGTTAACAAATCCCTATCCGCATCACAAATATCATCAATGCCAAGTTTGTAGCGATCGTCATAAATTTACATAGTAAGTAAACATTTCTTGTTCTAGATGGCCTGGGTCTTGTCATGACCAGACTGTATTCAATTTCTCCTATATTAGAGGCTAGACTCGAAGTAGGTGAGTTTGATTCTAGTTACTTGCTTGGTGATGCAGGCAATGCATATAAGTCTTATTTGATGACTCCGCTGAGTAATCCAAGAAGTGATTCCGCGAAGAAGTTCAACAAAGCCTTTGTGTGCACACGACAAATAGTAGAGCGTGCTATAGGAATTTGGAAACGAAGAATTCCAGTCATCGCGGCTAGTAAATGAAATCATCACTGACACATATATATGTCGTAGACATTTGACGTAACTCAGCACTTCACGAAAGGTCTAGACACTTCATGAAAAATAGGCAGATAGTATAACGGTTTTGACTTAGCCACTTTATACATTATTTGTCTGAATTTTTTAGTCAATTCATTAAATACTAAAAGCCATTACGACGATAGTGTAATACCACCCGATATAACCAAATACTAGAAGAGGGAGATGTGTGGTGAAGGGGGAGGTCTCGCACACAGGTATTCGGCACACACTCACACACAAGCGAGCGCACCCAAATACACACACACATACACATATACTATATATATATATATATATATGGTCATAATTTTTATAAATTAGATGAATTTTTATTTGGAATAACCGCTTGCCGCTGTCATATTTGTAGATACACTCATTCACTTAAGGCCGTCGTTGCTCAAACTAAATTCAATCAAATCAATGAATAAACTACACTCAATCCTCAAATATCATTCCAGAGTCCTTCCATAACAAATCGACCAAAAATCATATAATGTGTTGCATGACCATCAGCATTTTTTTTTTCGATATTTGACATACTTGAAGGGTTTTGGAAAATAAAAATACAAATTAAAATATTGAATTTGTTTTTTTAATTCATGTTAGGACAGTTAAATATGGCTCATTTGAAAGCTAGAGAATTCAAGTTATCTTGGAAAATTGCTGCTAGAAAATATGTCAAGGATAATGATTTTATCCTTTGTCCTTGAATATCCTGGCAGACGTTCTATTGATTTTTTTTTTTTATATTTTACTTATATTGTCCATTAAAATATATTATAATTTTAACTTGGGATCTTAACGGGAACAAGAAGTAGACTTGGATCAAGGAGTAAAAAATCGTTAGAGTTCCACTAATCTTGTATTTACTCTTAATAAATTATTACTTTCTTGAAAATAGAGAAACGTTCGTAAATTTGAAGTTGTATTTCGGAAGTGTAATAAGAGTGCTCAGCGCGCAAGGAAAATTAATTTTGTGAAGTGGGAGGAAATAAAGACAGCGTTCGCAGGTAGAACTCGACAAGGAGTTATTGTTAATGTAAATGACATCGATGCTAAGCTATTTATGCAAGATGCTGCTAAATTATTTACACGCCGTATTCAAAACACCTTAAAACATTATTTTAATATTAAAGTTTCTACAAAATTTCGCGGTGAATTTAATTTTAGGTTTTTTCACATAGCGTTTAACTCATGCAAGCTAAGCATATTAGACGTTTCATGTGAAAAAACAAAGTAGAATTAATTAATATTAAGAGTGATGTGAATTATATTAATGAAGAACTAATAATAATAGACTGTGAATTTTCGAATATAAGTGAAATTGGTGAAAATCTGAGGTAGAAAATTGAGCACGTGTCACGTTACGACACCTCAAGAATACATACCTACAGATAATTAATTAAATTAATTAAGTACAATTGAAGTGGAAAAATAAAATAGAATTCAGACTAACGTAAAATAAGGAATTTTTGCTCAATAAAGTAACAGTAAACACAAGCTCACATATCTTGTCATTTTAACATACCGCTACACTAACCCACCCAAAATGCAGTAATATAGCTGTAGTGTTCAATTACCGCTACATTACAAAACATTTTTTGGTGGTTCCATCCAGGAATGTGTCCCTGTTTACTGTTGCGATTGACAATAATTCAGTTACCATTAAATTAGTCAAGCAATTCTTACTGTTATTGTGCTGAAACGTGGCCGTTTTTAAGAAGTTTTCAAAATAATAACTGTGCTTAGACGTGGCAGTTCTCATTAAAAAATACAAAAATTAATTTATAAACGTGCTTAGACGTAAAACTTCAGGGTGCCCAGACGAGGCAGCTCGAATATTATCGAAATTTCTGTTATAATTACTGAACTTACATGTCAGTAAATCGTGTTACATAGTTAATTGCTGAACTTACATGTCAGTAACTCTTAATAAATAGTTGATTAATTAAATTAATTAAAATTAGTAACGAAAATTTAGTTAAATATTTTTCATGTCAATTTGTCATACACGGTATCAATTTACGTTCTTCGACTAAATTTCCATTTATCCCACGTGGCATTAAATTGCTTCTTTCAATTATCTTCATCATTTAGCAGATAAACTAATCCTTATGGAAAGCATATTGCGTGCAAGAATTGAAAAGTTAATCGAAAATGGAAAGAAAACGAACCTTGTTAAACGAACACAAGGCTTTTATGAAACTAAAATTACAGATTTGAAGAAACTATGGGAAATATATAGCGATACAGATATGGCAATAAATCAGGCTTTATTAGAAAGTTCTGATGAAAAGCAACATGAGTATTTAGCCCAAGATAATCATAGCTCAACAGAGTTAAAATATTCCGAATATAGTAGTTTAAGTTTAAGTTTAGAAGTTGATACGACATCATGGGATTTACTTCTAATACATCTGTTAGTACAGAAATTACCTTTCATTACCCTCAAAATGTGGGAAGAAAAGCAGGGAGGGAGGCACACAAGAACGCCCAACATTTAAGTCATTTAAGCAGTTCTTAAATGCAGAGCACAAAACGTCATCATTTACAATCACAACTGATGATGTGGCTCTTCAACTCAAGAAGTTCTGGGAAACAGAAGAATTTCCCACAAACCCCATTCTCAAAAAAGAAGACAAGGAATGTCTACAGAGTTATCAGCTCAATCACCAGCGTCTGCATAATGGAACTTATCAAGTTAAGTTACCTTTTGTAAACGACGAGAACCCTACTCTGGGGCAATCGAGAAGACAAGCAATCAAACGCTTTCAAGGAATTCAACGACAATTAGCCAGAAATCCAGACTTGAAAGTTGAATATGAGAGATGTTTGGACGAATATCTCTTGTTGGGTCATATGGAGGAAATACCTCCGCCCAATATCAATCAGCCCCATTATTATATACCTCATCATGCCGTTGTGAAGGAAAGCACGACAACAAAGGTGAGAGTAGTATTCGATGCCTCAGCTAAGACGTCGAATGGCAAATCCCTTAATGAGTATCTACTAAAGGGCCCAGTTCTGCAACCTAAGCTGTTCGCCACGTTGCTCAACTGGCGCAAATATAAAATCGCTATGAACGCAGACATTGAAAAGATGTATCGCATGATCACCATGCATCCCGATCACCGAACATTTCAGCGAATCATTTGGAGACATCCTAAAACTAAGGAGATTCAGGATTTTCAGCTGAACACGGTGGCATTTGGAACTGCGTCAGCGCCATACTTAGCTATTCAGACGCTACAACAGTTAGCAAATGATGAACAGCAAAGATGGCCTTTAGCTTCTACGGTTACAACCACAGATTTTTATGTAGATGATCTCCTGACTGGAGCTGACAATCTTAATGACGCCAAATGCTTATTAAATCAGCTAATAGGTATGATGAAATCTGGAGGATTCAATCTCAGGAAATGGACAAGCAACAGTTCAGAGTTGTTAAGCCATCTTCCTGCAGAGCAACGTGAATTCACAGAAACACTAACGATCACAGACCAGGAATCTGTAAAAACACTAGGAATTCGCTGGCATCCTAAACTGGATAGTTTTTCCATTATAACCAAACCATGGACAGTTCATGCCAAGGTAACTAAACGAACCATTCTGTCTGACATCGCATCACTGTATGATCCTTTAGGCTGGCTGGCACCAGTGGTAATCACAGCCAAGGTGCTCATGCAAGTACTATGGATCACAGGATGCGCATGGGACAACAAGGTATCGGAGATAATAGAACAACAATGGAATAAGTTTAAACGTAACTTAAAATGCATAGAAAATATACAAATCCCTAGATGGATCAACTATTCATCTGAGGCAAGCATCCAATTACATGGATTTTGTGATGCGTCTACAAAGGCTTTTGCAGCTGCCGTTTATTTACGGGTAGACGATCAGAACGGCTTAATTCATACCAATTTGCTTACTGCAAAGACTAGGGTAGCTCCAATTAAGCCAACAACAATTCCTAGATTAGAGCTTAATGGAGCTCTATTACTTGCACGACTACTTCAGGCTACACTTGAAGATATGCGCCTATATCATGTGCCAATCTTCGCCTGGACAGACTCAACAATTGTCTTGCAATGGATCAAGGAACATCCAGCCCGATGGAAAATCTACGTAGCAAACCGCGTCGTCGAAATACAAGACGTTGTACGCTTCGAACAGTGGCGTCACATATCCACAAAACACAATCCGGCAGATTTAGCCTCCAGAGGTGTTCCTGCAGCAGATTTAACCAGTAATCATTTATGGTGGCATGGACCATCATGGTTAGCTGAAGAACAGGACAACTGGCCGAAATTTAAGGACATTTCGGAACAAACAAATTTAGAAGCTAAAGAACTTCCTACAGTAAGTTTTTTAGCGAAATTAGAAAACAATCTTCTTTTACGATATTCGTCGTATACTCGCCTTGTGCGAATTGTAGCAACCATTCAACGTTTCATATACAATTGTCGGCATCCGCAATCGAAACTCGTTCAAGCTTTCACTTTGCAGGAATGGAATAATGCTGAAGTCACAATATTAAAACTCGTACAACAAACTGCGTTCACAGAAGAGTATAAGAATATGTTGGGCAAGAAACCATTGTCACAACATAGCAAATTAATCAAGCTCAATCCATTTCTGGACAACAACGGTCTAATACGATTAGGTGGTAGACTTCTAAATGCAACATTGCCATATAATAGGAGGCACCCAATCATCTTACCACGTGATCATCACGTTACACTAATACTAATTGATAAACTACATGTAGATACTCTGCATGGCGGTCCATCACTAGTTCTCAGCACTAGTCGAGATAGATTTTTGATCTTGGATGCACGACGCCGAATTACCAGTCGAATACATAAGTGCATTATTTGTTTTAAACATCGCACTACAACAAGAACCCAATTAATGGGAAATCTACCAACGTCTCGAGTGAATATAACGAGACCGTTCCTTAACGTAGGAATTGACTATGCAGGATCTGTAATAATAAAAGCATCAAACCTACGAAATGCAAAATTGCTGAAAGCATACTTTTGCATCTTCATTTGTATGGCCACAAAGGCGATACATCTGAAGTTGGTATCAGATCTCACATCTGAAGCATTCCTCGCTGCATTAAAACGATTTGTGGCACGAAGAGGATTGTGTAGTGACATATACTCAGATTGTGGCACCAACTTCATTGGAGGAAAAGCGATATTAGACAAGGATTTGCAAGCAGCAATTAAAGGTGCAACTCCAGTAGCAGCACAATATCTTGCCTCCAAGCAAATCAATTGGCATTTTAATCCTCCAGCCTCTCCACACTTTGGAGGGATATGGGAAGCTGGAGTAAAGGCAAAAAAGTACCATTTACGCCGAACATTACAACACTCCAGATGCACATTCGAAGAATACTCTACTCTACAGTCCTGGCTCAGGTTGAGGCATGTCTAAATTCTAGACCGCTATGCTACGTGAGAAATGATCCAGAGGATTTACTTATCCTCACACCCGGACATTTTTTAATAGGCCAAGCACTTAATGCCATTCCAGAGCCAGACTATACACATGAAGCAATACTACCTTCCAAACGGTGGAAGTACATACAACTATTATATAAACAATTTTGGGATAAATGGTCAAGGGAGTACTTGAACCAATTGCAAAATCGACCGAAATGGTATACAAGACAACCAAATATTCAAGTAGGGGACGTGGTACTTGTAAAACACGATCAGATGCCACCCACAAATTGGTTAATGGGCATAATCGAACAAGTGCATCCAGGGACGGATGATCTGGTTCGGGTAGTCAAGGTCAAAACGCGAAACGGTAGTTTTCTACGACCAATTGCAAAAATTAGTCCGCTACCATTAGCTATAGATTAACTACCTGTTCTTAGTGTCGTCATGTGTCTGTCCCTTTGTGTACTACTGTTGGCTGAGGGTTGTGTTCTATTCACATTACGCCATACTAACTGGTTGCCATTTCAGATGTCATTCACCTACGAACAGGATGATACATTATATATTCTGGAAGACAATTATTTTAGCCCACCAGGAAGCCCGGAGCGGAGGATGTTGCGTGACCCGGGATGTGATGTCTTTGGCAGACCCAGGCCGGAGTTGGCCCACGAATTGGCTTTAGGAGTTCGAGAAGAAGTTGTAGGAGCTAGAGAAGAAGTTGCCAGAACCAGAGGAGAGCCATCCACGAGCGCAGCAGCTAAGGAATTAACTACGGCTACAAACTTACCGTTTGTAGGCCCAACTCCCTTTACGGATCCACACCCGGATCAGACAGTGGTAGTTAATGGCAGTCGGATATCACAATTATCCAGACTTCTGCTGACCACAAGCATAAACGAGTTCGAAATGAGAATGAACAATAGCTTTCAAAAATTTCGAACACGAGAAGGCGTAGATATATATCTACCTCGATATGTTTTGCAGCGTATTAATGTTCGGGCAATACAGCAGCGGAGGAACCGCGAAAAATTTATTAACCTACCCGACAAATACCAACTCAAATTAAAAGTCAATAAGGACGGAGAATTAATCTTTCATCACTACCACAAGCGAGGTATACGTAAGATAAAGAAGGCTTTGGTTGAACAAACTGTTCAACGGGGGGAGTATGTTGAACACAGCTGAAAATAAATAAAAATATATTAAAATACAATACATACAATAATTGATACTTCCCTATTTCCTGAGTTCCTCTTCCAGTCAGCAAATGCTTCCTGCGTCTATGCAGCATCTGAAATAAGAAGAAGCATATAAATTAGTCCAATATAATTAACTGGAGCAAAGATATCACAAAAAATTACAAACAAAAATATATAGTTACATGCAAACTGCCAAGAAACAAATTTCTTGGCAGTACAACAACAACACTACATGCAAACATAAACATTGGAATTTCTTAGCGAAATTCATGTTTTCTGCACAATAAACATTTGCAAAACTTGCATTTATGCTTAAATGTGCAGATTACATGAATTCGCAGAATCCATACACACTATTATTAGTGAAATTCAACAATTGTTGCCATTGTTGACATTTCACTAACAATTTTTCAATACAAAATTTTCGCATAATTTGCATGATTCTTGCAAATTATGTACTGGAAAATCAATAATTAACACTCGTAGAATAGATTAATCAACTTACCTTAACAATTAATCCATTTATTGATGAGAAAACCCAACACAAAACACGGCACTTTACGACTTAAACACCGCGAAACGAACTGTCACTGCAACAACGTAAATAATCAATTTTACGAAGTTGGCCGCGCTCTACCTGTTGGCAATAATTAAAAAACGCGAAATTGCCCAGGTAAGGAAATATTTACAATAAAAAGGTAATTCCAATTCCCATAATGAGTGGGAAAGAGAACGATGTGGAAACGAGACAGAATGGCGGCTCGGACATTATAAAAAGGAGGTGCTCCCTAACTAAACTCTCATTAGTTTGACAGCGATCGCAAATGCAACTTCGCATAGATCCAGTATTCTCTAAAAAAATCTAAAGTGGAAAAATATTAATTAGTGCAAATTACTTCAAATCTTTCTAGCATAAATCAACGTGCCAAGCAAGGTACAGTATTTACATGCTACGTAAAGACTGCAGCAGCAATTTTAACTTCTGTGGTGTTACAGGGTTTTGGTGGAATTATAGGCTAAGTATTTTTATACATTTTCAAAATATATTTGGTGGCAGACATTTAATTTTAGGTTTTTTCACATAGCGTTTAACTCATGCAAGCTAAGCATATTAGACGTGTCATGTGAAAAAACAAAGTAGAATTAATTAATATTAAGAGTGATGTGAATTATATTAATGAAGAACTAATAATAATAGACAGTGAATTTTCGAATATAAGTGAAATTGGTGAAAATCTGAGGTAGAAAATTGAGCACGTGTCACGTTACGACACCTCAAGAATACATACCTACAGATAATTAATTAAATTAGTTAAGTACAATTGAAGTGGAAAAATAAAATAGAATTCAGACTAACGTAAAATAAGGAATTTTTGCTCAATAAAGTAACAGTAAACACAAGCTCACATATCTTGTCATTTTAACATACCGCTACACTAACCCACCCAAAATGCAGTAATATAGCTGTAGTGTTCAATTACCGCTACAGTACAAAACACATGGACTATCACATGGACTCATTCCAAATAAAGTGCACCGGATCCTACAATTAAGCCGGTCGGGTCGGCTTAAACCATATATTGATTTGAATTCCACCAAACACAAACAGGCTACGAGCGATCATGCGAAAGATAGATTTAAAAATATGAGTAATGCAGCCTTTGGTAAGACCATGGAAAAGTTTCGCAAGTATAGTGACAGCAAGTTTTGCGTAAAGTGGAAAGGTCTCTGTGGTGCGAAAGCTCTGATTTTAGCACCTACTTACACAGTACGAAGATATTTGTTGAATTGCAGTGGAATTAGGGAGATTGAAAATGTTGTTTCATAAGCCTCTCTTCTTGGGAATAGTGGTGGTGGAAATTTCAAAAATATGCCTCTACGATTTGCACTACAGTTTTATGCAGCATGAGTTTGGGGATGAATGTAAAGTCATGTCATACGGACACAGATGCTCCAATATATGAAAATGAAGAGAAAAATATACATGAGTTTATGGCTGAAAGATAAATTTGATATGATTTGATAGCCTGAAGTTAATCAGTTCAATTTAATATTCATGAAAAAAAATTCCTGCTCTAATGAAGGATGAGCTAAATGCGAAAATAATTTGCAGGCTTGCGCTCGAAAATTTACATAAAAATTATGATAAAATTTTAAAGATGGCGAAAGAAATAAAGACCAATATATTCCAGAGGCATATCAAGTTCCAAGCCTACGTTGAATAACATTAACCATTGAACTGCAAATCAGAGCTGCATACATTCAGAAAAATATTTTGTGAGATTTACGAAAAACAACGATAAAATCTACAAAATCCTCCATGATTTCGAGCCAATGGAAAATTTCGTAAGATATACGAAGAGTATTTCGTAAATTCGAACAGTTTACATAATGCATCGTACTCTTTACGAAATTTTTACTTGAAACATTGTTAAAGGGATTTTACGTTTCTACCCCATATTTATTAAGAGAATTCGATTGATTTTACGAAATAATGATTTAATTTAATTAAAACGGTACCGTTAAAAGTACGATTATTTTAGTAGATTCTTAGGATTAGTTTTTATTACTTACTTATAATATTATCCTGATAAATATTTAAAAATTTGGTATTGTCGTTATTTTATTTTTAGATGGGGTTTTTCGCCTGTAAGCGTATTGCAAGGTCACAACTATTCAATTGTTATTGTAATTCATGTTTGCAGGTTTTTTTCAACAGTTCTGGACATTTATACGACAAAAACAAACTGATCACTTTACTCTTGCAATGCTATTACTAAAAATATCGCATCTAGCGATAAAGGTTTGATGATTTTTTTAAATAAAATCTAACCCTATTAATGCAAAATAATTTATATTTAATGTTGCCGCCTATATTCTGTACCAAGTCCACAAGCATTTAATTCAGGAAATAAAATTCGAAAATTTAAATAAATGATACACATCAAAGTCTTAAATTTTAACAATACTTACATTAGCTTTCTGCCACTCGATGAGTTTTTTTTTTTTTAAATTTTATTCGAATTCCCAATTGATTGTTGGCAGCAAAAGCTCGTCCAAATGGTGTATCGTCATGCACTTTAAACATTATGCAACATCAATTCCATGATCTAGATTCTAGAATACATTATATTTCAATTTTACCTCAAAATTACGAAATAACTTCACAGCACACCTTTTAAATTTTGATATACTTCCACGAAACTCCAATCACAAATCAAGTCAAATAAAATATCTGTAATTATTGGAATGGGCTGCACTTCACTCTGTTCTTCGAAATTGCAATATACATATCTACATTAGCATCTAATACTCCGTCCATAAATCTAAATTTTCATCTGTTTCACTCATTTTTGATTGTAAAAAATATAACATTTTATTTGACAATAACATAATGTGCAATCGAGTATAGTTTTACCTGAACTCGCTTCAATGCTTTCAATAACTACGAAGTTCTGATTGACTTTATTGTCCGTTTCGTAATGTCTACGAAAAACTCGTTGGAAAGTACAAAATGCCCATACGAATCGATCAAATTTGTGTTGATATTATCAAAATATTTCGTAAATTCTTAGGCATTTCGTAATTTCATATTTGCGTTTTTAAAAATACGAGATTTTCGAAGTATTGACGTTAGTGTATTTTTTACGAAAACAAATTACGATCGTTTTGTAAATACACTTCACAGAACGAAAATATCTTAAACTTCAAGAAATTTTAGTAAAAATTACGAAAAATGCTTAAAATATGATTTAACGATGCTTTTCGTAATAAAAAAAACGAAATATTTTTCTAAGTGTACGTTCGCATAATCTTAGTGACTACACTATCAATCACAAGAAGATAGCGTTTAGTCCTTAAGATAACAAACGGTAAATTATGAGTGGTATAACGGATATTCTACCATGGGCCCATTACTCTATTCCATCAGATTAACAAGGAGCACTTGCAGAAAATATATAGTCTAGGTCTAGTCTAAGATATGTATTGTATTATATACGGTCTTGGTTGATGCTATTATACAAAGTTTAACAAGGTGCGGCCATCTAGAAGTGTCATATGGGTACTTCATCATATGGTATTAATTTTCTTCATTTAAATTTCAATCGACCTTAACAAAGGGCAAATATCATATTGTCATTGACAATTTCTTTTCTTTTCAGCAACCATTTATACACTCAAAAAGCACCATATGTGTTAAAAGTAATATAAACCTTCTGTATCATATGACGTCAGTATAACCGTGCATTACGACAGTATGCTATCGAGTTATGTTTTATTATAGTCGCAATTAATTAGTTTTATTAACAACTTAAATAGGTCTTTGAGTAGTGTAAATTAATTCAGCTACTAGAATATTATATATACTGAATCTGTGTCTGGGCAGTAAATTTGTCTAAACCCTTTAAATCCCCGGGCAAAGCCGGTATATATCCTGCCCGACTTCAAAACTCGGGTGAGTTATTGTTCAGATATCTAGCCCTTTTTAGGGCCTGTATCAAATTATGCTACACTTCGAAGCGGTGGAAAGAAGTCTGTGTTGTGTTTTTCCCAAGGATGGCCGGGGTAAATTACTCAGCCGGCAAGACATATAGACAGATAAACTTGACTTTTTTTCTACTCAAAACATCGGAGCGCATTTGTGAGGAGGAATTGAGGTGATCCGTTTTTAGCAGCAGATTTTCAAAATACCAGCACGCGTATTGAAAGAATAAGTGTGTTGGGACAGCCCTTCATGAGTTTATACAATAAATTGAAAGGGGCTTCCTCTTTAAATAATATACGCTGGCGGTTTTATCGATGTAGAAGGTGCTTTTAATAATGAGTGAAAAGAGACCAAGGAGGCATCCACTCCTCAAGGCGGTATTTTATCACCTTTGTTGTGGGTGCTCATTAAGGAAGATCTCTTGCTAATACTCACCCGGATGGGGTACAAAGCAGTATGTTAAGCCGACGACATGGTGATCTTCATCACCGGTAGCTACGAGTTTTTGCATTAATCCATTGAAAACCGTTTTATGCCCCTTTACTAAGAAAAGGAACACCCCCAGATTGAACCTGCGCTCTATTGGCTCCGCACGGTTGGAACTGAAAGGCAGAGTAAAATATCTAGGAATCATAGATAGAAAATTAAGCTGGGAACCACATTTTGAGCACAGAGTGAATAAAGCTCTTCGAAACTTTGCGATGCGCCGCAGATCGGTAAGAAAAAAATGGGAACTTAAACCGCTGTTAGTCGTATGGATCTACACTAGCACCATCCCACCCATGCTAACATTCTGCGATGTGGTGGAAGGTAGTGGAGCTTGCCAATCATCGCAAGATATTGGAGAAGATTCGAAAATTGTGTCTCCTAAGTGTAAGTGGTGCTCTGAAGTCAACCAGTTCAAGGGCTTTTCAGGTCATCCTCCACATACACCTAGTGCATATAAACGTCAAAATGGGGTCGTCAATCGCTACACTGAAGCTGCATATCAATCGGCGCTGGATTGAAAAGTGTACAAGGGTTCCGAATGAATCCATTTTTGAATTCGTGGAGCCCATCGTACATGACATAGACAAGGATAGCGATCATGTCATCGAGAGTATGCTGAAGAGCAGCTTTAAATCACAAGTTCCAGATAGGGTAGAATGGGAATCGCATTCCGGACATCACTCATTCACAAGCCCTATCATATATACAGACGGCTTCAAATTGTAAGAGAACACCGGAGCTGGTATTTTTTTTTTTCGAGGAGCCTCACATGGAAAGTATGCAATGTAACGCTTTTCCAGGTGGAAGTCAAGGCCTTCTTGAAGCGGGAACGTATCTCCTATAACTTCGATACTGAGAACAAGGAGATTTCAATCTGTTCGGACAGCCAAGCAGCTGTCAAGGCTTTGTCAAAATATTTTCCAACCTCAAAACTTGTATTGGAAGGAAAGCCACCCTGAATTCCTCTTCTAGGTACAACGGGTACGGATACTTTGGATACCAGATCACAGCAACATTACCGAGAATAAAAAAGTGGACGAACTTGCTCGTCTTGGTGCAACCACGGACGAAATCTCTTCCACAATTGGGATCGTACTAAAAGCGTTTTACACTCTCGGCTTGGGCCGGCAGCTAACATAGTTGGTGAAGGACCAGCAGAATACCGTTTGGACCCGGGGCTTTTAAAGCCAAGAAGGTTGAAATTGATCATTTCACCTTTTCCGTATCAAATACCTCGGCAGCAGTGGACCAATCACCACCAGTGCTTTGAAGTGGGGGATGCTCGTCACACAACAGCAGCTATTCTTCAAGCCTACGGTCTGGGTAATGCGTCGAGCGAAGAAGTCTACAGGCTTCTTCCTTCGAGGCGGTAAACTAGCCATCTGGCCTTCTTAAAACAATCAGCCTGGCCGACGGGTCACTCCTAAGAGCCCTGAGCAGCCTCACCGGTTCAAGATAGCCGTCAAGCTCCTCGCAGAAGTCTATAAAGGCCTGTCTTTTTGATTTCCTAACAAGACTCTTGTAGTTACTCTGGTAGAGTCTCTCGGTAGAACTGCCAGTCTTCCTCCGAGCCAGTCCCCCTGGCCTTATTAGAAAGCCCTCTGGAAGCCTTACGGAGTTCACTAAGATTGCCGCTCGTCAAGGCGTAGGAGGTCCGCACTCATACAGAACTCAATGTAGCGGTGATCAGACAGAGACTCCTCTCGCGATACCCTCCAGCCGAAAAACAGGGGAAAAGCGTCAAAGACGCAAAGTCACATCGATTATTTCTTGTTTTCGGCTTGTTGGTTCGTTGCCTCGATTCAACAGAACCAGGTCCGCTGAAGTTATGAACTCCATCAGTTGCTCACTCCAATGGTTAGTACCTGAACTGCCCCAAAACAATGTGATGAGCGTTGGCATCACAACCAACCAAAACTCCAAGCCGATTGGACCTCGCATACTGAACCGCTCGTCTTACTCCCTCAGTAGGAGGGGGAGCAGCGGCGTCATACAGGAAATAAGCGGAAACAATAAGGATTTCCAGTTGACTCCTTCCTTGTTGAAGGAGAGCTTGATCGATGTAGTGTCTCTATCGCACAAATGAGGAAGTAAGGTCACCACATCGTCTTTTGCCGCATCAACATAAGCCCCAGGAATAGAGCGCGTTGTATCGTACAGGATATAAACGTCTTGCACTTCTGCCGCCAACATCTGCGTCTTTCGACTCTGAGGTTACAACTTCAGCTACCCAGCCCAAGCTAAGTTGCCCTGACCCACGAGGAGCATGAGTGTTCCCCACGGGGTCATACCGCGCTCATAAGCCGTGCTCCCCTACTGGCAGTGATTTTCCATACATGTCGAGACCTCAGAGATAATTCTGCAAGCTTGGAGCAGCTTTTAGCCCACTAATCAGTGTCAAGCCCACGAACAGCGGTCACCACCTCTTACTATGTGGATGGTAAGTGCAAAAGGATTTAGTAATGCGCAGTGCTGGAGGATATAAGCAAAGCAAAGGCGGTGTATATGCTCCGTGCTTCGTGTGCTGGACTATGTGCATACTCTGATTTCTGATGATAGTGCGAGTTCATAGTGGGGCCTGCATGTATACGACCTAGTACAACTGCTTGGAATTAGTACTTTGATAGCTTGAAGGGCGGATTATAACCTTCTCGTGGTCCACTGTTGTGCTAATATAATTAAGCCCGAACGGAGGTATCAGTAACGTTTAAGGATCTGCTTGAAGGTAAACTGGGAGTACTCATGATCGTACGATCATGTGATACGAAGCCATACCAATTGGGTAGCCGACATTGCTAACTTGGTACTACGGGGATGAGGAGCCCCGAATAGTGCTGAACTTAGTAGCAACATGGGAAGGCCACCTTGTGGGAGCATCGTAATGGTAGTGGTAGGCCATATGCGGGCTGAGTGAGATTGTCTGAGTCTGCATGACTTAGGCGAACATTCTTCTCAAAACAGGGTGGTTTGTTCTTTTGTTATAACTGCATACTGCGTTCGTGAATTTGAACGATGGTCGCTTATTAATGTATGCGTAGAGGATTGGCTCTCGGCGTGGAGTTGCGCTAAATCAACCGGGTGCCGTGACCCAAAGATCGGAAGAGATATTAGGTAGATCTCGCTTCGACCAGTAAGTCCAATGTCAAGCATGCACTGACATATACTGGTACTTCTGAGACAGAATGTAAATATATTCTGACTCTCGAGGGCGTTGATTGTCGCTTGTCTTCTAATCCGTGAATTAAGACTGCCGTGAGATTAAGCCATAATGGCAGGTGATCACGTAAAACCCTGACAGCTTTCTTACTACGTGGAATTAGCTGCACCCAAGACTAATACCTTCACCTCAACCATCTCTGGGATGACAGAATAGCAGGATCCATTACTCACAGAGAATATAGCTCTGCCTGATGTTAGTCAAGGCGAGGCTTATGCTTACTGCTTAATTGAAATAAATATTGCTAATAAAATATTTTTATTAATCAGAATTTACACTTTAAAAACATAGAAAATAAATACAGGAAACTATAGAATATACACAAAAGATAAATCTAAAGTAAATGAAAAAGTAGAGTAAAATAAATTAAATAATAAATTGAAAACGATCAAAATCCATTGAATAAATAACTAATAAGGAAACGGCATATCGGGTGAAAACGTAAGCCACTCGGCGAAATGTATTAGTGTGCTCCGTTTGTATTCGTTTCTTCATGGCAGTAGTGAAACAGTGAAATTTTAAGGGGGTATTTCAAAAACTTAGAATAAATTGTATACTTCCAATATTACTAGTAAACATTTAAAAAATATAGTTTGTCAAAAAATTCGTTTAGTTAACTTTAAATTACAGCAAAACAAATAAATATATGAGTTTATGCACGAAAATGCTATGTTAATTAATTCTGTTTTAGTAAAGTTGAATTAATTAAATGCTTCCTATTCTATTTGGGTATATACTATTTGCCAAATAGCCAAATGGAATAGGTCCCCCTTCTCTTTAGCCAAATCAAAGTGTTCATTATATAAACATTGTAATTTGTTTCCAGGGACCACCACGTGGAGGTTAGAGATAGGAGTATTAGGTTCATGTATCATGAGAATATACACAATACATTTACCTCATTCAGTCCCCATGGTCATTAGCTTCTATTGCTTTTGACATCTTTGGAATTTTAATAATAAAATATATATATATGAGGCACTTAATTCATATTCTAGCTTAAAAGCTAGAGATTCCTCACCATAGTTTTATCTTTAATGTTAAAATATTATATAAGAATGAAACTTATTTTTGTATTCTCGCTTTTATTGCTTTTGGGATCTCTGTTTAGTTACATAATATAAAGGAATATAGCTTAATTCACATTCCCTTAAAATGTACTATTTTGTTAAATTTTTGGCGGATGGAGCATTTATCTGAAGCTCTTTTGGCTAAAAAGAAATAACGCGTTTGTAAATATTTAATTGTAATTAATTTGATAAGGGCACTGTAATGGCAGCTTTCAATCATATGTACTGATTGGTCTTGAAATAATGCTTTTGAACATCTATAACAATTTTTAAGAAATTTTCCTTCTGAAGAATGCTTTCTTTCGCTTTTAGAAAATGAAGACGATATCGAAGAACACTTTCGGTTTGCTCGCAAATATCTTTAACGCTTTTAGAAGGCATTTGAAGGAAGCCTCGACTTTTGTATCCAGCTAGAGATAAAGGTGAAAACTCGCCCTGAAGAGCCGACAAGCATTCCTGACAGTGAAGAGTTTTATTAATTTTGAAAATAACAAAGCCTGCAATATAATGAACAACATTTATTATATACTCTGTCAATCTGGTGGGATATGTTACATAGCTGTGTTCGAGTAAAAATTGTTGATCCAAAATCCTATGATCAACAGCATCTTCATCATGGTCATAAGCTACATACATATTTCTTAAAGTACTATTAATTTCTTCTTGAGGATCAGTGGTTTCATAACATGTCTTGGGTATATTTAAAATTGCGATGTTTTCTTGCGGAACGCAATTTCCAATTCCTCCTTCTCTGATTGTGCAACGCACGAGGAGTTTCTTATAAGAAGCAATAAACTGTCTCACCGAAGGATTATTGTTATGACCCAAACGCATTCGAATAGAACCGAAAAAGAGCTCTATGTGATCCTGACTCAGTTTATACATTGGTATGAATTTCAATTCTTTAGTCATAATAAATCTTTCATGGAGCGTTTGAATATTTTTAAGACAAGCTATTACACCTATGAATCCAGTTTTTCTCGGTGTCTTTATTAAAAGTGTGCCCGACGGAAGTTTAATTTCTGTTAAGTATTTTATAGCTTCCTCTATAAAATTCCTAATTTCATAATAATTGTTGCCACATAGTGCTCGTTTTTTATACTCGTAGGCACTTACTGTACGACTATTTATTATGTCGAAAATATCGTTTAGAATCCTTATAAATTTTGAGAGAGGGCCACTTCCCATAAACTCTTTCAACTTTAATACATACCTGCAGAAATCCAAGGCATCTGCAACTGATTTGCTGAAAGTTTGTACTGCTAACTTCACTTTCATCTTTTGTTGCATGAAATATACATGCGCACGTCTTAATTTATTACCTAGGTGCATTTCTTCCTTTTCCTGCAACATGACTAACCTTTCTAGATAGCACCATTTAACTTCCTCGTCCATAAAAATTTGTAAGTCAGCTAGTGCATTACGCACTAACTTAATCATGTGGCAAGGATCAGGATGTACTATATGCTTTTCATTCCTGCCATCTATCTTGAACCAAATTTTTGCACTGGAATTCCTAATATCACAGCCTAGAAGCTTTGCCGCAGTAAAATTTACAGACGTCCCATCAAAAGTTAGGCCAATAACTTTAGCACCTGTCTCTAAAGTGTGCTCGCAGCATTATGAAATAAAATTTCTTTTCTGTTCAGCATTCAGGGACACGATAGGAAAAAAGGCGAGAGATATTTTCCATGGACTGTTAATACAAACTGCCATAAACACTAAAATCTGTGTTGCGATTTCTCCACACCTCGAACCGTCGCCAACATCAACAAAACCGTAGGAATCTTGTCCATCCCAGTCAATATGTTGTCTGATATGTATCTCCTCAAATACAAGATTAATAAATAACGTTTCGCCATTTTTTTTTTTGCTTCATCACACGCGTATTTTATTGCTTGGAACGACTGCGTAGTAAATCCAGGTTTGCAATTAATATTTTCATACCATTTTCCAAGCGTCCTGGAATGAGGTATACATCCACCATAATGTTGCCTTACATATTCATACGCTTTGGGAGACATGAAGTTCAAATTAAGCGCAAATGTTCTTATAGCGGTGTCATATTGTTTGGAGACAGGATTTCCTCTACTTCTACATAATTGTCGCTGAAAAATGTTCCAATTTGGGCCAATTTTATCTTTCAATATTTCTCCTATCTCCTCAGTAATTAAATTCTTTGTTTTCATTTGCGAAACTAAAGAGTTCAATTTGATATTTTTACGTGAAGAGTTCCTAAATTGTTGCTGCAGCCGCTTTATTTCTTTATTCTTCTTAATTACTACTTTCCTCAACTTAATTAACTTTTGGTGTCGTCTTTTTTCTCTAGGTCTTTCTTCATCTAATTCGTCCTCTTCTGAGCTTTTCATACACTCTTTAATTGTAATATCTTCATTAATTATATCCTATTGTAATTTTTGGAGAGCAAAACTTTAATTGGAGATGTCGAGAATTTTCTTTTAAAAACAAAATTAAACAGGCGATCACATAATAAGCAATTTACTGGAGTTATCCGATCATCTACGGTATACAATATCGTCCACGGAGTCCAAAGTTAAATAGTGTATGTTAATAACAGATTAATCTATATATATACCATTAATTCATAATTTTATATGTAGGTCAGGCATGAATAAAGGTTCATATTATCATTGTAATAGCAAACCTAATTTCATTCACCTGGCGCTGAATTCATTCACCTCGCTACATGCAATATAAATTCTTAGCCATTATAATCTAAAGAAAGTTGATACTGAGCAATAGCTGAGCAATTTATTTTGCATGCAACTTGCAATTTCGCTAGATAAGCAGTATCGGAAATTCTTAATTGAATATTGCTTTCTTTTGTTTTTTGGTAGAATAAGTAGTAATGTTAGCAAATATTGAATATAAATTCACGGCGAGTAATTAATAAATTATCAGTTGTTAATCAAATTTAGAGCGTTTTTATTCAGTATCGCGTAACCCTTCTAGTTTTTCAGGGTTTTGGTATTCGGTTAAAGTGCCGTTTATACCACCATCCATAACAGCTAGCAAGCCAGGCAACTGTATTAGCCTTGGTATATCGGTTCAAGTGCCGTTTATACCATCTGCGTTTTAAGGCTAAGAAAATATAGGCAAGACAAAAGAACCTTGTCTTAATAAAGCCGGCATAACATATTTTCTTTTCACGAATTAAGACTTCAATATACTAATTACATTTAAAACGCCTTAAGATCTAATTTTTTAAACTGCCTCTTCCAAGATTAAATATAGTCCTAACAAAACTAACAAAACTACGGCAAAGGTATATTTGTGAGTTTATTTTGTTTATTTAAACAAAATTTATAACTTCTAAAACTTCATCACAAAAAATACCATGAGTAATGTCATGTTTAAAATGTTTAAAATAAAAAAATACTCACGCTTTCATTTAAATTGATGGTTTCTTCGAATACAGAATCGTGGCTCTGATGTTGTTCTTCATATACCTGCAGGTATTACAGATATTAGGAAATGCTAATTTTTGTTTTTGAAAAGAACATATTCTTAACAAAAAGGTGTTACTTACATTTGTGTTGCAGTCGCCACAAGCTGAAATATCATGGACTGGATTAGCAAGATTTGCAAGTCTCTCGGGACTTTCTCTTATAAAAACAGAGCTTTGATTGAAATCGACTTCGATTCTACTCAAATGAAGCTAAAAAAAAAGTATTATTATTAAGATTTTTTTTTGTCTGTATAAGTGGTGGTGTGTACCTACATATGAAATAAAAATAAATACTTTTAAGTGACTTACAATATTTGAAGA
This sequence comes from Dioctria rufipes, assembly GCA_963924295.1. Taxonomy (NCBI): domain Eukaryota; kingdom Metazoa; phylum Arthropoda; class Insecta; order Diptera; family Asilidae; genus Dioctria; species Dioctria rufipes. The sequence continues at coordinate 211,391,873 of OZ002740.1, forward strand.
TTCCACACAGGGTAAGTCTGATGTTTGTTCATCTTCCATGGAGATACTATGGCTTATTGAAGGCTGAATGCAAAATTCTTGGGTTTGCCCTTCTAGTGAATCGTTCCTAATATGGTTATCTTCATAAATCTATTAAAAAGCTTATTAGTAATCTTACCTGAAATATAACAAAAAAGATACCATTATTGCTGGATAAGTAGACTGAGTGGATCTGGAATTCTCAACAAAGTTCTCAGAATTCCCAATCTGGTTACTTCTACTTGTGTTGACACTCTGCGTCTCTTGTGTTACAGAAGAAGTATCCTCAATCGGTTCGCCTTCGTTTATCTATAATAAACCTTATGAGTAATTCTATTTGAGATGTGATATTATAAGTACCCTCGTTACAGGATGTCTAAGTACATTTGAATTCGAAATTATGCAATGTAATTAGGCAGTTGTGAGAAATATTGTTAATATTATACTTACTACAGAGTTTGAACAGCAATCTTCACATTCAGCAAACATATGGAATGGTACTGCAAACATTTTTAGGGTTTTGCGCACTTTATTTTTGTTAATGTGCTTTTCGTTGAAATGATCCTCACATACGATGCTTCCTTTTAAAGGTATATAATTCATGCGCCCAACAGCTTCAAGCCATTTCTGACAAAAGACCTTATCTCGAGGAAACCTAATTTGCAAAATTTGGAATGATGAAAGAAAATAAACGAAATTTAATAGATAACTTCAACGTTTGTAAATTAATTTTTAAATTTAAATTTTATAATATTTTTTAACATTTTAAATTTGTAAGAATTTTTTTTAATGCCCCATTGATTTTCAGATAATATTTCTTGGCGTTGCCTTTGTATGACTAATTTAATTTAGGCACCAACTGACAATTCAATTGTAAACAAATAAACCGGCATTGGTAAAATGTTAAATCTTTTACCATGGCTCTTTATTTTTATAGATATTTCACTTTTATTTTGTTTAAAACAATATAATTAATAAGTAAAGCTATTAAGCTTACTTGAAGAATGCTTTCCCACGACAATAACTCCGTTTGTTCCTGCAGCACAGCACAGCGCACTTCATTATGTTAATTTAGGACTCCGGAGTCTCTATTGCACAAAATGTCGTTCACAAAAGGAATATTCCGCACTTATTTCACACTACTATTCATAAAAATCACGTTTAATTAATTATTTATCCCAATATCGCGAATTGAAATCCGAAACTTATTTTGAAATAATATGAAATGTCAGAA
>OZ002740.1:211393324-211484152 GCA_963924295.1 Dioctria rufipes
GTAAAAACAAAATCTTGCATGCTATATAGTTTTTAATTTATTTGTTCATTAGTTCATTTGTTACTTTGTTTGTATTAATAGTTCAAATTTTTGTATTTCATTTATTTATCTTCATTTCCTTTTTTTCGTTTTAGATCATCGAGGGATCTTTGCACCTGTGGCATACTCCAGGTGCCCAGGTGCCGGTAACATGCGTTGCATACTTTGATTTTTAATTTGATAAATTCCCCCTTTTTCTTTTCAGGTTCGTCGAACATTCTCCCCCCCCCCCCCCCCCCCCGTTGAACAGCCATGTTCAACCGTTGATTAATTGCATTGATGCCTCGTTTGTGATACTTGAAGGATTTTAATCTTCCGTCCGCAAGAACTCTCAACGTGACTTGACAGCGATCGGGTAAATTAATTACCTTTTGTCTATTTCGTCTTTGTTAGATTTGCGCAAAATCTATTCTCTGAATAACCTTTTTTGGCAGAAAGATGTCTATGTTTTCTTGGGTGATGAATTTCTGGAACGAATTTTCTGCCCTCATCTTTACTTCGTCAATGTTGGAGGAGACCTTGAGTTTCTGTAGGTTAGTTACTTTGGCTCCGTTTATGGTTGCAGGTTCGCTCATCACTGGGGCTATTTTTGGAGTTGCTGCTTCCAGTAGACCAGCTGGCCGAACAGTTGTTGCTGCTGTTGACGTGGATGGGGCAGGATTCGCCTCTACAGCTTGTTTAGGCTCTGCTGTTGCTTCCATGATGTCGAAGAGCAACTTGTCTAACTCATTTGAGTTTGATCCGGGATTGACAGGACTACTAGGCAGCGAAAAATTAAAATTTAGATCATCATAGATGTCCAGAATGTCCTGATCGACCTGGTTATTGATGGCTGTCGTTGAAGTGCTTGGGTCTCCTGTCTTCTTTTTAGGTTGCCCAGTTAAAACATCGCAGCCTTCTTCCACGTACCAGCTAGGATCGAGGCAACTGTCCTGCAGTGGCCAATCAAAATCAACGTCCTCATAAAGGTCTAGGATGTCCGTATTGTCGTTATATTCTGACATCTGTAAAATAAATGAATTAGTACTATATCTTTTATTATTATGGGACAACACAACAATTAACAGATGTGCTAGGACAACGCATGTTTGTTAATTAACACTTAATCACTCGGTAAACGACAAATTTTAGTTACGGGTCTAGTGAGTCTTTGAGTTCTTATTTTGACTACTCGCACTAGACCATCAGAACCTGGATACACTTCTTCGATAATTCCTAAAGGCCACAGTGTTGGTGATATATTCTCGCCCTTCAGTAATATTACGTCTCCTTTCTGAAGATTAGGTTCTGTTTTACACCATTTAGGTCTATTTTGCAGCTGGTTCAGATAATCCTTGGACCAATAGTTCCAAAATTTCTGAATCATTTACTGGACATGTTTCCATCTGCTGGAATAACTTGCTTCCTCAGTTGTGTAGTTTAGTTCTGGTATAGCGTGTAATGATTGCCCAATGATAAAATGTCCAGGAGTTAGAACTTATTGGTCGTTTGGATCATTTCTGATTTGACATAATGCTTTTGAATTAAGGCAGGCTTCTACTTGTGTTAACAGCGTAGCATATTCTTCAAAGGTAAGGGTTGAGTTCCCAATCGTTCTACGCAGATGGTATTTTGTGGACTTAACACCAGCTTCCCACAATCCTCCAAAATGGGCCGCAGGTGGGTTCATATGCCAATTGATTGATTTTGATGTTAAGTATTCAACTGCTTCTGTTCATGCTTCTTTGATGGCCTTTTGAAGTTCCTTTTCTAGGATGGATTTGCCTCAAATAAAATTGGTGCCACAGTCCGAATAGATGTCATTGCATAAGCCTCTTCTACTTATGAATCTTTTTAATGAGGCAATGAAGGCTTCGGATGTCAGCCTTTTGTAACTTTGCATTTCTTAAGTTTGATGCCTTAATTGTGATTGGTCCCGCATAGTCAATTCCACTTATGTAATCTAGTTGCAATGTAACGTCTTCCGTCTAGAATCCAAACTGAATTTCGACTAGCGTTAAGAACCACAGCTGTACTTCTATGCAACATTTCTAAGTGTGGTTTGTCGATTAAGATTAGTGTTACATGATGATCTCGTGGCAATAGTATTGGATGTTTCCTGCTATATGGTAGCAACGCATTATCTAATCGGGCTCCGATTCTCATTACTCCATCATTATCCAACATTGGGTTTAGTCTGAGAAGTTTGCTGCCCTTAGATAATGGTTTTTTCTGTAATAAGTTTTCATATTCTTCTGGGAATGCTGTCAATTGAACCAACTTAAATATGGTTTTTTCGGCTTGCTTACACTCATTGCTATTGAGAAATTGAACCCTTTTGGTTTTGGGATTTTTACAATTGTAGCAAAACCGTGGTATTGTTGCTAAGACACGTACTAAACGTGTGAATGACGAGTATCTTAGCAGGATGTTGTCTTCTATATTTACTAATAGACTAGTTATTAACGGAGGTTTTTGCTCAAGTATTGTTGACTCTGTAGTTGGATTGTATTTTGGCCATTTTTCTTGCGCTTGTGTGAGCCATGTTTGGCCATGCCACCATAATTTGTTATCTACTAATAGAGTAGATGAAACTCCTCGTGACGCTATATCTGCTGGATTTTGATTTGACGAGATATGTCGCCACTGATTGTATTTCAATGAGTCTTGGATTTCTACTACTCTATTGGAGACATAAATTTTCCATTTAGAGGGAAGCTCTTTAATCCAATGCATAACAATTGTGGAGTCCGTCCAAGCTATATTGGAATTTCTTGTAAATGCATGCCTTGCACTACAACTTTAATTAGCTTCGTCAGTAATAGGGCACCGTTCAGCTCTAGTCGTGGTATTGTTGTTGGATTAATAGGAGCCACCTTAGTTTTTGCAGTTAGTAAGTGTGACACTTGTAACATACCTTTACCATACCTACATTGTACCATACCTACATTGTAACATACCTACATATTTCAAATTGTAAGTAAGTCCAAACAAAACTCTGTCAGCACAAGCAAAAACAATTTCAACATAAAATTTATTTGACATGTCTCCATGAAACAAAATTGTGAAAGACAGTCATAACAAATGGGTTCACGCATTTCACTGACTGAACCATTTGAAGTGGCCTAGCAAGAATTTTTGTAATTAGTTGTGCAAGATGTTGTTCTTTCTTTATCGATTGGTAAATTTTGTCGACATATTCTAAGTAGACAATTTTGTAATTATTATCGATTGGTAAATTTTAGTAAAAGATTTCTGAGTGGACAATTTTTGTTTGGATAGGCACGAAAATTTTATATAAATTAAATGCGATATTCTGAAGAAATAACATTCAATTTTGAACACTCAACTTGTACGTTTCTTTTAAAGTTCCGAGCTGCTTTCTAACAAAAGGAACCAATCCCATTTGGCGACTAGAGCCGGAAAAATAGTTCAAAACCAGTTAAGTGCAGTTGTGCACTTCTTAATAAATAAAATATATTCCGAGTTGCTTTTGAGCAGAAGGACTACTACCCAATTGGCGATAAGAGCCGGGTAAATTATAAAAAAAACGTTTTAAGAATCAAACTGTGGCTTTTAATTGTATCCATATACATAAAGAGAAATCAACGAATCAAGAACAAATTTATTACATGGCGATCCTGCAAACCGGACCAATGGATCTGCAGTTTATAGGGAAGAGAACGCTACCCGCTAAGCTGACAACGTCTTCAAGAAGAAAAACTGAGGAAGAGACCATTAAGAGCACTAAGGGAGAAGCTGTAATAAAAACCAAGGAAGAAATTAGACATTTAGAACTACAAATTGAAGGAATATCTAGCAGAATTGAAGATTTAACGCAAGGGAATATAAACGAGGAACTTCGAATCGGACCAAAACCCATTACCATAGAAGAATACAAGAAAAGAAACATCAAGAGGAAGATTATAATTGAAGACAAGGAAGAAGGTAGCAAAAAGAAGAGACTAAGAGGAGGAAAAGCTGTAAAGATAAGGCAGCAATTGGCAGAATTATATAGGATTGTTCCTATAACAACAGACAACAACCAGAAGATAAAATTGATAAATAAGATCAACGAACTAAAATGGGAAAGACGCAATCAATAGAAGAAATTATAATTCCGCAAACTGCAGCAGCATCACCAGCAACAGCATCTGCATCGATTACAGAGATCCATATCCCAACAGCAATAGGCTTAATAGTAGTAGTTTTAGTCTTGATTGCATTAGTTTATATTTTAAAAAGATATTTTAAAAAGACAGTTAAAAAGCAAATTATAAAGAGGTTAGATAGTACTGATAAGGTTTAGATTAAATATGGTATAGTTAAAAAGAAAAATAAATTGAAAAATATTAAATAGCTTAAATTAGTCAAATTTTTTTTTCCGATTTAATATTTGTATGGACAGATGCGAGAGTATAATTAAAGATTTACATAAAATTTTGGAAACTTTTACGAAAAACCCAAGAGGAAATAAATAAGGTTGAAAAAGTTATAGCAGAAAATTTGAAACTACGTTTCAATAGGACATATAGAAAACTACAACTAAAAATAGAGGAAAAGAGCAGAATAATACTAGAGAACACAATCTCATCTGACTCCGAAGAAGTACATCAAGAAAAAATAAACATGGCATGTGATTTTGATTTAGCATTGGCTATAAAAATTATACCAGAATTTACAGGGGAAGAAAAGAAACTTGATAACTTCCTAAATCTCGTGGAATTGTACACAAAAACACTAAAAACTGAAGCCATTCCAGATATAATAACTTTCGTTTGGTGTGCTAGATTCACAGATAAAGTCTCAAATAAATTGACCGCCACAGCAAAACCGACCACAATTGAAGGATTAAGGAAAACATTAAAAGAAGTATACAAATCTAAAAACACTTCGCAAAATATACACCAACAGATAGCAACATGTAGACAATCAGGAATGAAGGTACAAGACTTCTCAGATAGAATATTGGATCTTGTCTCTGAACTAAACAAGATTCAAAAAATAATAACCAAAACTATAGAAGAAATCAAATAAATTTTCTTCAGGAAACCAGCGATTCTCCAAGCCCAGGTCAAGAATAACCAAACAAAGATTAAAAGAGAGTATAAAAATATGCAACATCAATAATCACGCCACAAATTTTATAACACTACAAGATAAAACAACTAATAAAAACTTAAATTTCTTAATTGATTCTGGTGCAGACATATCTATATGCAAGGTAGAAAATATAAATAGCTGTAATATAAAGCATGAAGACCAGTGTAAAATAACTGGGATAACAAATAATGAAACTTTCTCTTTAGGCAGTACTGAATTAAAAGTAAATTATGAGCACAAGATTATTAAGCATAAATTTCATATGGTAAGTTCTGAGACACCAATCAGAACGGATGGAATATTGGGAAGAGATTTTCTCATGAAATACCTCTGTAAAATAGATTACGAGACATTCACAATAACAATAGTCGTAGACAATGAGGAAATTACAATCCCGATGGTTAGCAAGCACATGAAAACGGTAAAAATACCAGCGCGAACAGAGATGATTCTGCCAATAACTCTAAATATAAAGGAAGATAGCGTCATATGCAGTGAAGAAATACAAGAAGGAGTTTTTCTGAGTGATTCAATTGTACCGGCAAAAGATATTGCACATATAAAATTGCTAAATACAAAAGACATAGACGTCACGGTAAAACCATTCTCACCAATAATGCATGCACTACGTGAATATAACATCATTTACATGAGCAAAAAGAATAAATCAAAAGACAGGATTCAAAAGCTACTAAGTGAACTCAAACTGGAAGGCATGGATGAAAAAGCCAAAGGATCAATAATAGAGATATGCAAAAAATATCAGGACATATCTCACCTAGAGAATGAGAGATTGTCAACAAATAACTTCTACAAGCAACGTATAACAACAGTGGACGAAAACCCAGTCTACATAAAGAACTACAGGCTACCACATTCACAAAGAAGTTAGCAACTTAATAGAAAATGATATAGTTGAAACATCAGTACGCCCATACAACTCACCCCTACTGATCGTTCCAAAGAAGTCAGAAAAACAAAAGAAATGGAGGCTAGTAATAGACTTTAGGCAGCTCAACAAAAAAGTAGTGAATGATAAGTACCCACTGACACGTTTAGAAGATGTATTAGACCGCCTTGGAAGAGCGAAATATTTCTCAACCCTAGACATGACAAGTTCATTCCATCAAATTGAACTTGAAAAGAACTCAAGACATCTAACAGCATTCTCCACTAACCAAGGACATTTTCAATTTAAAAGACTACCATTTGGACTGAAAATGTCGACAAACAGCTTCCAGAGGATGTTATCAATTGCACTAAGTGGACTCGAAGCAAGTGCTTTTACATATGTCGACGATATAATCATACATGGATGTAGCTTGAATCACCACAATGAAAACCTAGAAAAAGTTTTCAGCAGATTGCAGCAATACAACCTAAAACTGAATCCTAGCAAATGCAATTTCCTTAAACCCGAAGTAATATATCTAGGCCATCTAATCACACAGAATGGTATAAAAACTGATCCCAGCAAATATAAAACAATTGAATCATACCCGATCCCGAAAAACGCGGATGATGTGCGAAGATTTGTAGCATTTTGCAATTATTATAGACGATTTATTCCACAATTTGCCGAAATTGCAAAACCGCTAAATACATTACTCAAGAAAAACACCCTATTTAACTGGACTACGGAATGTATCAATGCATTTGAAACATTAAAGAAAAAACTAATAACCCCACCAGTACTTCAATATCCAGATTTTGAGAAACCTTTTATCCTAACAACTGACGCATCAAATTATGCACTAGGAGCAGTATTTTCGCAAGGAGAAATTGGACAAGATTTACCTATCTCCTATGCTAGCAAGACATTAAACAAACATGAGCTTAACAAACCCATCATTTAAAAGGAACTATTGAGTATTCACTGGAGAATAAATTTCTTTAGACCGTATCTATATGGCAGAAAATTTAAAGTGGTAACAGACCACAGGCCACTAGTTAGTTTATTTACTCACAAGAATCCATCATCAAAACTAACAATAATTAGACTTGTTGGACTACGATTTTGAGATAATTTATAAACAAGGAAAGATGAACACGAATGCTGATGCATTATCCAGAATAAAAATAGATACAGAAAAATTTAAATCAATGATACCAACAGAGGTCAACGTGTTAACGAGAAGAATGGCAAAATCGCAACGGATAAGCAAAGAAAGGAACAGAAAAGAAAAAGACAATGAGAACAGCAGAGTAGAATCTGATCAATTCTACATCTGGGAATGTACGTCTATTTCAGATATAAGAAATACGAAGAGGTTACAATTTAAGATAAATGAAGATAATAAATCAAGGCAAAATAGAAGAAAAAGTTTGCCCATAATAAATATAGATGCTAAAGGGGTAATCGTTCAGTATAACGATAATCCGAGGCAGAACTACGGTTGGCTCTTGGAGAAGTTAATACAAAAAATGAATGATAATGATATAAGAAAATTAGCGCTAGCAAAAGATGATAAAATATTTGAGTTCCTAGAGATAAATGAATTTAAAGGCAAATTTAATGAAATCCAGCAAAGAAATAAGCATGGTTGGACAACACCATTAAGAATAATATTATTTAAAACCCCAATAAAAATTATAGATGATGAGAAAGCGCAAGAAATAATAAAAGAGCATCATGATAGTATGCACGGAGGACACGTTGGAATAAAACGTTGTATAAACAAAATAAAGCAAAGATATAGCTGGAAAAATTTAAATAAAATGGTGAAGAATTATATAAACAATTGCAAGACATGTGCAAGAAATAAAGTGCAAAAATACACAAAAGAACCTCTCGTAATAACAGATACACCAACTAATAGCTTTGAAGTGATAACAATTGACACAGTTGGACCACTGAGAATGTCAAATGGATACAGATACATACTGAGCCTTCAATGTGAATTGACGAAATATATAGAAGCTTATCCTATGGAAACGAAAGAAGCACGCTCAGTAGCAAAAGCAATAGTAGAAAAATTTATTTTAAAATATGGATGTTTTAACGTTATGAAAACAGATAGAGGAACTGAATTCAATAACGAATTAATTAAAAAGATATGCAAGCTACTTAAAATAAACCATGTCACATCAACACCATTTCATCATGAAACATTAGGTTCTATTGAAAGAAACCACCGAGTATTAAATGAATACTTCAGAACTTTCGTAAATGATGATGACTGGGAAGAGCTAATACCATATTATGTGTTCTGCTATAACACAACACCACACACGAACACCAACTATACTCCATTTGAACTAGTGTTTGGCAAAATAGCGCCATTGCCATCACAAATACTCAGAGATGAAAGTAAAACAAAGGGTATCGACAGCATCGATAATTATGCTAAAGAACTAACACATAGATTAAAAAGAGCGCATGCCAAAAGCAATGAATTACTGCAAAAAGCTAAAGAGCAAAGAAAAATTCTCAGAGACGAAAGTCAGAATCCCTCAAATTTCAAAGTAAATGATTTCGTATATCTACATACTGAAACTAGACATAAACATGAAAGTCCATTTCAAGGACCGTATAGAATTATAGAACAGATAGGTGTAAACTCTAAGATAGACATAAAACGAAAACATAAGATAGTACATAATAATAGATTAGTCAAAGATAGAAGTAACCGATAAAGATAATCAGACATAAAAGGAAAACATAAGATAGTACATAATAATAGATTAGTCAAAGATAGAAGTAACCGATAAAGATAATCATAAGATTCAAATTTTTTTTCTTTCTTCTTTTACAAAAAGAAATTTTTTTTTAAGGGATAGGATGTAACATACCTGTACCATACCTACATTGTAACATACCTACATATTTCAAATTGTAAGTAAGTCCAAACAAAAATCTGTCAGCACAAGCAAAAACAATTTCAACATAAAATTTATTTGACATGTCTACATGAAACAAAATTGTGAAAGACAGTCATAACAAATGGGTTCACGCATTTCACTGACTGAACCATTTGAAGTGGCCTAGCAAGAATTTTTGTAATTAGTTGTGCAAGATGTTGTTCTTTCTTTATCGATTGGTAAATTTTGTCGACATATTCTAAGTAGACAATTTTGTATTATCGATTGGTAAATTTTAGTAAAAGATTTCTGAGTGGACAATTTTTATTTGGATAGGCACGAAAATTTTGTATAAATTAAATGCGATATTGGGAAGAAATAACATTCAATTTTGAACAGTCAACTTGTACGTTTCTTTTAAAGTTCCGAGCTGCTTTCGAGCAAAAGGAACCAATCCCATTTGGCGACTAGAGCCGGAAAAATAGTTCAAAACCAGTTAAGTTCAGTTGTGCACTTCTTAATAAATAAAATATATTCCGAGTTGCTTTTGAGCAGAAGGAATACTACCCAATTGGCGATAAGAGCCGGGTAAATTATAAAAAAAACGTTTTAAGAATCAAACTGCGGCTTTTAATTGTAGCCATATACATAAGGAGAAATCAACGAATCAAGAACAAATTTATTACACACTATTTCACCATTCTCCTGCTCCACTCGCAAATACACTGCTGCAGCATATGCCTTTGATGAAGCGTCGCAGAATCCATGAATCTGCAGACGTGCTCCTGTAGTATACTGTACCCATCTTGAGATGCGAGCTTGTTCAAGTGTTTGTAAATGGGCTACAAAGGTTCTCCATTGCTAACTAATTATTTCTGGCTCACAGTCATCCCATGATGAGCCTGTTATCCATAAATTCTGCATTAGGATTGTGGCTTCTACCACAACTGGAGCCAACCAGCCTAGTGGATCGTATAACGATGCAATTCCTGACAGAATACTTCGTTTCGTTAGAATTGTAGGTTCAGACAGAGGTTTAATTCTAAAGGTGAAGTAATCATGCGTAGGATGCCATATAATTCCTAGCGTTTTTATTGACTCAGTTTCTGAAAATGTAAATGAATTTTTTAGCTCTCTGTGTTCTGGAGGAAGATCTTGTAGCGGCCTATTGTCATTGCTGGACCATTTACGTAGATTGAATCCTGCAGATTTCAACATTTGAATGAATTCATGTTGTACCATCTTTGCATGATTCAAGTTATCAGCTCCAGCTAACAAATCATCCACGTAGAAGTTTTGATATACTGCTTCTGCTACTAGAGGCCACTTGTGACGTTCATCTTCAGCTAGTTGTTGGAGTGTCTTGATAGCTAAGTATGGAGCAGACGTGGTACCAAAGGTCACTGTCTTCAGTTTGTAATCTGTTAACATGCCTGTTTTTGGGTGTCGCCAGACAATTCTTTGATACTCTTGATGATCCGGATATACTTGAATCATGCGATACATTTTCTCAATATCTGCATTCATTACAATTTTATATTTTCTCCAATTTAATAGTGTTGTAAACAACGTAGGTTGAAGAGTTGGTCCATTTAACAGAAACTTGTTAAGCGATATTCCATTCGTGGTTTTTGCAGAAGCATCGAATACAACGCGTAGTTTAGTTGTGGTGCTATCTTTAAACACAGCATGATGTGGAATGTAGTAATGCTGCTCTTGGTCCTGTGGTAAATTTACTTCCTCCATGTGCTTTAATTCAATATATTCATCTAGACATTTTTCATAATCAGATTTAAGTTCAGAGTTTTTTGAGAATTGCCGCTGTAGGCTCTCAAAACGCCTGACTGCCTGTTGTCTACAGTGACCTAAAACTGGTATCGTGTTATCTGTGAAAGGTAGTTTCACTTGATACCTTCCTGTGTCTAACCTAATGCATGTGCTTTCATATATGGTTTGACATAGTTGTTCGTCCTTTGTTAGGATGCGATTTGTGGAAACTTCTTCTGTTTCCCAGAATTGTCTGAGCTGTTTGTCTAGCTCTTTAGTTGTAGCCATGAATGTTTTAACATGGGTTTCACTCGTCATTTTCTCTGCAGTGCCGAGGAGTATCCAACCGAAAATTGTCCTTATTGCTGTTGGACTAGTGTCTGTGCCTTGTACAACTCCTTCCTGTATAATTTTAGCGTATACCTTGGCACCTAGTAGAGCGTCTATTCTGCCAGGCTTCCAATAGGTGGGATCTGCTAATTCTAGTTTATCTAGCTGTTGATAATTTCCCTTGGCAATTGATTTGGTTGGCAAATTATCAGCTATGTTGTTAATTACTAAGAAAGTTTCCTCGATTTTTGCCTTGTTTGGACCACAGGATTGTAACCATAGTTTGGTTTGTTTATCCAGATTGCTCATTGAACTTTTATTTAGTCCTGTTACAATTACCGCTGTAGATCTGTAGTTCGCTTGTAATTTATGGCATGCAGCCTGGGTAATAAATGAGCACTCAGACCCGATAAGGCATCGAAGTATTTGTGACTTTCCTGATGGAGCTGTAACCTTAACTAAAGCTGTTGACAATAAGGCATATGATCTCTCCCTATTCATATAGGTTTGAGTCACTTGTGATGATTCAGTATTAGTACTAATTACTGATCTTGTTTGCCTGGCCTCATTATCTGTGTTGTTGTGTAGATTGATTGCCTCTACATTCCTGGGATGCAAATTGTTTGCTTTTACATCCTCGTGCAGTGTGGTATGATGCCTTTTCTTGCATTTGAGACACCTATACCTGCTTGAACATTCTGTGACTGAATGCCTTTTGGAAAGACAATTGTAGCAGTGTTTGTTTGTAGCAACGAATTTCTTTCTGCTTTGTACATCCATTTTTAGGAATTTGTTACATTTTTGTAAGAAATGATCTCCATTACATGCAGAACATTTTGTGGAATTAACTACATGATATGACTTGGTTGTAGTTGGTTTGCTTATACCTTTGGCTTGACTTGGTTTGGGCACCAATGTATCTGAAATTGCCTCTAGTACTTTCAATCGAGTGTCTAAAAAAGAGTTGAACTCTTGATATTGAGGAAGCTCTTGTGATGCTCCCTGATGTTCTTCCCATAACCTAAATGTTATAAAGGGTAGCTTTTGTACTATTAGATATATGAGTAGCACATCCCATTTTGATGTGTCCACTTGAAGGCTCCTTAATTGCTGCATGCACCCTTCTGTAGTATCAGTTAGGGATTTTAAACCAGCAGCTGTCTCTGTACTCAATTTTGGTTGATTTGTTAATAGCTTCAATTGATGGTTCACTAAGATCTTCTTATTTCCATACCTCGCCTTTAATTTATTCCATGCAGGTAAATAATCTTCGTTCGTAATTGGAGTATGCCGTAATAGTTTTTCTGCATCTCCGTGTAATGACCCTTTTAAATAATATAAGTTTTGAACATCTTTCAAATTTGTGTTATTGTGTACTACCGCTATATACAAATCGTGGAAGGAACGCCAGCTATCATAATCGCCACCATATTTTGGTAATGTAATTTTTGGGAGAACATTCTGTTGTTGTTCCACGCGTTTTTGCTGTGCTAATAATAATGTGGAATCTGTCAATTCTGTTGTGGGATGGATTGCATCATACAGTCCACCTATATATATATACAGTAATCTGTTTCTAGTTTACTAAATGTCTCATCTTGAATGTATTTTGGCGTGTTTTTTGGAGGGTTTTCAATAATGTATTCATTGATCACCTGATCACTCTGTTCGTATTCCATCCACACTCGCCTGATTTCGGAGAGCTTAGCTTCAAAATAGCCCTTTGAGTGTGTTTCGAGTAATGTTCGTTTTCCATTCTCGATCGTTTTTTGCAGATGACTTCTCAATGCCTGTTTCTTATTCAATATTGTCTTTAATTCTGTCATTGTCAAATTTGTCTTAATATACTTGAATATACTTAATTGAATTTTGACAAAATTGCAATTAAATGCAAATTACTTGTGCCAATTTTAGAATTAAGTTTCGTTAGAATTTAGAAATTAACTTGAAACTTACACAAATTGTACTAAAAACTGACTACTTGCAGCAAGTTAGTAGAATTTGACTTGAAAAATGTACTAGATTCACCTCTGTACAATGTGAAACTATTGTGAATTATATTTTGCACCCAAAATGCGATGCTTAGTGTAATGAACAAAATAAATGAATTGGATGAACAAATGAATGAGTCAATGAATTCCTGGATGGAACCACCAAAATATGTTTTGAAATTATGCAAAGAAAAACTTTTGATTCATTATATGTCAATTCCTGTAATTGACATATAATGTTCTACGTTTACAAATCACAAATTTCGTCGATTCTGATAATCAACATGGACATTTGTGGTGTTCTGAAAATTTCAAAATGGTGGTGGGTAGTTAGTGTAGCGATAGAAAGATGTATCATTGGTTATCATTCATTGTTTAATCATCAAATTCACTAATTTAACAAAGTTTAATAATTTTACGCTTAAAATTAAATTTAGCACAATTCAAATTTCAATTTCCTTAATAAAAGTAAAACAAACAAAAAAATCTACTCAAGTATATTCTTACTGACTGACATACGCATGCAATTTTCTAATTCATTCCTTATCTATGTAATTGTTTAAAAATTTCACTTTTAACTTAAATTAATTGTAATAATTTATTTCAACTAAATCTTTATCGTTTAGACATGTCTTGCCAAAGATACCATATAGGCATATTTTTGACAAAATCTCACCGCAATAAATTACAATTTAACACACCTAATAAATGCTGAAATGAAGAATGATTTGATTAGTTAAATTTCAATTTGTTTGGTTAATCTGTGACCAGTAATTATACCCTTATGGCATGCGATTACCTTCGTCCCTTAACCTCAAATTGTTCAGAAAATGAATAAAATAATTACCTTTTAATGATTATTAGAACAATAAATTTGTTATAACACCAACTTATTAACTTCCTTTGCTGATCTGTGTAATCGACAACTTGAAATGACTACAAATTTGGAGCCAGAAATTTCACTCAGCTTTAATTCAAACTGATAAACAATTTTTATAAGAAAAATTTTCTAAGTCCAGAAAATATTGAAACACTATTGAAGTTCCAAAAAAACTTGCATATAGAGTAAATTATGACCAACTTGGCATATTTTAACTGAATGACAACTCGAAAGAAAAAGAGATCGAATGAAGGAATGACACGCCTTTTATAGACAAATTTGTTTCAATTTCACTATCCATAATGTGAAATTATCAAAATATTGCCCTTTTGTATATAAATTAAGACCTTTGATTATTATTGGTATATGCCAAAATGAATTTTACATTTTTTGGCATTTTACCATAAAGATTTAATCTTACTTTTCGTGATTTTCATTAATTTTTACGAATTTCTGGTCTACTTTATCGACGCGCCATTTTTAGTTCATTCCAAATAATTCCTCTCATGACTTTTGCTGTTTTGTCTTGTTCGCACGGTACTTCTCTTTCGCACTCGTTAGTGTGAATAGTAATTATAAAAACCGCTAATTACGCGAATCCCGCGAAAAATACCGCGAAACGAACGCGACCATTTGAATCGCGCGAAGATTCTACCCCAGTTTAGCACGTCAAATGTCATGGGAACAAACGCGCGCGAAGTGATTTTTTTAAATTTCTTAAATTTAATAGTGTATTCTGTAGTGTTTTGTGCTGTTTTCATCGAGGGATGTTATAATCTTCAGGTATGTACTACCAGTTTGTGGATTTAGTGATGTTTTATGTTGTTTTTCAAGGTTGGTGGACACCTGTACAGGTGAGCTTGTTTGGGTGTTTTCTCACCTGAAATGTCCACTAAGCTTCAGTAAAATCTTATCAGTTACCTGATTGATAAGTTCTATGTGTTTTTTTATCTTGTGGCAGGTGAATTGATTGTATTATAGTTAATTTAATCGTACTTCCCTGTATTCAGTGTTATTTGTTTTGGTGTTGTTGGTATGTAAAAAAAAAATCTTGCATGCTATATAGTTTTTAATTTATTTGTTCATTAGTTATTTGTTTTGGTGTTGTTGGTATGTAAAAAAAAAATCTTGCATGCTATATAGTTTTTAATTTATTTGTTCATTAGTTCATTTGTTACTTTGTTTGTATTAGTAGTTCAAATTTTTGTATTTCATTTATTTATCTTCATTTCCTTTTTCTCGTTTTAGGTTATCGAGGGATCTTTGCACCTGTGGCATACTCCAGGTGCCGGTAACATGCGTTGCATACTTTGATTTTTAATTTTATAAATTCCCCTTTTTTCTTTTCAGGTCCGTCGAACAACGGGAGACACCCTAATCAAGCTGTGTATCGGCTGTTACACGCTAACTGTAATACGTCAACCGCTAATGTTCGAGAAATTGGATGAAAAGACAACACTCAAGTTCCCAGCACCTATTCAAGCAACTTTCAAGTATTACGCCTCTGGTTGCTACACTGAAGCAACATACAGATAACGTCAGAACTTCAATAGAAGGAGGCACAATACCTACAATTGGTGACCCCGACAATTGAAGCACGCATTTGGTGTTCTCTCATCAAGGAGCCAGAATTTGCAGTTTGATAGGAGTATGTAGACAGGTGCACCCAAGGTTTAGTTGTTGACTGGATAAAGGTTGTAGTCAGCAATATAGAGTTGAATACATTGATTTAAATTTTTCGTTGATTGTTCACATTGTTTTTTTGTTTTGTTTTTTTGTTTTGTTTCTTAAACATATGTTTCTTTTTCGTTTATATGTTATATATGTTATATATTTTTGAACCTTTTTTTTGTACATATTTGCACATGTTTACTGCATATACATGAGTTTCCTTGTACATGTCCTTAACATTAATTGAGTTGCATAAACCCATCGCAACACTCAGAGTAGCTGGCCGGCATTAGCTGTTGTCACGCTTTTGATAGTTGGCCTGCGTTTCGTGATGTCCCTTCGTGAGACGGATACGGGAGATATTTTGAGTGGGTCTACGGGCTCAAGTGTGGGTACCCCCCCCCCGCCGATGTCACGATGCGATCGACGTCGCTCGACACTCGCCCTCCAATAAGTATAGGCGCAGTTTCTGTTCAGCAGGCTCCTTTCTGGAAGACCAGCGCGGAATTGTGGTTCCTTCAGTTGGAGTCTCAATTTGATTTAGCGGGAATCACTCAGGATAAGAGCAAATTTCATCATGTGGTCAGTGCTCTCGACGAAGGTGTAATACGTGTGGCCAGTGACGTCATACAAAATCCGCCTTCACTCGGCGGATTTCAAAGGTTGATGGTAACATTAACTTCTAGGTTGTCTGGTAGTAAAAATCAGAAGATGAAGCAGGTTCCTACCGTGATGTCCTTGGGCGACTCCCAACCATCTCAGCTACTCAGGGAGTTGTGTAACTTCAGCAGAGGAAAATTAGGTGAAGAGGTTTTGAAGTCGCTTTGGCTACAACGTTTACCAGCCAACATGCAAGCCATATTGGCATGTAACCCAGGACCTTTAGAAGCGCTAGCCGCGTGTGCAGATACAATCGCAGAGGTCAACCCACGGTTCGAAGTCTTCTCGGCCTCATCCAACATATCTCCAGAGGGTCTGGCCCAGTCACTCAATCAGTTAACCATCAAAGTCACCAACCTGGAAAGGTTAGTCCGGTTCACGAAATAGTTCACCGCGAGGCAGAAGCAATTATAGATCTACTTCACAAGGTTCTAATTACGGGGAATTCTGTTGGTATATCGTAAATTACAGTCCAATGCAAAAAAATGTATTCCTCCATGTAAGTATGTAAATGCAAATCTATGTACAAAACAAATAAATAATTCCAACCATGCTTTAAAATAATTTGCCCTCCTCCCTTGACGACGAGGGGAAGTGGCAGTTCAAATAGTCGTCTTTATATCTTCAATCAAAATTCAAAGAAAAGTTGGGGCAGAAGTGTCAGTTGTACCGGCGTTTTCAAAGGATAGATTCTCGAAATCATTTCTTTATATTCAAGCAGCAAATTGCTCATAAATTGGATGAAAAGACAACACTCAAGTTCCCAGCACCTATTCAAGCAACTTGCAAGTATTACACCTCTGGTTGGTACACTGAAGCAACATGCAGACAACGTCATAGCTTCAATAGAAGTAGCACAATACCTACAGTCCCTTCCGTTGGCCAGCCCTTTCGACACTTAGTAAAAAACGATAAGTGTTCGTAGACTAACATATCCGCTCCGTTTTATAACTTGGGTTTAAATAGAAATGCTTCTATTCCTATGGAATGTTCTGAGCAAATCCGTAAACAAAGCAGCCGTAATAACCGTTCCCGGAAACGTATTACGGCGACTGAAGGTAGGGGCCTTCCACAGTAGCGAATGGTAATTCATCTCTGTCCTCTTTATGAAATGGTATTGGTGCCTTTCTGAGAGCGGTACCAAAACTTTCGAATGTCTTCGTCACTCGTCTCTGTCCAGAAACGATGTGTGAGATCATATTGAAGCACTTGAAGTCCAAAAATATCGCGACTGATAATATTTCTTGTCGAAAAATCAGCAAAGGCTCCAAACCGATCGCATCCTTTCTTCTAACTGTTTTATCAAATGTGCAGAGCAAGTTTTTAGACCCCTTTTTTGGCCTTCTGCCGCTTTTACTAAAAAAATTATACCTTCTGAACACCAATCAAGAAATATAGCTAAAATTGGCAATATTATTCCAAAAAACTAAAATCGCTTTCCCTTTACCATCAATATGAAAGGGGAGGTCGGAAAAAACTTCACAAATCTTCAAATCCTCTGTTGCGACTTGTTTGGATATAGTTGGTTTCACTACAAATTGGTTGCATCATGGTATTCGCGATGCTGATATCCTTGACAATTCTTACGAAGATTTTAGATGAGATAGACGTACTGTTTGTGACGCTTGTGGAGGTAGCGTACTACTGGCCTGTAAAACTAAGTTTAATTGCAGCCAAATTAAACTTCCAAGTTTCTCCAAAACTTTCGACATTGAGCTTATAGCTCTTAAACTGCCCCTCTTCAAATATGACTTATACATACTTTGTTGCTATATCCTGTTACGGTCTCGAGAAGGCTTACTTCGGTCTGTAAAAGATGCTAAGAAAGCACATCTCACTGTTGTGTCCAAGCTAATATTGTACGAACTTGTGATACTGCAACTATTCTCTCTTTTAGGCACAGACTGTACAATCACCTACCAAAGAGAAGCGATTAAGCGATTTTGTAAAAGAGCAAGAAAAGAGGAAACCGCGAATGTCCCGCCTCATTACTGATGTCAAATACAAAACCTCAAGGCAGAAAACTCACGTTGGTAAATGCTGTACCTGTAGTCATTGATTAGTCACGGACGGGATTGCATTGCATCAGGAACGAAGATTGTAAATGCCAGGTGCTGTATTCGTAGTTACGGAGAAGTCGAGAATTGCATTGTACCTATGATCGAAAATGATGATTGTAAACTTAAGTTAAGGGTTCTTGTATTTATATAAGCTCATTTTTCTTAGCTTTTGGATTGTATAATGCAGAAGGTCGAGATGCATAGATCGCGAAGCACTAAGTGTTGATTTATACTTTGTAATTATCCTTTTTAAAGAAAAGTCCCAAGTTTTATTAAGAATTGAAGCATATATTGTAGTCTAATAATAGTACTTTCTTTGAAATTGTAATCTTAACTAACGCCAACCAGTCACACACTCCAGATTAATGATGTCACTAATCTAACCGCTAGCGCTCTGTCTACTGCTCATCACCTTGGTAGTGATAGTTTAAAGATACATCTACAATTAGTCCAAGAAATAAATTAAACTAAAAATGTAGTCCAGGATTCCTTCCAGAAATGCTAACGGAAATAATAAAAATAATAATATCTAGACAAATCAAAATGAAATACTAAAAGAAATTACAAAAATTATAATATTTAAACAAATCAAAACAAGACATTTAGAGAAATGATAAAAAGAAAAATAATAATATCTAAACAAAACAAAATAAAACGTCAAGAGAAATAATTAATACCTAAACAAGTGTAAATGAAACCAAGCAAGATTTAAAACAATTAAACATGAAAATAAGCAAATAAATTGGATAAATTATAAGCACTACAATAGTCAAGCAATATGTCAACTAAAATTATCCGACAATAATTAACGTGAAAAAAAAAGAAAGGCCGTAACTACTTGTAAAATAAAACTAACAAAAATTATTCTACAATCATAAACCGAAAGAATAAACTCAATTCTTATACTAAAGAAATGAGCTGTGCCGTGTAAACATTGAAACCATTGAAATATTTATAAGTGTTGTATTCCTTGTTGTGTCGCGGTATCTCGCCTTAAGAAATAAAAGCTGTAACCTACGTTGAAATACACATATTATATGAGCCAGTCTACTCTTTCTTTGACATGGGTTTTTTTGTATACATTCCTCATAGCAATATACAGGTGGCGGGTAAGACCAGGTTTCGTGATTCATCACGTGGCGCTCAACACAGTTCTTCTTGGAACCACCCTTTCTCCTGAGTTAACTCTATGTCTTGTAGAGGACGTATCAATCCGTCCAGACTACACAAATACCGCCGTTGGCAAAGGTCAGAGTATTTACGACCTACTAATTGTAACATGTAATTTTCTCCATAATTAGATAGATCCTATTGACGAATTACAACTTATAGGTGATCTTAACTTACCCAATATTCAATGGGTACTAAGGGCCTGTCCGGATTCAAGTCTTCGTCTTCGTCTTCGACCTGTTATTACAGCTATTGACGTAACAACGAGACAAGCTCTATCCGAATCCATGTCTATGCCGCCGAGCTTAGCTACTTTGTATAAAAGTTTTGAGATCTGGTTAGCTTGATCTCCGACTCAAGGTTCGAGTTGACTTATTTAAATAGATATTGTGAGGTTATATTTGTTTGGTGTCTGTGAAATCCAGCTGAGCAAATGAACGAATTCGGGCAGGTTAGCTTCATCTTGAGCTTTGAAGTATGGTAGACGCCGAAAAACTGAAGTGTTAGTATTGCGCATGCTTTTTACTGTTGTTGTAATTATTATAATATCATTTTGTATTTTAGGGACACGAGAAATTGAGCTTAAACTAATAAAATCACGGGGGGGGGGGGGGGGGGGAGATTGTAAGCACCTTTTTAAAGGAAAATCATTTAATAACCAGGCGGCATGGAAGTATTAATGCCAAATAACATAAGTATTGTTAAATTTAATTATTTTAACTTACAGGAGTGTTAAGGAGTGCTTGGGCACAGACCACGACGTGAGGGCAATTTCAAAATAGTGGTCAAACTTGACGCAAAAATATATGGTATGAATGTCACTGGTCTATATTTTGTTTTTATAGTTGAAAAATGATAATATTTTCAAATAAAAACACTAACCTTATTAATAAATTCGTGCAGACATTGAAAGATCCCACAAGTGGAGTGTCCACAGAAAATGTGGAGGAAACCTCTAGTTCGTGGCCTTTTTATGCCGCAATGGACGAAGTGCTACGGATGCAGCACACAATTTCTCCGCCCACATTAATTTCTTCATCGGCGAATATATTCGGCTCCCCTGCCAGTACACCAGCACTAACACCCCCACCAAAGTCTGGTCCAAGGGGCAATTACAGGAAACGCAGTCTGTGTCAACAGAACATAAAGATAAAAAGATTTTCCCTCGAACAAAATAATAAAATGCTGCGACTGTTAAATGACTTTATCATTTCTACAGATGGAGAGGGTTTGTGAGCGAAGTCGAGGTCCATATAAATATAAGCTCAGATGACTCAAGTAAATATTAATATTATGAACATTTGTACATATAAAAATATTTCTATTTTAGACTGAAGTCACGTTACCTTACATATTTTTTAATGAAGTGTTATTTTTTTTAAAGCTGTAAATATTTTTTAATGAAGTGTTATTTTTTTTTAAGACTGTCAATATATTGAATGAAGTGCTTTTTTTAAAGACTATACATATTTTTAATGAAGTAATGCAGTTCTCTTTTTAAGTTTTTATTAACTGTTATTTATTTTTTTAAAATGAAATGATTTTAAAAATAAGGCATAAAATCAAGGCTTTTATTCTCTCAATACCCTTAATAATGCCACACACAGCTCGTCTCTAAACTGCACAGCTGATGGTTGCTCAGGACTATCATCATTTTCAATATGATCTGTTCCTTATGAATGCACTGAGAGCTCATCTAAGACATCTCAGTTTGTTACACAAAATTGTGTAATGCACAGAAGACTGCAACGACTTTAACTGCTTTTTCTATTTTCAATTCAATTGGTCTGTCCCCAAATAAATATCGCTACTTGTTTTTTATAGCACCAATCGATCTCCTAGCTAGGTGGTGTATATTAAATATTTTGTTATCTCTGTGAAGTTATGCGCTTTATAGGGGACAACAATCGGCACAGGTGTAGTTGCAGCTTTGTAACTCGAATCTCCTAATATGAAATATCCAGCAGGAGGATATTCCTCGTTTAAATATAAAGGGCTGTTTCTAAACACGTGTTGATCGTGAACGGAGCCAGGATAGCCAGTGAAAATATTTAATAACTTCTCACTAGAATCGCACAATACCTTCAGTTGGATAGCATAGCGCAATTTTCTATTAATGTATTCATCGTGCTGATGGGATGGACATAGCACACTTGCGTATATACCTTCTATAGCGCCTGCTGCTCGATGAAATATGGCTGCTTTTCCTTTACGCACAAATCCTGTTGATATTGCATTCTGTTCATCAGCGTCACTCGGATATTTATGACTTTCACTATTATTTCCAGCGATTTTAGCAATACTTTAGAAATAATGTCAAATGTTGTACTTCTGGGTACATTTATTGCTAAGGAAACTACCCTGTAGGAGCAGCCAGCTGCTAACCAAAACAGAAATATAATTGCCTCTATGTCACGAATCCATCCGTGTCTTTTAAATTCCAGAAATTCAACAAAGAAGCGGAAGGACTTTAAATTTATTCGCAGGTGCTTTTAGCATGTATTTTCATCTCCTGCGAGGATTTGAGTTATTTGCGATGATGTTGAGGATGGACAATACGTCCTCGGAGTATGCAGAAATAAATAACTTTTAAATTGAAGTATTATTAGAATTAATTTATTTTACACAAAAATGTTCATATTCTTGTTCATCGGAATCTTCTATAATAGTATTATGATTTGTACAAAAGCGGCTAGCAAGCTGCATTAGAAGAAGAAGAATTGTCATATTCAGTTGTCAAATTGTGTGCTAACTAAAATTTTTATTTTTTTCGCTAATCTAAACGTTTCTTTTGTATGTTTGTGATTAATATCATTTATTGATTCCTGATGTTCGCATGTACATAGAAGATTTGCAGTAAACTTATCAAAACTTCCTTTTATAAAATCACTTGGGAACCACTCCAGCGGATTGGTTTTTGCTTGCAAATTCCAGAAAAGAAGGGGTTGTGTGGAGAATCTCTGTGCTAAGATTATCGATCTTGAAGATTTCTACTGTTTTGATCGACTCATTAGATCATCAATTTACCTATATTACTTCTTGCATCAGTGACTTGTCAACGCAATTCGTCAATTGCAGGTACATATACAGTCATTAAACTTGCATCTTAGAAGATTATGCTCTTTGCCGCCCAACCACGTACTTCAACTTAGTTAAGCCTTCGTTAATAATCAAAGTTAAGCCTTCGTTATAATTTATTGTCACCGGCACTGCTTTTTATTCACCTAATACACAAACTGTATATTCTGTAAGCTTTATCTGCTCGATCATACTATTGAGTTGGTTTGGTTGTGTTCCGTGATTTCTTCAACATAATAATGTCGCCTAAATGCCTGCAATGCTCAACATACTTCAATGAATGTAATATTGGCTTTAAATTTGTGGACTTTGCGTAACATTATAGTGCCTCCTGTGCAAAGATTTCTAAGGATCTCATATCTAGTATTATGACTGGTACTGTTGGGTTCCGCTGTAATAAGTGTACTTCCAACAACTCGCAGAAATCGTTCACTGATGGCAGCTCTGACTCCAATGATGAATATTCATCTGATATTATCTCTGCTGTTAAGCGGATGTCGGCGGAAATAAAGAAGTTAAAATCAAAACAAATGGAATTTAATAATTCTGTAAACTCCCTAGTAGATGGTTTCCGAGACATAAACAAAATGGCGGACACGCTTTCAGCCCATGAATATAAAATTAAACAGCTTGAAGATGATAAATGTCGGATGTCTATAGGCTTGCTTAGCATGAAAGACAGGATTAGAGTATTGGAAGAGAGCTCGTTATCTAATCATATTGAGATTAGAGATGTACCGTTCCAGCCCGACGGAAAGATTTTTGATATTGTTCGTAAGCTACATAATTTTTTGGATGTTCCTTTGGATGACAGACAAATTACTAAGTGCTATCGTATCTCTTCCAAGCCTAGTAATAATAAACCTGCTAGCCCTATTATAGTAAAATATTCAGTTAAATATGTTAGAGATCGTATTTTAGAAGCACGTAAAGCAAAAGAGAATATATCTGCTAATGCTTTGGCATTCCCTAGTAATATATATATTAATAAATTTTTTACAAGAAAGAAAAGCTCTTTACTATATGAGGCTAAACAGTTCAAAATCAAACATAGCTTCAAGTACGTTTGGGTGTAAAATTCCTAAATCTACCTTAAAAAGGATGAAAATTCCACACTTTTTATCATAAAGTCAGTGGGATGTCTCGATCTCATTTTAAAAAGATCTCACTTATATTAATTATCATATAATTCAATATGAATTTTAACGTTTAGTACCAAAATGTCAGGGGTTACGTTCTAAAACTGAGAATTTGCGACTTAATGTGCTTTCTAATGAATCCGACGTTATATCCTTTCCTGAAACTTTTCTGCGGGAGGGTATTTACAACAACGAGTTATTTGATGATAGGTTCGTCGTATATAGAAAAGATAGAAATATTCTTTTATCAGGGTCAAAAGATGGTGGTGGTTTTCTTATCGCAATTAAAAGTAACTACAACTCCTATCGCGTACCTTCTCTGGAGACTGTCTATAAAGATCTTTGGGTGGCTATTAACGAGAATAACTTTACTCTGTACATATGTTGTTTATACATTGCGCCGCAATCTTCAAACGTAATCTACGATACTATACTTTATAATATTAGTGATAAGTTTCTCAATCTCCCGGAACGATCTAAACTTCACATACTTGGCGATTTTAACCTGCCATATTTAGATTGGAATTTTAGTTATACTGATAATTGTATTCATCCCTCCAATGTTTATAGCACACCTGCTCTGTCTCTTTTAAATAACATGGTTATGTGCCACCTAAATCAATTTAATAATAAATTCAACCCAAACAGTAGATTGTTGAACTTAGTGTGGTCGAACTTGCTCTTTGATACAATTTCAATCCCTACTTCTTCTTGTCCGCTGTCAAAAGTTGACTCGCACCACCCACCACTAGATATTAAGCTTAATATCTGTCAAAATAAAATAATTCGTAATGAATTCGTTAAAATTAGAAAATCTCAACTGAGTAATTTTGAAAGCATGAACAATTTCTTCGAAGGCTCAGACCTCTCATCTGTTATTACGGATGATATTGATCAATCCTTCCACAGATTTTACGATATAATTAACGAAGGAATCCGTAGGTTTGTTCATATTAAGAAGACTAGAAGTGCCAAATATCCCACCTGATTTAGTGAAGAGTTGATCAGGATTTTAAAATCAAAAGAAAAATACAGGAATTTATATAGCGTCACCCATCTCCCTGAAATTTATACAAATTTCTTTTATTTCAGGAGTAAGTCTAAAAAACTCATGAAGGAATGTTGTGCTAAATATATTAATTACACCGAATCCTCTATAAAAGAAAACCTGAAGGCCTTCTGGGCTTATACTAAAAATTTAAAGAGGTCTAATCTCTGTCCCAAAGAAATGGAGTATGATAACGTTAAATCAACTAGTCGCAGCCAAATATGTGAACTGTTCTCTACATACTTTGCGTCTGTCTACTCGCGGCAGGATCTTTCATTGGACTTATCTTCACTCAGTTCTCTTCAGAACAATAGTTGTTTTAGAATATCCACAGTATCTTCTGCAGCGATCTCAAATATACTTAATAAGTTAGTTTGTAATAAGAACTCCGGTCCTGATGGGGTGCCTAATTTGATCTTCAAGAAATGTTCTCTCATGCTTTCTGAACCAATACGTAATTTTTTTACCTATCTGTTCACACGAATACTTTCCCTCAGATATTAAAGAATAGCTTTGTTACCCCGATTTACAAATCTGGTGACCATCGACTTATTACTAACTATCGGCCTATTAGATATCGGCCTGTCAGATATCGAACAGCCTTGCTCTCATCTTCGAAAGAATTACCTATTGTCAACTATTCTACCAAGTCAAAGCTCATATCTGTGACCAGCAGCATTGATATTTTCCTGGACGTTCAACCACTATCAATCTTGTCCTTTTCACTGACACTATCGCTATAGCTCTTGATGAATGCGCGCAAGGTGATGCCATTTATACCGAATTTTCGAAGGCATTCGATAAAATTTCTCATAAACATATTCTTTTCAAAATGGCACAACTAGGATTCCACATAAATAAAATTTGTTGGTTTTGCTCCTTCCTAATTAATCGAAGCAGCTTAGTTCTTCTTAATGGTTTCCGATCTGTCCCTTACAGCTGCCTGGCGTTCCTCAAGGCACAATCCTCGGTCCTCTTAATTTCTTGATCTACTTACCCTCTCGTAGATCCAACATCAAAGGAAAAGTCGCCTATCTACAGAATTCTTAAATCGTATAATTTAAATTTCAATTGTATTGATATTTTTAACATCGACCTCCCGACATTTAAAAGACAGACACTCAATGAGATCAGACTTTTTAGCTAAGCATTTCACCCTTCTACCAATGCCTCGTTTCATATTGACTTTTTCTCTCTTTTTGTTATTGTTTTCATATCTTCGCATAGATGTAGTATTGTACATTTGATTTCTTTTTTCTTTTTTAGTTAGTTTTAGATAGCTTTATTTTTATCTTTATTTTCTTCACTTTTCGCTTTTTATTTTATACTTTCTTTTCTTTTTCATGAATTATGTACCTATTTTATTTTTATTTTATATTAATATTAATATTTTCTTCTTCTTACTTTTTTATGTAATATTTTTGTTTGATCTGTACGGTAATGTATTATTCGACTTTGTCTGTTCATTATCGTAGTAACTTTTGAAATAAATAAATAAATAAATTAGTGCCATGTCAATCCTAACGTATCGTGCTCGTCTCATATTCATTGTTTTCCTTGAATAATTCTCTGCAATATAAGTAGTTAAATATGTACTACAAATTTTTATAAGAACTTTAATAATTAATAATATCATTACAAATAATTACATTTATTAATTATTACAAACCACAAACCGTAGATACCTACAAGCTTTAAACGTCAAACATCAAGCACACGAATTCGGACAGGTTAGCTTCGTCTTCGTCTAACTATTATAATAGCTGAGCTTGTGGTGTTACGTCACTAGCTGTTATAACAAGAACAAGAAGAAGACTTAGATCCGGACAGGCCCTAAATATAGATGACGATGACTATCTTCCTCTTAATAACTTGACAACAAGGGATTCACTCTTCCTGGACGCTAGTTTATCCCTTGCTCTCAGCCAAATCAGTAATGTTAACAGTGACATGTGTAAGTAGTTAGACCTTGTATTTTCTACTCACGGCACCTTAATGGGCGAACCTAGCTCAGTGTGAATATCTACTCTTAACAAATACCCCCTCCCCCCTCTCCGTTCACGGAAAACTTAACAAATTGTGGCGAAACAACATTCTTTTTCAATTTTAGGATGGCTAACTTTTCGGAGCTTTCCAGTAGACTTACATTTATTGACTACAACACATTACTGTCTGGGAATAATATTGACGTTTCACGTTTCTAAATTTTACATAATTCTTTTCGCTTTATTTTCCTCTCACGTTCCCCGCGAGCGTCAGCGGCTCTCTAAAACATCTCCACCGTGGTTCCATAAAGAACTGAAGCGTCTTAAAAATATAAATAATACATTGTATGAAAAGTTATATGAGGGATAAGAACATTATAAGTCACAACACCTTCCTTACATCATATACTGAGTTCAAAAAACTTTCCTCTTCATTCTATGATGAGTATATTCAAAACATGCATACAAAATTATTTAGTGACCCTCGTATGTTTTTACGTTTATTAATATAAAAAAAAAACGACAACTACCCCAATACCATAACGTACACAGATTCTGCTAGTGAAGTATCGCCTGAAATTTGCAACATATTTCCTTCAATTTTTAACAAGGCCTTTTCCTCGTCAAATTTCTAACCTCGAATTAGCAACTTTGGTCATATGAAGGGCTACCATAACG
Source organism: Dioctria rufipes (assembly GCA_963924295.1). Taxonomy (NCBI): domain Eukaryota; kingdom Metazoa; phylum Arthropoda; class Insecta; order Diptera; family Asilidae; genus Dioctria; species Dioctria rufipes. Next base: position 211,420,704 of record OZ002740.1, read on the forward strand.
TTTCATTCCCTATCTCTATAATTACACATGAGGATAACTATACTTTATTATATTAATGGGCTTCCAAATGACTTCGCAATGGGTACCGATGGGATTCCTCCAGCCTTTTTTAAGTCATGTTGCCTATCCGTGGCAGCCCCGCTGCGAATTATTTTCCAAAAACCGCTCGATAATGGTTGTTTTTCGATGCTTTTTCATCATACTCAACAAAAAAGGTAGTAACAATTATATTTCTAACTATATGCCTATTGCAAAGTTATCTACCATGCTCAAGTTATTCGAATATACCATTTACTCTTACTTAACAATTTCCTACCAGAACTTGCTTTCTTCAAACCAGCATGAGTTTATTTCGGGCAGATCTACAGCCACCAACTTATTGGAATTCATTTCGGATACCATTGGTGGGTTTGCAAAAGACTACCAGACAGATTGTATTTGTACTGACTCTAGTAAAGCGTTCGACAAGTTATCTCACACCGTGATAGTGTTTAAAATGCAAAAGTATGAGTTTCCCCTAATACTCCGAAAAGGACGGAGTCATATATAGATAACTGAACATACCAAATTTATTTCCGCCATTCCATCTCTAGATTCTTGAAAGCTTCGACCGGCGTACCTCAAGGCAGTCATTTGGGCTATTTATTCAATCTATTGACCACATTGTCTCAGTTAAGAAGCACAGCAAAGTCTTGATTCATGCTGCCGACATTAAACTTTTCGCTCAGATTAAATCTTCTAATGATTGTGAACAGGTAGGTACAAGGTGACCTCCACAAATTTTGCGATTGGTGCAAAGGTAATAATTTGGTACTCAATATCAAGAAATGTGAAGTTATGACCTTTCACAGGAATCAGAAACCTAAAACTTATGATTATGGGTTCTCCGATTCCTCGATTCGGAGTGTTAGTTCTTTCAGTGACTTGGCTGTCAAATGTTATTTCGCACATAAGCTTCATGGTATCAAATAGTAGTTCTATTCTGCGCTTTATAAAACATTAGTGTCGAGAGTTCTCGAACATCACCATAACATTGCGTTTGTAAAATTTTTTTATGAGACCTCTTTTTGAATACGCTAGAAAGGTCTGATCTCCATTTTACGGTACAGACGTCGACGGTATCGAGTCTGTTCAGCGGAACTTCCTACGGTTTGCTCTCAAGCACCTACCCTAGAATAATTCATTGATTATTCCACCCTATGAGGATCACTGGAAACTTATAAATATGCAATCGCTTCAAAAACGTCCAATGGTTGCCGATGTAACTTTTGTGCATCAACTCTTAAAGGCGAATATTGATTCTCCGTTGGTACTTGACAAATTCTCTTTTCGTGATAGTAGGCACAATTTTAGAAGGCTACCTCTGTTGCATGGTCTCTCCTCAAGATCTTATTTTATCATGTACGAACCCATTAATCGTATGTACATTACTGTTAAGCATTTTGTTGTTGACATTTCTAAGCATGTTTTAAAAAAACGTCTATATAATATTTAGTCTTTTTTGTTTATTTCATTTTATGTTATTAATGTTTTTGTTCTATGATGCATTGCATGTAATTTCATCCGGTGTTTGGTTTATGTTTAGTTTAACAAAATAACACTAATACCGACTAAGTGATGAAACGAGGATGGCAAACATGAAAGGAGAGGATGCCAATCATAATCTGAATGAAAATACATCGACCTACTCTCTATATCACTTGGAAGAACAGATCAATATACTAGAAAAACATAGAAAGGAGCATAATAGAACACAAATGGTGAAAATAAGCACCATAGCTCGGAGTTCCGCGGTAATTATATTGTTCAGTGTATTAAGGGTATTGAAACTATCTAAAGTTTCAAGGAAAACCAAAAAAGTGAAATCATAGTGGAAGCAGCCAAAATAAACACCTCTAGTAACCCAAATACCACATATCCTCAATTTCATGCAAAGGCTGCGGAAGTCATAAATGAGGATCATAGATTAGATACCAACTTTCGTACATTTATGCCACAATCCAGAGGCGGTGAAAAGGAACAAAGTCAAGCAAATCTCAAAAATATCCAGTCAGAAATCTCAAAAGTAAGCAAACCCCGATTAATCTCGCTAACTGTTGTACAAGAAATAGCGTCAGACAACAAACAACGAGCTGTCTCACAAATCACTTGATCAAATTTCAAGGAATCGATCAAACTCCCCGGCACCGTAATCATCCATTGTAACGGAAAGTAAAACCAGCCAAAATATACCAGTACCAACCCCACCACCACACCCACAGACATTAAGTCGTGTTGAAGCAGATTCGATTCCACGCACGTTGCATTTGCTGGTATAGTTTATCTATGTTTTAATTCCGATTAAAGTTATGCAGAAATAATATGAAGTATCTGTTTTGGAGATGTAATTTGTAAATATATATATATATATATATATATATATAGGTATATGTATCTTACAGTTAAAATACGAAATCTTTTTAAATCCGATTTTACTAGGAAATACTAGTTCTAATACAGATTTCTTGGTAATTCTAGTTTTAACTAATATAACTCATAGGAATAACATTAACTATCGCCTCATCTCAATATCTAATCGTTTGACGTTAATATTTGTAAAGGTCTTGATCTCCAGAACTAGTGAAATTAAAGATTTGGGTGTAATATTCGATTCAAAACGTTTCTTTAATTCTAATATTCAATTTGCAAGTACTAAGGCTTATCGTTTAATTGGGCTCATATTTCCTATCGGTAAGTCTTTTAGGACCTCTTTCTCACATATTATACTATTCAATTCACTTTCTTTGGATAGATTCGAAGAATTTTGGAACATGCCTCCCAAATATGGAATCTGTTGATCACAGCTAAAAAGAAAATAAAAAAACATTAGCATTGGATAAAAAATTGTATTTTTATACTTCCCTTGATATTTACTAGGTAAGTCAAACTACATGAACAAGCAAATTACATGCAAAACTGCCAAGAAACCAATTTCTTGGCAGTACAACAACAAAAACATGCAAATTCAATTATTGCAATTTCTGTGCAAAATTCATATGCTCTGCATAATAAACATTTGCAAAACATGCAAACATGCTTAAATATGCAGAGCATAAAAGCTTGCAACACGCACATACATTATAATTAATAAAAATCAACAATTTATACCATTGTGGACAGTTCACAAATCATTTTTCAGCATAAATAATTTCGCAGAATTTGCTTATTTCCTGCAAATTATTTATGCTGAAACTGATACACAATAATAATAAACACTTAAATAGTGATAAAAGACACTTACCTGGATAATTAATCCATAAATTGCCGAGGAAAACACGGAAAACAACATAGCACTTTCACATAAAAACACCGCGATCGCGACTATCAAATTGACTCGCAAGAAAGTCAATTAGACGAAGTTGGCTACGCGCTACCTGTTGGTAATGCTTAAAACCCGCGAAAGTTACCAGGTAAGCAAATATTCGCGAAAAAAGGTAAATTAAATTCCCATAATAAGTGGGAAAGAGAAAGATGCGAAAACGAGATGCAAGAAAAATGAGAAATATTTGCATTCCACATTGGAAATTGTCATAATATGGCAGGAAGCCGCCATCTTGATCAATTTCAGAAAAATTAAATTATTTAATAAAATAAACTACGAAAATTCATGGATAATTTAAAATGAATTAGTTGAAGGAAATTGGCACATTTTGACATAAGTATATAAGTCAAGCAAAGTCGAAAAATATGCTTAATTTGCATTTTTCTTGTGGAACGTATGTCAAAATGGCCGCTTAGAGCCTATAAAAAGGGGGCAATTTCTAAGATCTTTCTCAGTTTTTCGACAGCGATCTTCGAGTATAATTCAAGGCAATATCATTCTAACCAAGTTTTTCTCAGTTTTTCGACAGCGATCATCAGTGTAGTTTAAAGCAAGTTTTTTTCTCAGTATCAAATCGATGATATATGCAAGTTCTAGCATACGATCAAGGGTTAATAAATATTTTTCAATTTCAGCAATAAGCATAAGATAAAAAGTGCCATAGTTAAGGTACATTGTCATACATGCTGAAAATTTATGTGCAGTTGGTGTTGGCAATTAACAAGAAGTTTTGGTTGGGATTTCTTAAGATAAGTATTGTGTGGATATCAACTAATTTAGTATTTAAGTTTCTTGCATAAAAATTAAATACATGCCAGCTTTCGGTATTTTAATAATACATGCATAGAAACAAATTAGTTAAGTAAGTTACAATAAGCGCAAAGTGAATAAGTGTATAACGCGTAAAATTAGAAAGGGCTACAAATTGCATCTAGTCAAATACATGCCAAAATACGGCATACTGACTACATATGCAATCGAACAATTACTAATAAATTGGTGAAAATATTAATTTATAGTGAATTTGTAAATTGAAGTGTTTCACACATAGAATTATTGAATAAACACAGCATTAAATATAAGCACGCATATCTTTTTTTCAAACCGCTACACTGTCCACCTAAATGCCGTAATATAGCTGTAGTTATCGATTGCAGCTACATTACAAAACAGAATCCTTTCTACTCATCGTACTCAATTCAAATCGAATCTATAAAAAAAAAACACTTTCCGGAATACTTTTATTTAAACTGTAGAACAGAACTGCTGAATACCATGACCGCTTGGTTTTTCTAACATTTTGAGTATGGAATATAGGAGGCTGTACTTAGATAGTGTTTCTCTTTACAAAATGATTAATGCTGTCATTTGTTGTTCTGATCTTCTTACAGGTATTAATTTCTATGTCCCTTCACGGCCATCTAGACAACTAATTGCTTTCAGATTACCACCTCTCAGAACAAGCGAAATCTCCCATTTTTAAAATCCAAAAAGAGTACAATTTCAAATTCAGCAATTTTGATATTTTTGACGCTAGTCCCACGTTATTTAAAATAAGCATAATTGGTGTGTTCGAGCACGCAGTGAAATACGTTCCCATTACGAGTACTTAATGTTTTAGTTAAATTCATTTTGGTTCTTATTAATTTCTTAACTTAATTATGTACATTTAATATCCTACTCAAGTTTTTTTTTTTTTCAATAGCTTACTTTTAGTACTAAGTTTGAATAACTTGGTGTTTACCTATTCTTCCCTTCAAAATCTTGTTTGATTAATACACATTGATCTATTGTTATATATATTTGAATTGTTATAATAGCTATATTCACAACAATTTAATTATTGATAGATTTGGTAGATTTGTCAATTTTCAACTTAAATTTAATAATTAAAATGGATTTTCTATATTCATGTATTTCTTTTAAATAAATAACCCAATATATATATTTTTTTCTCTTTTTTTTTCTGTTTTTACGCTTTTACGATTTTATATATTAATATGGTTATATTATCACAAGTAGAAGGAATTTTTATGACACTTTACTTTTAAGGACCTAGCGGTAGCTTGTCATTGGACTTTAGTCTGTGTTGTGTTATATACATCCGTTTAGTTGTATTTTGCCATTATATTAAACATCGACTATTAAAAAACAATCTCGATTATTGACAACCACATGCGGTGACTTTTGCGGATACGACTATTGCGTCGATATCGATAGATGTGGTATTTTCGATAATGTTAGACAAGAGTTCGTAAATAAAATAAAAACAAAAGGGAGACTTCACATTATGTCGGAAAAAATACTGCTCTCATTTTTCGATACTATGTGTTGCGTTCAATAAATTTTCAACGCCTGTGGAATTTGTGAGATATACAGTCTCTTAATTGTTATAGATATTCGTAACTTAACATTGGGCGTGTGTAAAAACAAACATGTTTTATGGAACAACTTACATTCCATTAAAAAAATAAAAGTAAAATAAGATATATTCGCGACGATTTTAGTAAAATTGGTTAAACTGACAACGGTTTAGCTGTTACGACTCACTATTTTGCTCGGTAGGTTTCTTGTCACTTGTGTTTACCTCTAGACGTTGTCCACTGTATGTATCGAATGCGATGAATTGTTCACTTTTCGAGCTTTGTTCATTTCAGGGGTGTCAAGCATCTCCTGATAAGCTTAAGTACGCATACATCACAAAAACAAACCAAACATCTCACATCACGCAAAACATATACACTAAACAGATAAACATATGGAATCCATACGGCATATAGCTAATAGCCATAATAGTTATCCCGCTCATACAGCAGACAACATTCACACACACACGCATACACACGTGAAAGCTTGCAATGAACCATGAATACACCGGATAGCTTTAGGTTAATATGTAAGGTGCCATTGAACTGTGAAATAAAAATTAAGTAATAGGGTGTTATCTTAAATGGTCCCCTGAATGTTAGGCTAAAGTCTTCCCAGGGCGTAGCTCCACCTACGTTCGAATTCAATTTAGTCTTAAACTGATATTCATAATTTGACATTCATTGGTCCATTCAAATTTTATAAGCGTTGTAATGAATTAATGAATTTCATTTTGTATTTAATATTTGAATTAATAATTTTGTGTAGTATTTTAGTAATTATCCGAGACTTAAGCAAATTTTGCGTAACATATTACTGTAGGTATCTTAGTAATAGTAATTCTAAAATGACCCATTGGAAGCACGAAGCCAGGACTACATGGTTCAGAAATATTTTTTTTTATTTTAACGCTCTCCTGAGACTATTCCTTCTCTAAGTTTCAATTCTTACATGAATGAGCTAAATATTAATTACTATGATGAAATATTTCGCGATCAACCCATAACTTGAAAGTGTGAACAGCCCGGACGAGAAATAACCATAGCCCAGTATTCAAATGACAATACGAATAATTCCACTGATAAAATGCAATATAAAAACGATAAACTCGAGTACCCCGATAAGGCAGTATCATTGCAACCAACTTCAATTGTCGTTCACTTTCGTTCGACTTTCGGAGTAAAATGTCGAAAAAAGAGCGGGCCAGCTGTCGGTTCTCGATCCGGGAGGTGAAGTGAACACTGTGAGATAGATAGTCGAGACGTAAAGTTAAAACTAAAAAAAAAGAAAAGAAGAAAACCAAAAGGTTTGAAATTAATAAATTATAAAGGAAGTAAAAAAAAAACATAAGGAACCAAACAACAAATTAAGCAAGCAAAAGGAAGTTAATAAAAGTGAAGTGATAAGCATAGGAGCTATTTCAGGAGAGTTAGATGTGTTGGATTTTTCAAGATATTATCCTGATGCCGGCTTCATGCTTCCAAGGGACCATCCCAGTTGAGTATAAATTTTAAAAGTATTATACTTTGGTTCGATTCCATTAAATAAGTTTTTTTTTTTTAAATCTATTCGATATTGCTGCCTATGTAGTTGTACTTTTTCATATAATAATAATCGACATATTATACACACGAGCACTTTAATTTTCTACCCCATATATTGTGCGTAAAAAGATTTCGTGATATCTTCCTATAAAGATAACGTGGCGCCCATTGGATTAAAGTTGTAGTGGAGAGTTCTTTTCTTTTGTAAAACCCCATGACCCTTCTCGCTCGCGAAACAAAGGATGCGCAACAAGTTGTAATCCGTATATAAAGATTTGGGATGTAACACAGCTAAAGACCAATTACGGGAAAATGGTATGCAGATATCTGGAACGAAAGCGAAAAAACGAACTAGCTTACAGGAACATTTAGCCAGCGACAAAAGGGACATCGGTGAAGGCGTAAGTGCCGATGATAAAAATCAAATAGAGATTAGTAATCGAAAATTCGAAATTAAAAGGCCATCTAAAATCATTTCTGAGATTCCAACAAAATTACAACAACGAGATGCGACAATGGCTTCCTACACACCGATTGTGGCTGCTGTTTCTTTTACGTCTAGCGCTGCGACGTCCACAGCAACACAAGTAAAACATAATACATTAGATAATATTGAATTCTTTCTAGTTACAAATGCGCAGAGTTTTATAAACACGTTCCATGGCACAAATCGTACAATAACATCACCGGCACAGACTCGAATCGAATAGCCATTAATAAGTCACCAATAAAAAAATCCTAGAGGTATTGTCAGCAATCGTATTGTCATTTTTTTTTTGTAATGCAGGGAATGAAAGATCCCAAGCATGTAGGCCAAAGCGGCCCATTTTGCTGTCCTACTAGAAGCCCTATCACCAAAACCTTCGCGTCATCGTAATGAAGCACATCAGGTCTTCGTGAGCAAAGTTTACAACTCCTCTACAGGAAAATCCCAAAAATCCATCCTCCTGACATCCCCATGAGCACAACCTGCACACAGCCATTTTCACATCTTTCTGTATGACAATATCCAAGGGTGGCAGATTTAGTAGGACCTACATCCAGTGCTCAACCCCCGGTCTTATGCCCTATGTGGAGCCAAAGGTTTTTCTGCATTGAGCGAAGACCCTCATTGCTGCATTAACTTTTTCCTCTACGTGAAATCCCCAAGTCAGCTTTGACTGAAGGTAGGCTTCGAGGTGCTTGGCATGGGGAGCGAGCTGTAGAGTATATATAAACATATTTGGAAGAACAAAGTAACCAAGGGTATGTGTTCTGAAGAAGAATACCAAGTTGGTCTTTGTAGGGTTCACTGTCACAGCAAGACGGGTGCACCAGTATTCAACAATATTGAGACCTCATTGCATGAAGGCACAGGCATAAGTCATGCTGTACCTGGAGATGAACGAGAATGTCACCATCTTCAGCAACGTAATGAGTGAGTCACCCGACATAGACAAGAATACCGGGGAAAGCACGCCACCTTGCGCGCAGCCTTTCTCCACCAGCACACTTAGAGGGTTCGGCCACAACCTCTACAGTTAAGTTTCGTCGTCTTAATATTTGGTCGATCCATCGCACTACAGTGCGGTCAATACCACGTTGATGAGCTGCCTCATATAGCGACTCGGGTTGGCTCTATCAAAAGCCCCTCGATGTCAAGAAAGGCTCGCAAGGTAAGCAGATCCAGCAGATCCAGTATCTGCTCAATGACAGTAACTGTTGCATGAAGAGCCGTTTCAGTAGGCCGTATTATGGCCCGATATACGGAAGATTCTTCCAGCAGCCAAAGAAATTACAGCGAAATAATCAGCAATTTCTAAACAATAACCTCGCCTGGTATTGTTCTGCAACTGTCGCTTGTTTTGCTGATTAGCCCAGCAGTTGGCTGCGATTGGCGCTTAGTGGAGCAAACGACAATTACAATCATAATTGACCTCGCATGGTAATTATTATGTAAAGCGATTGTTTACAACTAAGCGACTCAGATGCGGCAACCGGTAGAACAAACGACAATGTTGTTGTCGTTTGTTTACATCCACGTTGTGAGCAATGAAAGTTTACTTCCAAGTATCGGACTTAAAAAGACTAATGACTGGTCTGGCGAGTGCCGTTTTATTATCAGTCATTGCGCTGGTAAGTTTCGGTTCGGTTCAGATTACCTAAGCGCCAGATAGCTTAGGGTAAAGTAATATAGGTCAATTTGTTATAATAAAGAAATAATGTGTGAATAGAAATTCGAGTGTCGTTTCATTGCAAAGAAAGGTTATCGCGGTTCATTATTGGATTTTATTTATTCAATTGCTCAGGGGTCACAACACGGGTACTGTGAGGTATTTAATGGAGAGATCTTTTGGGATACTCCCTTGATATATTCATCCACAAGCCTCTCCAGGCGTCTCAAAGTGAATGAGGAGGTTTATGGTTTTATGATTCGAAAGCTCTTAAGAACCATATATAAAGTCTTTCCAGACATCGGAACGAAGGCAACCGTCACCTTTCTCCATACCTTCGGGCCATATCGAAAAGCTATACCTGCCCAGAAAATGCAATCAATTTTAAGAAGCCAGCTTTAAGAAGGCAGAATACCATTTCACTTTCTCGACATCAATTATCTTGGGAGCAGTGGACCAATCACCATCAGCACCACCAGTGCAAAGGTGTAGGGGATGTTCTCCAAACAACTACAAGCCTTCTTCAAGCCTTCAATTGGTCAAGTTTACTGCCATTAATAATTCATTCCAACATGTACCAGAAATTATATAAATACTATCAGAGTTCAATCCTTCATCTCAATTAGCACTCTCTGCGTTTCAGTTAGTTATTACAATAAATAAATTACTTAAAGTCTACCAAATTGACGAACGTGCGTTAATATTTGCAGTACAAGTTCGCCTCAGAGGACCATCTAAATAGTGGAATGATAGTCTCAGCGATATATTCAGAAAATAGACGGAATTTGCCGGGCCACGATTGCATTTCCTTCTGTAAAAATTTTGCGGAAGTACACATAGAGTTAAGTAAAAGTATTAGATGAGTATATTTTACTTGGGGTGCAGTAAGCGAATCAGCCATAACACAATACATACGGAATGGAGTTAGGGATTCTCGACTACCGAAATCAATTGATGGAATAGAGTTACGGACTGCAAACGATCTGTTAGCTGCCATGTTACGATAGGAGAATAACAGTATTTCTATTCAATTTTTCGGATTTTCATAGAAACTATCGGGTTTAAGACCAGAAAATAAAAATTTGATACCGAAAGAAATCAGAACATTACCCGAGAGAGAAAGTAACCGCATAATCTGCTAGATTTGCTTTGAAAGGGACCACTTATCAATTAACTACCCAAGCTCCAACGCAGGATGCGACGCAAGAAATGTTGTACAGACACTATAATAAAACCGAAAACAAGAGAATTCATCAAATTCAAACGAATAAAAGTAAAAACATAATTACAAAACAAATAAAAGTTCTTGTTCACGAATGCTTCATTCATCCTGGTAGTGAGCGGTCGCTTATAAGTAATTCGGCCGTTGAATCTTTGCCAGTACAATATATTACATGGCCAGAAATGATCTTCAGATCGTTCGATGGAGGACTGTATCATTGCACTCAGAAAGAATCCGTCGACATTGACGTGGACCATGAATGGATGAAAACAGACCTATACGTAGTAGACGATCATTTATTTAAGAAGTGTATTGTTTTAGGAGCTGGTGTATTATGCGAAAATGGAAAACGGCTTCTAATTGAATCGGAAGTTTGCTTTACTGATAACAGTTAATTTAGTAATATAAATATCGGAACAAAGCTGGAAATGGTTGTCAAGGATGGAATCAGCCCTGGAAGTGAGAAAACGGTAGCAATCAAGGAGTTTCATAAGCCGAAAAACGATATACGAAGATTTCTTGGCTAACTGGTATTTTCCGGAAATTTTTCCAAGAGTATAGGACTCTCGCTCGACCACTTACTCAGCTGCTGAAGGATAACGACAAACGTTTCGAAAGGACGGATATTCAGAAAAATTCGTTTGAAAAATGGAAATCTAGTCTATGTAACGAACCAGTTCTTCTATTATACGATCCTAAAAACGACACGAAGTACATAGGAACTCTAGTTCTTTAGGCGTAGCATGCATCCCAATGCAGGAGCATAGTTTGAAAGAGTGGAGGCCGGTCGAGTATTTTAGCTGTTATCACAGCTACGAGCTGGAGGTGCTAACTGTTGTTGAAACCCTCAAGCGATCAAAAACCGTTTCGAATATTGCCGACAATAAAAAATAAAACTCCGATAATTCCTCGAATCACCAGATGGTCCTAAAGGTACAGGAAAATGACATGGAAAATATACATCGATCTGCTAATCAGCTTGTGCGTGCCGATGCTCTTAGTCGTGCCCCTGTCGAGCAACCAAAGGAATCAGATATGTTCACGGCAAATATTATGAGAGTTAGGATCTCTAACAAGGATTTGATAATGATAATGCAACAGCAAGCTTGTAAATTGTTAGCCATGATGGAAGTGCTACAAGGGAAAAGCAACTCGGATCAGTGGCTACAAATGGAAAAGGAATATATGTTGCCAAATAATAGAATATAGCGAATGAATGGAAAAACTGCGAAGATTTTCGTACCGAATGCTGTACGATGGAGAATACTAAAGTCGTGTCATGGCAATTGCGGGCATTATGGGTCAGAGAAGACTATACAACGAGTAAAGGGAAACTTATGGTTCCCGAAGTTACGCTAAGCAATATTTGTCGGCTTACGTTACTTGCTGTTATCATAAAAGTTGTAATTGCAAATCAGAAGGAGAGTTACAGGGTACTACACTAGGACCACTTAGGATCTTTGCCATAAAGTTGGAAAGGAAATCTCCTACGTTATCTGGATAGTGGAGATAGAAAGACAAAATCTGCCATAACCACCATTCAAGGATCTAACGTCTTTTTTGGACTGTCCTCTCGACTAATCACCAACCGAGGAACTTCCTTCACATCCAGCTAGTTTTGCGAATATTGTTCTCACAATGGAATTAAACACACTAAAGTTGAAGTTCGACGCCAAGGACAAACAGCCAGATCGAGCGGAACAAATTCAAATTCAAAGTTTATTTATTAGAAACCCCAGCATATGGGCTACACCGATAAGTGTTGAATCAACCAAAATATGCTCACTATAGTCCGAACTACGACAGACACCACAACTACGTAGGATGAAAAGTTGCAAGATTTACAGTGGAGCTTGAACAGCTAATAGAACTCGACGACAGGTTTTAATCCAAATTTCCGGTTACGAGACATCATGAGCAGAGGGCCACTTAGAGCCATCAAGGCTGCCTGACTATCAGAAAGCATTGCACTGTCCTTTCCCTTAATCTCCATAGCAGGGATAACTTTGCTGCTTTTGCTATGGAAAAGACATCAGCCTGGAAGACAGTGGTGTGTCTTTCAAATGAGTACTCCATTCCAATGTCAGGCTTGGGAAGGTAAGCGTCTCTCCCCCGCTTTCCCAATTCGAGAGAGAGCCGTCGGTGAAATTTTTGAGAACTGACCGAGGAAGGCTCGATCAGACAATTCCCTCAGTCAGCGATTCCCTTACAGGGAAACTCACAGAGAAGCGACGCCCATGAGCGCAATTTGCACACGACCATTTTTGCATCTGCCTGAGTGACAAAATCCAGTGGTGGCAGATTAAGTGCGACTTCAAGAGCAAAAGTAGCCATAAATCGCATAGAGCGCGTAACTCCCAGGCATGCAAGTCTTTGCAGGCTCGCCAACTTACAGATCATAGTCCCCACAAGCGTCCTCGAATAGATATGGAATTATTTGAAATTGCTGGAAACAAACAAGACTTACAAAATAATCAAACCAAAATTTAACATATTGATAACAAAAAAACAAAAAGAAGCCAGAATTGATCTAAAACGAGTTTTTACGATATCCTAGCTGAATTTCTGTATATAATTTCGAATGGTCACCCCTCTCTGCAAGTTTGATTTTTGAAGCGGTTTTCGCATATATTTTTAAAACTTTTTATCGAACTATAAAAATAATTATAACCAATTTCATAGGATTTTATATTCTGAAGAGCTTTTCAGTATATTTTAATTGTAGCATTGATCGTCTATACAGTATACGTAACTTTTGTATGGTAACACCAAGGAAGGGTTGCCCGACTGAGTCCATTTTTGAAATGTAATATTTTTTTTTTTTTTTTTGAAGACGACGGGTACTAAATTTCAGACCTATACGTGAACACGGTCTCAGGCAGGTCGAAATATGGAAAAACGAAATATTTTTATGGCAACGTTACGGAGGACATAATTTATCATATTTTCGAACTAAAATGTACAATTTTTTGGAAGAACATGTGTAGAATTTCAGCTCTCTAAACGCGTTCTCAAGGTTTCGAGGAAACGGACAGACAGACGGACCGAATTCTAAATTAACAGGAATTATCGAAATTGGTCTAGAAATACTGTATATATGAGGTAACATATATATATTAAATCAAACAAAACATCTCCTCTTTTTGAAGTCGGTTAGAAATGAGAATAAATAGAAAATAAAATTACGAGTGCAATATGTAGTCATGATTGTTTGACGTATGTCTCAGACCTGAAATCTTGTGAATTGCTTCTTTATTAAACTAGCAATCCAGGTTCAACAATTGGTCAAATAGGCTAATTCTTTCATTGGGTTGCCATAACTTATTTTGTTTTTAACTGACTTCAAAAAGAGAAGGTTCTCAATTCGATTGAATGTATGTTTTGATATATTTCCGGTATTTCTGTATAAATTCGAATGATTTTTTTATGTACGTATTCTTAAATCTCCGGTGTTTCTGTACTAATCTAGAAAATTCTCTTTTTTCTATTTAGAAACTCGTTAGGGCGGTCTCATAGATATTGGTTAGGACCTTTTTGCCATTTCTGAAAGATTTGCATACAACAGAATCTAGCAATCATATTAACAAAACAGGGGGCGGTTATATTTATTGTAATCTTTTTAAACCATTTTTAAAGGTTGGTTATATTCAATGCAATCTTTTTAAACCATTTTTAAAGGTTGGTCTTAGACAAATTATAAACTTTTTTCCTAGTTATTTTTAAATAGTGTTAAAAAACAAACCGCGCAATTGTGTTAGACTTTTATCATTGACAATTTTGAGCGATTGACTCCACTAGCATATCTTAAATAAAATAATTTTTAAAATAAATAGCTTTCGTAAATAAAATACACTAAAAAGTAAGAAATAGTTTTTTTCTTTCTCAGTGATATACATAAGAAAAGCTGAATTGTAAAATAAGAAATGCTACAACTAAGATTAAATCTTAAAAGCTTAGGCGTCCATAACTATAATCACAAATGTCTAACTGCAACTCAAGTGCAGATTTAATCTGAGTTGTAGCATTTCTTATTTCGAAATTAAACTTTTATCATGTAAATCATTGAGAAAGAAAAAAAAATTTTTTATTTTTAAGTGCATTTTATTCATAAAAAATTTATTTTAAAAGGTTTTTAATATAATTTATTCTCTTAGTCATAAATTCTATTCTATCCTCTCGACTCTCGAAACCCTACGCTCGAATCTCGACTCTCAAATCTCAAATCTCGACTCTCGAATATTGAATCTAAAATCTCGAGTCTCGAATCTGGACTCTCGAATATCGACTCTTGGATCTCGACTCTGTAGTCTCGAATTTCGACTTTGGAATCTTTACTCTTGATTTTCGAATCTCAAAGATTGATTGTCAAATCTCGACTCTAGAATTCATATCAATCACGGCCCAAATTGCACAACCCCAAGGGTGGTAGTTACCTCCCCCACGCCAAAGCCCCCAACACATCGGAAAGCTCCCTACTCATTCATTCTAAATCAAAAAGCCCCATGTAAATCCATCCACTTTTACTGCCTTAAAACTTTTTCGTCACGAACGGCACTCTCAGGCGCTCAACCACAGAGTTTCTGAGTCAGGGGTCTATAAGTTAATAGAAGGTTATTAAAAAGAAGGTCCGTAATAAGGTTTGATTGTGCCATACTGACAAGCAGGTACAGGCATTGCCAAAGAAGTACAAAAACAGAAGAATGCAAATTAGTAATTTTTAACAAAAGCAAACGTTTTGTTAAAAGAATTTGTTTTGTCAATAAATTTTACGTACTACCGAACGTCTACAAAAAATTCCATCATTGCTTAAACAGTAGGATCAATCTTCTGAATTCCCAAATATTCACATTTACACTAAAATAAAAATGGAAACCAATAGAAAATAATATTCCTTGGAAGGCCATCTAAAAACCATGTCATTATCATGATTATCAATAGACCTTGGAATGGGTCATATTGTATGATAAATCCATGAGAAAACTCGTGAATTCTACTTACGTATACACATTACATATAACATTAATATTTCCCCACTACCAGCAAAGATTTTGTTTTATAGAACCTTTCAATCGTCACCTATTTATGCGACTTTAGTCCTGTTACCCGTGAGCGTTGTGTTATAGGTATGCGAGTATGCCAAATATGTGTACAACTTCAAAACATCCGATAATACGTTTTCAGTTTTGCGAAATCAATGAAACGTGGCTGAGTAATTTAAATTTAAATTCAGCACACGTCTTCCCTCTTTGAACCAATTGATATACATCAATGCATACCCTACATACGACCCTTCAGATATGACTTTTTGGGGTTGCATACATTGTTCTGATTGTCTTCGAGCCTCATTCAAATACTTGGCGCCTGTAAAGTTCCTTGAAGTCTTTACTGATTAAATGCGAACATTGCGAATAATGGGTTTCAAAGTTTTTTCTGAAGTACTTACTTGTAAAGATAAAGGCATTAGGAAAGTACCTTCAGGATGTTCTTAATCACTACTGGAAGTTGTATACAAGCCACCAAATTTTAAGTTCACTAAGGCATGAACAGTGTAATAAATTATTCATATCGATTTGAGAAACAAATAGATAAATATAAAAGTGCTAAAAACAATTAAAACAGGAAAATATGGAATATATGGCGATATAGTTTTGAATA
Source organism: Dioctria rufipes (assembly GCA_963924295.1). Lineage (NCBI taxonomy): Eukaryota > Metazoa > Arthropoda > Insecta > Diptera > Asilidae > Dioctria > Dioctria rufipes. Next base: position 211,437,006 of record OZ002740.1, read on the forward strand.
CGTACCGGGTGAACCTCCCTTTTGATACGATAAAAAGCAAAATCTTACGGATTTCTATTCCACAAACACCTCCGAAAAATTATGCATAGGTTTCTTGGGAATATATGACCCGGGTTGAATAAGTTAAACACGTATTGTGGAGCTAGATAAAAAATATAATAAAAGTAACAATACTTATAATGCGTCATAGCAAAATTCACTATATATAAAGGTCATACCATAGGAATATCACTACATAGTGTGTTTTTTTTTCTCGATTATTGTTTTGAGGCTATCTTCAGCCTTTTGTCTTAATATTAGATTTAGAAAATTAATACGAAACGAGTAAACTGGGCGAACATTTGTGATAATAAATATCTAAAAACTATTAAAACATGTAAACAATAAATTAAGTACGTAAAACTGGACTGCACTATTTTTAAAAACTAAGGAGACTACCGATTGTTGTGTTGGCTATGAGTGTCAATTATATTATTGTACTGATAATTGATGTACTGTGTGTCTACTTTGAAGTTCGTGGTGTTAGGCTTTCTGGAGTGTATGTATAAAGCTTCTATGTTCTTTCGTTTTGTCCAGGATTGTTCTTTGTGAAGTATGGTGGGGTTTTCATAGTTAGAATTATGATTATTCTTGATGGCGTGTGCTAAGCATGCTGTGTTATAATTGCGATCATGCCTCTGTGCCTCAGTGTCATTTGTGCTTTGTTCAGTTGCACGGCTAAAGTCGTTTTTGTACTCCCGCATGCGTGTTTTGATATCCCTCCCCGTCTCCCCGATGTAGATCTTGTTAAAATTGGTGGTGTTGCATTTTATTTCATATATTGCACCAATTATGGATTTTTCAATCGGTTTTGGGGTATGGGTTTTCAATCGGTTCATGCGATTTGATTAGAAGGAGTAAAAGGTTGAGGGGAGACAGTGAAACGCAAGTTGGAAAATTATTTTGGAATAAACTTATTGTTAAATTTTGTTTTGCGTAGATAAACTGAAAAGAAATAAGAGGTAGGAGTTTAATCATAAATCCCAAAAGTTATACTATTTTTACATAACATTTGTAAGTATAATTCTGTTCAGAATAGGTACAAAGCAACTAACCGAGAATGAACCGCACATCTATTCTAGAGTTAAAAAATCCGGAATATTCCAGAAGTATTCCTGAATTTTCCAAAATTTCCTGGGAGTATTGTCATTTTAAGAGGAAAGTTTCCAAAATACGTATAATTATAAATAAAGTAACCCTGTTTTTATTAGTGGATTTATAATTAATAATAATAAAAATGATAAGAAATATTTTGAAAATGAAATTCATAAAAGAGGCTTATACGGTAATGGTCTCTCTCTTCACGATTCGTCTTCATCGTTATCATGACCGCTGACTATTGAGGCTTCTTCCGAATCTTGAAACTGATCCTGAGAGCTGTCGAATAATTAACGTAAATTGGCCTTACAGCGATCAGTTTTTGCAACCTATCAGTTGCCAGACGATTTCTGTACAAAGTTTGTGTATTTCTAAATAGTGACCAATTCCTTTTACTAGCAGCTGAAGATAGCGGGACACTGGGAATTTGTATTGCAATACTTGCAATCACCTGGAAGTCACCGAAGCCTTTCCACGCCACCAATTGACCGACAATAGCCCAAGAAACCGTTCTATGGAAATTAATCGCTATTTTCTCGGTATTAAGCTAGGATATACATTACCTTATTTGCATTTATGTTCATCAGTTGAGCATAGCTGTGTATAAATTCTAGTCGTGCTGCAATTTTATCCACAAAACTACTCCATCATATTAACACAGCCCCCCCCCCCCCCCCCCCCATCTGACCTTACTGGGTAGTTTAAGAGATTTCCTATCTTTTCCATACTTTTCATACTGAATTTTTTTAAGTAGGCCAGGTTTAATATACTTAATGATTGCAACCATTATTTTCTCGGCACTATTGAACTTCTCAAGTTCTAAAATGTAAGCTTCTGTCTCCTGGTTCGCACCAGGATGAACACACCTATAAAAAGCATTTTCGGCGTTGTGATTAAGATATTTATTAACCCCCTGCCGAATCTGTCACTCCAGCCGTCCATGACGATTCGATCCGAAGTGCTTCCAAGTTGCTCACTAATACGGTTGTCTCTCTTTTAATGCGCTCATATTCAGCATTAAGGTTATCGCTTTCTGCCATAGTTTTGACTCCAATATATTGAGAGGTTCGCCAGTTCCATGTATAGCCCTCGCAAAATTCATATCAATTTCAGCTTTTTGTTCTGCACTCACATTTCCGTAAATACATAATCGCAATAAAAGAGCTTGATGACGTTTCAGATCCCAGTTATCTTGACACGAATCTTTGATTTCATTGGGACATATCTTATGAAATTGCAAATAACCTGGAAATATCAGGTACTGTTAAATTGTCAGGTACTGTTAAGAGGAAAATTATCCTGCATGCGATGACGAAGTGTGTCGCTAAATATATATAATAGACATATGATAAAATTTCAGGTAAAGATAACTGGAATAATACGTGATAGCACATACATAGGTAGTTTTTATTTTCTATGTAAGCTGTAAGTGTAAATATTAAAATAAGTAAATCAATATGAAGCGAATACGATTAACAAGCTATCCGCTAGTTATGGGCTTTCGAAATTACCTACTACTAAGTTTCCTTGAAAACGAAAATATTTCTGGGAGTTTGCCCTCAAGTGAGGCAAAAGGAGTAGTAGAATCGATAAAAAGCAAATTTAAAGAAAAAGGAAGTATATTGTCACAAAACCACTCACCTGGCCTAACTTTTAGGAGCATATCGCATACAAATTTTGCCTGGCCATCCATCCGGGTTTTCAAGTGATATCCTTGTAGATTCCTCTGGCATACCAGCAACCATTTCTCCAAAAGTGTCCGCATATCTGTTTGGGAAGCTAAACATACTCGACATATCTTGTCCAATTGCCTCGTAAAAATGTTATTTACCACCTAAAATAACAAACGCAAAGCAACATCCACAGGGAACCCTTTAAAATCCTCTCAAATAAAGCTGTACACTTTTCCCAATTGTAAAGATAATTCACTTTATACTTTAATATTCCAGGGTTAAGAAGGCAATAATGCAGTATTTCTTAGTGGATTGGCTATTGGATTGTCGGTTATGTTATTTTGAAGGGAAACCGCAAGCGAATAAATTTCTAGCTGCAAATGTCAATCTTTCGATGTACACAAATGCCAAAAACCATCATCGCCTACATGACATTTCAATCAGCTGTCTTGTGCCATGTTAGCACTATGCACTGAAGTATAATGAAATTCCAAGACAATCCCTACAATCTCGCTCGATACCTATTGAGTTTTAACATGAGCCAAGAGAAAAGATATTGGAAAGTGGAAACCAATAGACTGGGCGTGCACGTTGCGGTATGCTTCACCGAAAATTGGTAGCATGCGGCAGCGTGTACATCGGTCTATAAATAATTCTGCCACTAATCTAAGGAATTTAAGAAAAGATAAATCAATAAATTAGTTTTAACACTTAACAAATTAAGAATTACGCTGGATTTAACAAACGTAGAAACAATAAAAACTCATAAATGGGTCTCGACATTTAACCAGTTAGGAAAGTCATCAGACTTAGAGACTGGAAGGAAAAAGTTGTGACACGTATCGCACACCGTTAACCAGATAGGGAAAACAAGCTCAAAATTAAAATCTGTAGTAAGAATAACAATTTATTGAATTTGGCACCCAAAGTAAATTTCAATATTAGTTAAAACCTGTGATAAGAATGAAAATTTATAATTTGGCACCAAGAGTAAATTTAAATATTAGTCAAAACCAGTAATAAGAATGAAAATTTATTGAATATGTCACCTAAAGTAAATTTTAAAATGATCTAAAACCAGTAATAAGAATAAAAATTTAAAATATTTATGTAAAGTAAATTTTAAAATTACTTAAAACCTGTAGTAAGAATAAAAATCTATTGAATATGTCACCTAAAGTAAATTTTAAAATGAGCTGAGACCAGTAATAAGAATAATAATTTATTGAACTTGGTACATAATGTAAATTTTAAAATTAGTTAAAATCTGTAGTAAGAATAAAAATCTATTGATTTTGTCACCTAAAATAAATTTTAAAATGATTTGAAAACAGTAACAGGAATAAAAATTTATTGAATTTGGCACCTAAAGTAAATTTTAAAACTGGTTAAAACCTGTAATAAGAATAAAAGTTTATAAAGTTTATAAATTTGGATAATTTGTAGCCCGGTGTGTTTATGCTGGGTACTACAGGTCTTAGGGGGCAGCCTTCTTTATGCACTTTAGGTAGTCCGTAGATCTTTGGGCAGGTTTCTGTTTCACAGAGTAGTTGTCGCCTCTGTAGTTTATTAATGAGATGTTTATCAAGCAGTATATTAACTAATCTATAATTTTTATTTATGAGTTTTCTCGTTGGATCTTCTAGTAAGGGTGTATATGTGTTCGTATCCTGTAACATATATTACACATGGAAGATAATAAACGCAAGCGTGATATTAAAGAGGCTTTTGCTACATAGTGAGTCACAGCGACAGAGTAGTCAATATGAGACGAGACATGGAATGCCTTCATCCCACATACCATAGTCTATTACACAAATGTGACGGAGCTGCAGATCATCTACACTATCATTGACCCAGTAATATCATGACCTAGCACTCGTGAGAGATTCCTCCAAGCAGTGTATCATTACGAAAGAATTTTCCTTACAAACTTTTCGCTTAGCCATTAGATATAGACGTTTTTTTATTACTGTGGTCTAGTTTTGTGTTTTTATATTTTTTTGTCTACGTTACATTTGTCGACCTAAATTATTTTAATTATTTATTTATTTATTTATTTTTCAACATGTGTTTTTACATAATTTTCGCGTTACTTATATATATATTTATGTGTGAGCTCCATTTTTAAACAAGACGTAAGTTTTTAGGGTATTGTGTAGATGTCTTTTTAGTTCCTCAGAGGATTTTCTCACATTTTTACAATTTATATATTTTTTACATTTGTATATTTGTACTTCATGTATCCGATATCCGTAGGGTTTCTCATTCATTTCTTTTTTTGTCTTTTACGCCTTTTTAATTAATTTAATACACATTTTTCTGATAGCTCTATAGTGTACAATGAAATAAAATATTTTTTTCTATCTTTGTTAATTTAATACAGGGCCTGATGATGGGTCAAACCTGACCGAAACGTTGCCGGCCAAATAAAGCTACATTAAAAAAAAACAAGCCTTTTTATACCGGAGAGCCCCGAAAAACAACCATTTTCTTAATTTCTCACTTCATCATATAGTACTTCGAAATAATAGCCATTTAATACACATGGGTTATGCTATTGGTCTGTACAAATTTCAAGTTGATCTAAACATTAAGTTTCAGATAAGCAAAAATGTTAGAACTGGCCTAAGAACAATTTCTATGATGCCCTAGATGAATGTCCGTATGTAAATTCATATGATCACCCATCTATGCAAGTTTGGTTTTTGACGCAGCTTTTTTGCATATATATCTAAAATGGTTCGTCGATTAAAAAAAATGATTTCAACCAATTTTATAGGATTTATAGATTTCGTACTGATCGTTTTTATAGTATACAACGCTGTCAGAGCTGCCCGATTGGGTCCATTTCTGAACTTATACTTGCACTTTTTATGAAAACGCTTAACACAAAATATTTTGTCTGGCAACACTAAAAAGGAGTTAGCCGATTTAGTCCATTTTTGTGACATAATTTTGTTTAAAATTGCTATGAATACACGAAATTTTTATATGGAAACCTACGAAGGTTCCATTTTTTAACTTAAATTTACTGTTGGATAAAGAAGAATTTTAAGAACTTTTCTTTTGAACGATTCTAAATCAAATTAGTAAATACAAGATGTAAAAACAACCGCCTCGTCCGGGGTTTGAAACCAGGACTTCCGCTTTCCGGGCGACTGCTCTTACCACTGAGCTAACGAGACAGATGATTTTCCCTCTTGCATTTATCAATTTGTCACTAGCCTACTGAGCCACGATTTGCTTTCAGCTGGCATTAACCAGTAACGATGAAAGCGAACAAATAAATTGTAAATTCAATTTTTATTTATTATTTTCCCGGACGGGAATCGAACCTACACTTGTTAGAATCAGTCAATGATGGATAAAGAAGAATTTTAAGAACTTTTATTTTTCACGATTCTAAATCAAATTAATAAATACAAGAAGAAAAAACAACCGCCTCGTCCGGGGTTTGTGCGCTTTCATCGTTACTGGTTAATGCCAGCTGAAAGCAAATCATGGCTTAGTAGGCTAGTGACAAATTGATAAATGCAAGAGGGAAAATCATCTGTCTCGTTAGCTCAGTGGTAAGAGAAGTCGCCCGGCATGCGGAAGGTCCCGGTTTCAAACCCCGCACAAGGCCGTTGTTTTTCTTCTTGTATTTATTAATATGATTTACAATCGTTAAAAATAAAAGTTCTTAAAATTCTTCTTTATCCATCATTGACTGATTCTGACAACTGTAGGTTAAATTTACTGTTTTTTAAGAAGCCTGTGTGCTGCATTTCTGCACTGTAAGTGAACACGTTCTCGAATTATTGTGAGAACCGACAGATGAGGAGACAGACTGGCGGACAGACGGACGGACAGACCGACATGCAAAAATCAAAATAACTTTTAATAATATGCATGATCTTCCATACTTTCTTCTACCGGCATTATTTATATGTGTTACAAATGGAATTACAAACTTAGTACATCGTCTATGATTTCATCTACAGTATGAAAAGGTCTTTCCTTAACCTCACAAAAGCCTCCCAAATACATCTCGGTGAACCAATAGTGAATTTAAAAAGTTCATACATCAGGCATAATCAAAGTTCGAGGTCGAATTGAGTCGCAATCAGCCGTAATTGTGACGTTACCAGCGCTCATCTATCATAACATTACGGCGGTAATCCCCTTTGCTCTGGTACATCTTCTTTCGTCCAGCAAGGGTCGTCTAGTTTTATGTGTACTAATTGACCCAGGGTCCGAGGCAACCTTCATATCAGAATTTGCCGTTCAATGATAATAATTACAAAGAACTCCGAGTAATTCTGGCATTACAGACTTGGCCCACACAGAAAGAGCTAAATCGCAGAGTATGTTAGCCTATGCATACAGTCATGATGGTCTCCTGGTTATATAGTAGAATCGGAAGCTACAGTTTTACGATCTTCAACAGATTTTCTACCTTCTAAACAAACTTCAGTTCCTAAATGGCTCCTAATACGAAACTTAAAATTACCTTATTCTTCGTTTTCAATTCCAGGAAGTGTTGATCGTATAAGTTAACACCACACCACGCATTTTCCCCACAAAAATATTCGCTATCTCTTACGGGCAACAAACTTCATAACAGCTAGCGAAGCATTTTCACCTTCTGGCACCTTTAACATTTCACACGCTCCGAGTTCACCTGAAACCCCAGAAAACGCTGACAACAGGTCTACGCAGAATGCACCGCCACCAGCTACATCCGTTCGTCGCCAATATTAATCAGTTGTATTCTTGCTTTAATTATTAACAGTTGTAATTTCCTAATTGTAGTAAAACGTTAAATAAAGTTTCTTTTTTTTTAATTAAATTTGTACTCTTGATATTTAACTGGCGCCCGAGCAGGGACCCGCGAATAGTAAAGTTGTGATTGTGTTCTGAGTAAACCCGTCACCCTAATTTCGTGGGCGTTAATCATTTGGAAATACATAGTGTAAACAGCTATTCATTGCAAAATAGTGTAAACGGTTATTTATTCTAGAATAGTGCAAACAGCTATTCAGTGAAAACAAAAAAGGGAATACAACAACTCAGGAGAAAAGAGGCCCCCGAGTAACTGAATATTAATATCGGACGAAAAGGAGTCAGCGAGTACTGGCAGCCGCTTCTGAGCAAAAGATGCAACTCATTCTACTAGTGTAAGGAATTTTCAATGATACTCCAAATTTTTTTTTTTGAAAAAACTCATATTTCTTTTTATTAAACATAATTAAGCTTACCATCTCATTATCAACAGAATAATTGCTGAACTGCAAATAAATACTTCAAAAATAGTGAAATGAAAAGAAAGTTTTCTAATTAAAATAAATACTGCAGTAAATTAGGTTAAAGAAAAATTGAAGTGAATGTTATTTCCATAATATTATTTTCTTTTTTAGTAGTAATAAATTATCGAAGTGCAAGCAAAATTTCTTGAAGCAAAATAAAAATCAATATCATTTAAATAAAATTTTCAGTGCTAATTAATTACAATATTATACAAAATTTTTCTTCAATAAAATTTTCAGTGATAATCAATTTACAGAATTATACAAAAATTTCTATTCTATAAAATTTTCAGTGCAAATTAATTTACCAAATTATACAAAATTTCTATTCCCCAAAAACATAGTTATAAATTGAATATTTTCTTTCTACAAGATTTCGTTGTTTAGTGTTAATGAATTACTAAAACTTCCACGAAGTGAAATCGAATCGAACATCAATCCTATAGAATTCTGTCCTTTTTGGTGCCAATAACTTGTCAAGCCAAACTTAATTTGTATTGAAAGCAAAATAACGCGGGTGCCACTTAAATAAAATTTTCTTTTATTATCTCATTCTCGCTTGCCTCCATAGTGTTAATATCCAGAAGAACTAAGTTAAATTTCGTCCCCATATGTCGGCACAATTATAATGTATGCTTTTCTTATAACAAAACCATTGCACCGCTCCATAATAAGTTTGATTCACGTGTTCAAGTGATTTCTCATACAATTCCCAACTAACCCACTATCATACCCCGAGATGAAAATAATCTGTTAGGGCAGCCGGTCCTGAACGGACCAGCCACTGCTCGGCCTGCTCAGTCCGTCCAGCCTGCTCAGTCCGTCCAGCCTGCTCAGTCCGTCCAGCCTGCTCAGTCCGTCCAGCCTGGACAGTCTCCGTAATTAACTTTGGCCACCTTGCAGTCCCACATTAGACAAATAGTATCAGAAGTCCTGGTTCAAGAGTGTCCACAGATACTCAATTCTATCTTAAACCCGAGATCCGAACTTAATCTAGAGAGTGACCAAGTTATTAACGAGAACGAAAGAGAGAATCTCTCAGACATGGACAAAATACCAGATGTCGTCCGCAGTCTACGTGAGTTTTCAGGACAGCCCGGTGAATACAGTTCATGGAAGAAAAGTATCGACCGTGGGAAAGAATTTCACGTTGTCTTACCTTACATTACGCTGATAAGAGAGACCTTGGCACACTAGAGTACCAAATGACCTGCCTGGTACAAGGTAACAACACCATTCAAGGGTTCTATCAGTCAGTATATCACCACCTATCGCTTATCCTGAGCAAAATCGCAAGCATGAACATAGGCCAAGACGCCATGAATGTAATGACTCAAACATACAGGGACAAAGCACTCGACACTTTCATAATGGGTCTCAAAGGTGATCTGCCAAAACTGCTAGGAATGAGGGAACCGCTAGATCTACCACAAGCACTTCACCTCTGCCTTAAACTAGAAAATCTGAACTATCGAATTCAATACGCCAACCGCAACAACACCACTCCACTAAGACTAGAAAGTAATCTACCGCCTCCAGTTCCACCCCGACGTAATACATATAACCAAGTCAACCCAACTCCTGCGCCTAGATCCCACTTCTATCCCGAACTCATGAATAAACCCCAAGGAATTCCTAGACATCATAATCCTATGCCTTGGAATAAGACGTTCGAACACAGCCAGCCTCGCAATAATCAACCAAATACGAACCAAATTCAACGACCTTCTTTCAATAACAACTGATCGCAACCATTTCCACCGAGAGTACAACAGCAGAATATAGAACCGATGGAAGTAGATGGCTCTATTCGCTCTAATGCCGTAAACTACCAGAACAAGTCCGGATTTGGACAAAAAAGGCCTAATTGGTCGGTTTACACACCAAACCCAACTAAGATGCAGAGATCCTTTTATACGGTAAACTCCGCACGCAACAATGAATGGATTGATTATAATGAAGCGATCAACGAAGAAGATAATAATCACAATCAGTCTCTGATTGATTATGTGGGGACATGCAATTATGAGGAAGAATCTGCACTACAAAATCAAGAGCCTGATCCTATCGATCTAAGAAATACAGACTTAGACCAGGAATTGCCGGACACACATTTTTTAGGCTAACGAGCTCTTCGCTTCCATATTTTGAGTATAGAACGAAGAGCGGAAACACATTGAAATTTTTGATAGACACAGGTAGCAATAAAAATTATATCCAGCCCAATTGCGTGAAAACCGCAACCCCTAACGAACACCCCTTCTTCGCTAACTCTGTAGGCGGAAATGTGAAAATCACCCATCACGCCATATTGAATCTCTTTGGCTCCCAGAATTTAAGCCTTAAATCATTCCATGGTATCATAGGCAACGATAGTCTCAAAGGGCTTCGCGCAGTTATCCACACAGCCGAGAGCTACTTGATCCTGCTTGATAAGATCAAAATCCCTATTAAAAAACATTTGTCACAATCCGTCAACAATCTCGGTATCAGGACGTCCCATCTAACTGAACTACAAACAACAAAATTGTACGACGTCATCAAGATGTATCCAAACCTATTCTCTGAGCCAGATGAGAGGCTGACATATTCCACTGTCGTAAAGAGAGAAATCAGAACTACCAACAATGATCCGGTTTATTCGAAGTCTTATCCATATCCTATGGCTCTCAAATCAGTGGTCGAAAAAGAAATAGAGAAACTGCTGAACGATGGCATAATTAGACCTTCACGGTCCCCCTACAATGCCCCCGTTTGGGTTGTCGCAAAAAAACCCGACGCATCAGGCGAAAAAAAATTCCGGCTAGTAATCGATTATCGTAAACTTAACTCTATTACAATTCCCGACAGGTACCCCATTCCCTAGATAAACGAAGTACTAGCCAACTTGGGTAAAAACAAATGGTTTTCAATAGATCTAAAAAGCGGGTTCCACCAAATTCCACTGAAAACCTCCTTCTCAGTTAACCATGGGAAGTATGAATTTACCCGTCTTCCATTCGGTCTGAAGAACGCGCCTTCGATTTTTCAAAGAGCTTTGGACGACATTCTTAGGAAACATATAGGTATTCGATGCTACATTTACATCGACGATATAATCATTTTTGGTAGCAGCGAAGAGGAACATCTTCAGAATATCGCTCTAGTCTTCGACACGCTAGAAAGGGCCCATATGAAAGTCCAAATGGACAAATGCGAATTTTAACAGAAATCAGTTGAGTTCCTTGGATTTGTGGTCTCGCAAGAAGGAATAAAAACCCTCTAACCTCGCTCTTAAGAGGGGAAGAAGGACGGGGTCTTGTCTCCAAGAACGTTTTCAAGAGTGTACCAATTAAGCTAAATGAACCTGCGTTAGAAGCATTAAACAAAATAAAAAGAGCGCTAATATCCCAAGAAGTTGTTCTGGTATACCCCGACCTAGAGAAGGACTTTGAGTTAACGACGGACGCATCCAAATACGCAATTGGAGCAGTTCTGTCACAGAACGAAAAACCAATAACGTTCCTCTCACGAACCCTCAGAAAAACTGAGGAAGCTTACGCGGCCAACGAGAAGGAAATGCTCGCGATCATCTGGGCATTAAATTCTCTGCGCAATTTCCTATACGTTTCTCGAAAGGTCAACATTTTCACTGACCACCAGCCACTCACCTATGCTCTTAGTAACAAAAATAACAATGTAAAAATGAAACGATGGAAAACCATCCTGGAGGAATACAACCATGAAATTATTTACAACCTGGGAGAGCAAATGTCGTCGCCGACGCCCTCCCCAGACCGCCACAAAAATCTGCAGTCAACACATTTTCAATAACCCAACATAGTGATGACAGTTCATCACACAACCTTATTCCATCTGTAGAAACCCCTATAAACGTATTCCGGAATCAGCTCATCCTTAAAAGTGACGAACACACCACTTACCAGCTCCAGAAACCTTTCCCTAAATATTTTCGACATATCGTTGCAGAGCCTGGATACGCGAAAGAGAAATTAGTCGGTATCTTCAAAAGATATCTAAGCGCCAGCGTGATAAATGGAATCAAAACGAACGAACAAACCATGGGAATGATACAAGAAATCTACCCACTTTACTTCAGCAACTACAGAGTTAGGTTTACACAAATAGAAGTCATCGACGTACAGAGCGAGGCTGAACAAGAAGATATTATTATAGAATATTACAAAAGAGCGCATAGAAATGCATAAGAAAATAGGCTGCAGATCCTCGAAAGACACTACTTCCCTAAAATGAATTCCAAAATAAAACAATTAGTTAAGCAATGCACAACGTGCAAGGAAAATAAGTACGACAGGCATCCAAATAACCCAATAATAAAACCTACCCCCATTCCAGAATATCCTGGCCACACCTTACACATAGATATCTATTCAACAGAGAGACATCTAGTATTAACCGCACTGGATAAGTTCACTAAACTTGCGCAGGCAAGAATTCTGAAATCCAAAGCAACGGAAGACGTAAGGGATATTTTATTCTTCTTCGGTGTACCGAAATGCGTTGTACTAGACAACGAAAAATCACTCAATTCGGCTTCCATCACATTCATGATGGATGACCAATTAAATATCCATATATTTAAAACGCCCTCGTACAAAAGAGAAATAAATGGGCAAGTCGAGAGATTCCACTCCACAATCTCGGAAATTATGAGGTGCCTGAAAACTGATGGCACACATCGTTCTTTTGAGGAGTTGCTCGAACACTCATTATACGAATACTATTCCAGCATCCATTCGACCACTGGAAGAAAGCCTCTCGAACTCTTCTATGGTTAAAACGTTACAACAGACCCCGAACAATTTGAAAAATGCCGGTTAGACAACATAGAGCAATTGCGAAATAAACAACAAAAAGACCTCAATTTCCATAATAAATCTAGACAACCCCTAAAGGACTACGAAGTAGGACAAACAATCTTTGCCAAACACAATAAACGTATTGGCTCTAAGCTTACAGTTAGGTATAAGCAAGAGGTTGTTCATGAAAACAAACCCACAGTAGTCATAACAGAATCCGGGAAAGTAATACACAAAATCAATATCAGAAACTGAAGGTTGTTTTGTTTTCTCCACAGGTCTTTTATCACCGCCATCGGTGCAGATGTAAAAATTTTCGACTACTCCAACTCCCAAATAATAGCATTAAATGTCGGAACTGCTAGGATCCAAAGCGGAGATCTGAAACTTATCCACGTTTTGATGGAAGACAAAATTAATAATATATTAGAGAATAACAATAACCAGGTAATTATCAATAAGGCTTACAACGAAAGAATCAATAAATTAACCACTGTAACCAATGAAATACTTAATACAATATGGAAAGATAGAACATATGATAATGAATTAGCATTGTGTTTTCAATATAAAATTAAACTAATAAAAGAAGAGCTTACAAACACCGTTTACGCAATCGAATTAGCTAAATCAAATATTGTAAATTCAAATATATTGTCAAAGAAAGAAATTTCCTCAATTACTCAATTATGGATAACATAAATAAGGATAATATCCCATATAATAACGTAGAAGAAGCATTGAGATTTTCCGAAGTAAAAATTGCTATAAATTCCGCAAGACTATTTTATATTATAAATATTCCAAAAACAAAAGGTACAGTTTACGAAAGAATAGATCTTAAGCCAGTAAAGAGAAATAACATTATTAATAAAATAAAATACAAAAGTATCTTACGAAAAGAGGAAGTAGTATACGGATTAACAGACAACTGTAGAACAATAAACTCATTATCACTTTGTAAACAGAATAATGTTATAGACATAAGTAAGAATAAGCGTATTCCAAATTTGTTAAATAGTAAGAACGCGACATGCAACGTAACCAATGGTCACCACATCCCACAGGTGGAAGAAGTAGCCCCCGGCGTTATCCTACTAAACAACTACGAAGGAACAATAGATGTTGACGGCAGTATACCTACCTAATAAAATTCAAGACCACTACTATCACAATAAACGACCAGCAGTTCATATCAGAAGAAGTAACAAATATCCACGCATTACCACCCCTACTTCAACCTTCCCTTGAAGGAACCGAGATGGAGGAAATGTTGTCGCTAGAATGGATTAAAGAGCTCCACGTTAACAACACCAAGCAGATTGGCCTGACCAAGATGGAGAAAAATGTCCATCAATGGATAAACTACGCCCTGATTGCAACAATTTTACTTACCCTCGCCCTAGTGAAAGTCATCAATGCTAAACGAAGAACAACAACCATCGACATTACAGCGATACCACCGCCCTTCACAGCAGAGGCAGCCCCCAGGGAAACAAGCCACCCAAGGACGGAACAACATCATGGCAGCATTTACAACCTACCATATTTCTAACATTCGCGAGGACGCATATGATCGAGAGGGGAAGAGTTAACACCACACTACGCAATTTCCCCACAAAAATATTCGCTATCTCATACGGGCAACAAACTTCATAACAGCTAGCGAAGCATTTTCATGGCACCTTTAACATTTCACACGCTCCGAGTTCACCTGAAACCCCAGAAAACGCTGACAACAGGTCTACGCAGAATGCACCGCCACCAGCTACATCCGTTCGTCGCCAATATTAGTCAGTTGTATTCTTGCTTTAATTATTAATAGTTGTAATTTCTTAATTGTAGTAAAACGTTAAATAAAGTTTCTTTTTTTTTAATTAAATTTGTACTCTTGATATTTAACTTATATTGGCCGCAGATATTTATTCCCGTATTTAGTTAGAAGGTGTACAAATATATTCTGAAGGTTAATATTATTGCTCAAAATAAAATTTTAGGCTGGATCATAATTGGAACGTCATTGGCCTCTAATAACGACAACGCACAAAATTTAATTTCAAGTTTCCACAATAGACTTACAGAATCAACTAAGTAAATTTTGGGAATTGGATGAACTTCTGCAAAAGGTTCATTTGATTCTCGAAGAAGAAACCGTGATGAAATTTTTGACGTAACTTATTCTCGGCAATCAGTTGTTCGTTACATTATGCGACTACCCTTTATTAATTACTCAGAAAACCCTTTTCTCTTGACACCAGGCGGTGAAACATTTTTGCCAACTGGAGAATCGTTTTGAAAGAAATCTCCTCTTTCACGAAGAATATGAAAATACTAGAAGACTATCTCGAATTGCTGCCCTCTAATAATAGTCTCGATAATATAAATCTTTTGATACATGTAATTACTTATCACACCACCCGATGGTAAAGACTTATCAGCAACAAGCAGGGTACGGGTCGTACTCGACGTCTGAAGTAAAATGGGGTCATGACATATCCTTGTTAACCTGGCCAACTATCGAACAGGACAAAATGCACTTAGTTTGATGATGGAGAAAATACAAAATAATTTTTACCACGGATATTAAACAATTGTATTTTCAAATTCTAGTTGATCCTCCATACACAGACTATCAAAGAATTGTTTGGCGCAGGTCCTCCGAGCATCCCACGTAAGACTTTCGGTTACACACGGTAACCTTCAGCTTATCTATTGCACCATATTTAGCTATCTAATACGCTACATCAGCTTACCCAGTATGTGAAAATTAAATACTCAAAAGCTGCAATCACTGCAGTAACTTTGACTTCAACTTTGGATTCATTGACGTCACATGGAATGTTATTTGGTTGAACTTGAAGCTATTACAATAAATGCGGTCGCATCAGGATACAATGAATCTTCAACTTCGACTTTGCGAAATTTCAAAGTTGTTACAAATTTTATACTTCTGACAACCTAAATATTGAATGCATTGTAGGAAAAATAAAAATAACGAAATCTTTTCAATCTGTAATTATTCAGTTGGTATTAATTCTGGTTGAGTTTTATTACTCGCAAGAGCTTGTATTAAATTAATGTGTAACAAAATTAATAAACCTAATGCATGATCACCCTTATTTATACGATAAAATGAAGGAGATGCAGTTAATGTGGTGCACATGTGTAGTGAAGTTGACTTAATGCACCGTTCACGGCAAAGTCGAAAGTACCGCAGTGAATGTGTTTCAGCCTATAATTTCTGGTACTAATAGTGTCACAGAATCCAAGGAAATTCCATGGCAACTGACAGATATTTTTAAATCCCTGAAAATTTGAGTTATGGAAATGGGCTTTGAATAACTAGGACACATTAACCGACATAACCAAAGAACTTCGACAAACCAACCCTTTATTAAATATCGATTTTCAAGATTCCGTAAAGGCTCAAGGCATATTTTGGAGTCCCACAAAAGATTGGTAGTGAATCCATTGGCTATCTATGCATGCAAAATTTTATCGCATATAGAAAAATTATTCAATCTATTAGGATAGGTTGCTCCAGTTGTAGTTTCTGCAAAAATCTAGTTACAAAAACTATGGATATCCCAATTTCCATGGGATGAAGAGCTTCCTCACTCTTGGAACTTGAATGGAATGACCTTGTTCATTCTAGATCTTCCTTTATGGAAATTTTTGTTCTTCGATGGATTAGGTATGTACCCAAATCAGTAATTGAAATTCATGGAGTCAATGATTAATCTGAGCAAATGTACGTAGCTGCAGTATAATTCCGTGCTGTTGATGAATCAGGTACTCCAAAAGTTAGTCTTGCAAAAACACGTGTGACTCCCATTCGTATTTCATCTTTACCTAGATCAGAGCTCTGTTGTGTTAACTAGCTTACAGACCTTCTTCGTTCGGTTATAACTACCTTGAGATTAAAAGACATTCCAACATATGCATTGAGTAACTCAAAAATCCAAAAATCGTTCTGTCATGGTCACAAGGTGTCTCACATAAGTTGAAAACATTCGTAGCCCATCGGATTAACAACATTTTAGAATTTCTGCTCGTAGAAGAATGTCATCAAGTAGATGTATACAAGACTTAAATAGGAAGGACCAA
This sequence comes from Dioctria rufipes, assembly GCA_963924295.1. NCBI lineage: Eukaryota > Metazoa > Arthropoda > Insecta > Diptera > Asilidae > Dioctria > Dioctria rufipes. The sequence goes on from OZ002740.1 coordinate 211,454,034, forward strand.
ATTAATTGAATACCGTCATTCGGGGTGAACTCGGACGATTTTTGCCCTTTTTTGTTAACAAAAACTACAGTTTTTATAGGAAAATATGCAAAACTCCTCCCACCACTTTTTTTTGTTAAAGAGTCTCCGCTTCCGCTTCTGTGTATGGGGTGAAGGTCGCCGATCACATATTAAGCATTAAAAATTATCTTAGACCCTAGTACAGGACAAATTCGGACAAAAAAATTAAAAGTATATATTTGTTTACTAAAGTTTACTAGAGATAAACCACATGACAAAGAATAACTCATTTCGTTTTTTCATTTTTAGTATTTCCTTGTTACAACTGTTTCTTATCAAGTTATCAAATCCTAAGGAAAAGCTATTATTTATAAAATCCTTACCTACGTGCTCTACGAAGAATTTATTCAGAGAAAAGTACACCCAACTGCATTCAAACTTGTACTGACGAGATATATGCCGGTCGTTTTAGTTTTAAGCGTCGCGGTATATTACCTTAAATAAAACGTTGTCCAATACCTACCTTTCTGTCCGAGATAACCCCACAGTCCGACTTCACCCCGAGTGACGGTACGTTTGATACTCCATTGAACAATGGGGAAACGCACAAAGTATCCGAAACCGACCAAAAAGAAAGAGCCCAACTTTTCAAATTGTATGTACGAGGTGTTATATACCTAAAATAATTAATATTTTAGCATAAACCTAAAATAAATAATATTTTTGAATAAACCTGAAAAAGGGCAAAACATAAAAATTATTCAATAAATTTTAACATAAGCTAACCATGCTTAAAACATGGTTAGCTTATCTCCAAAAAGGGTGAAGAAAATTGCATCAGCAATTTTCTTGAAATTCCAAACAATTCATAAAATTTTTCCCATCAAACGACTTGGGAAAAACAAAAGTTTCAGATTTCAACCAAGTCGTTTAATAGCAACAACCTCCACGACAAATTTTGCCTTCAGCAAAATTTATCAGTGGAAATAATTAAATTCACAAAGAAATCAAAAAACAAATCGTACCTTCAGTACAATTTGCCGTGAAAAAATTCAATATGTATGTACATACGTACATACATATTGTGTAAAAAGCTTTCGTGATAAGAAACGCGCGCCGCATAAATGCATTGTATGTATATGCGCGTCGCGATTTCAAACGGTGGCTGATGTTTTAAAAAGTGTAAGATTACATTTTTGCAGCCATCGTTCAACGCGAATAATTCTGGACATGTTCAAACATGTCCAGAGTTAAAAAGTTAAATTTTCCCAGGATAAGAAAATGCAATTTAGCATTTTCTATCCTGAACGACGGCTCTTGATCACGATGAATGTGATCAAGAGTTGAGTTCGATTTTCGAATTAAAATACGGCGGTTCGGCGGAAAAAATTAGAAAAAAAGTTTGAGTTGAGTTTTGGATTTCTTTCGAAGAAGCAGTTGATTTTAGTTTTTCCTCGGTCGATGGTCAAATCAAGTTGTAGGTTTCTAAGAAAATAAAAAAAAACAGAATTCTCGGTTTAAAAGAAAAAGGGGATTTTAGAGCAAATTGTGTGTTGTAGTATATGAAAAAAGTTTAGTTGTACCCCTGTCGGAATTTTAGAGCAAATTGTGTGTTGTAGTATATGAAAAAAGTTTAGTTGTACCCCTGTCGGAATTTTAGAGCAAATTGTGCGTTGTAGTTTTACGAAAGATCTAGTTGTACGTCTGTCAAGCTGTGTATTTTAAGTTTAAGTTCGATAATAATAAAGATAAAGTGTAATTGTTGGGTAAGGCCATTAAAATAAAGATTTGTGTACAACACTTGTTCAATTAGAAAATTAAAAGTGATAAAAAAAAAAAATAAATAAACAGGTGTTGTCATTGTCGGACTACCAGTACCCTGAAGGGAAGTATGCCAACCCCAAAGTGAAAAAAAAAGGTAAAAATATATTTACAACAAAATTGGCGCAGCCGGTAGGATCAAGGAAGCTTGGTCAAAGTAAAAGATCGTAAACGCTTGAAAAGCCTTGATCCTGCAAGAATCTACGGGGAACCTGTGACACTAGCCACATTATACGGCCACGTCACCCCCAACGCTCGGGGTAGATATCATCTATAGGCGCCTCTGCTCCAGGCGAGCAAGCGTTCACCCCAGTGAGTGAAAAAAGAAACATCAGCAAGGGACTTTACCAGAAGCTCTTTCCCAGCACCGAGAAGAAGTCAGGACAACGGACACCCATTCAAAACCGAGAAGGAGGAAAACGAAGACAGGCCCAATCAAAATCATCTCCAGAAGGAAGATATCATCGTTCCTGGGTTGAAGGGGATTTCGAAGAAGGTTTTAAGCCCCCCTTTCAACCATATCCAGGGGAAATAAGTAGGCCTAGGGCCCCCCCGGCAGCAAACAGAAGCACCGGAAATTGTAACTTCGTTCCAGGATTGAAAGGGATCTCGAAGTCGGCAAAAGCCCCCCTTTCAATCTCAGCCAAGGGAAATAAGACGGCAGGAGCCCCCCTAGTAGCAAAAAACATTCCAGAAGGGAATACTCCAAGAAGGCTGGAAGCCCCCCTTTTGGACAACGCGGGACGCATATGTCAGGAGAAAACTCGACACCGGCACCTGAGACAGGCACGAGATTAAACTCCATACCTTCATCCGACGCGGAGAAATCCCCAGGTGAAAATCTTCATCACCTCCGGGAAGGTACAGACGACGCCCCCGAAGACAACCCAACACAATCAACTAGCCAGGATCCAGACCCATCACAGCAGGAAAGAAAAGGAGTTCGCCTTCGAAGCGGCACCGTTTTAACAGGGCCCACAGTTGTATCTAAAGTAAGTCTAGATAAGTTTTTAGATAAGTTGTTAGAAAAGGCACGTGAATCCGATAAGCTCACTGTCATGCACTGCGACGCTCTTGACCATAGATTAAGTCAAGGCAGAGAGCAGAGGCTGACAAAAATCGAAAAATTTAAAAAAGATACAGAGCGATTCAAACAGGAGCTTATCGAATTTGCCGGGCTTTCACGTTCACTAGATTTAGATAAGAGCTCAGCCAGTGTAGTTGTAAGCGCTGAAAGTGACAGTGAAATTGGTGGTGACGAAGCGGACCAAACAACCGCCGAAAATCTCCTTAGTGGCTGGCTAGAAGTATCCTTCACGGATTCTAGTCCAGAAACCAGCCCTGAAACTCGACAAAGCACAAGTAGACTACCCTACAAAAGTTTAAATAAACAGATAATCACAATGGTAGATTATGCGAAGGTGGCCAAGCTCACGGCACAACTAGTTCCTCTGTTTTCGGGTGAAAATACCCCACAGCTAGGTCGTGAGCTACAAACATTTATTGGCTGTTGCAAACAGGCCCTACACTGTTTAAGTGAGGAAGAAAAACCAGCCTTCCTACATATCTTGCCCACAAGACTTCGTGGCGATGCTTATCAGCTGTTTGCTTCGGACGTTCCAACTACATTTAGTGAGGTGGAGGAACGTCTGAACAGAACCTACCTACCACGAGAATCGTACCAGGAGTTGGTCAACAAATTAATCACAATGAGGCAAAACCCGTTGGAAACTCTCACTGCCTTCACAACAAGAGTGAAGCAGTTGTTGATGCTTTGCAACGAGGCAGCGGTACTGAAGTACGGAGCAACGGCAGCCCCAGCTGTGAAGACACAGTTGGCGGACTTCGCCAAGAATGCCCTCAAAAGTGGAGTGAACAATCCCCACCTATGCCAGTACCTCCTCACGCTGGTATAAAATGATCTAGAGCAGCTGATACAAAAGGCTCTAGACATGGAAAAGCTGCAAGCAGGCACCGTTTTCGTCCAAACGCCGCTAACGCAACAGCCATATCCAATGGCACCAATAGACCCTAGTCTTCGAGTTCGGGCTCTCAGCCGAACTCCTTAAAATCAAGCACCACAGCCACCCATGTATGCATCACCACGAGCACAAGAGCCCAGGCAGTTTAACAATCCCCCATACGTACATGCTCCACCACTACGCCCGCCGTTTCCACGAAGGGATTCTAGACAACCGGATACACAAAATCTGGTACAAAACATCACTTGCAATTTCTGCCAGAAGCGGGGACACACCTACACGGAGTGTCTAAAACGCAAAAACACCCCCTTCTGCACTAACTGTAGAAGTTACGGGCATGACATTCGCGACTGTCGAAACAACCAAACACAGTCTGCAAATCGTTTCACACGAGGGTCGCCTAACAATCAACCACCGTCAGACCCGAACAATACAAAAGGCCCCAGAGTCTTTAACATAAGACAAAAATGTGATTTTTGTGGGCGCCGTGGACATAAGATCGACGAATGTCGGCAAAAGCAAAAGTGGGAGGATAAAAAACAGGGAAACGACAAAGAGTCGACCCAAAACTCCCCGGCTCGACTATAAACCCTACCAGCAATAAACAAGGGTCTTCTCAGCCGCCCAACTTCAGTGTGCCCACCGCCAGACTTCCTCTAGACATAGGTCTAAATGGTCAGGCCCAGCTAATAGTGGACACCGGCGCTGAGATCAGTATAATTAAGAAAAAAGCTCTCAAATCTCGCGAGCTAATAAACACCAACAAAAAACTAACGCTTCAAAGCCCTTTTGGCACCGGAAAAACCTTAGGAAGTTGCCAAGGAAACTTCATGCTAAAAAGTAACTTACCTTGCAACTTTCAGGTGGTAAAAAACATCCCAGGTATTTCCGACGACGGCTTGCTAGGAAATGATTTCCTAGCCAAAAACTGTAATGTTGAGGGACCCAACAAGGTTCTGCGATTTCCTCGCACGGAAACTAATCCAGAAGAGTTTGCTGTTCCATTAGAAACCGCATCGGACAACCCGTGTTTACAAAACACAGTCAACAAAGAGACACCGGTAGAAGATATTAAACCCGACGGGGATACACCTTCTACCCGAAGTGTTCTCAAAACTTCTCAGTCAGAAGAAGTCGGCTGTGATAAACAAGAACGCGATAAGGGTGAGTTGATTGCCAAAAATCTGGCTTGTAAGACTGGCCAGCATCAGGTAAATTTAAATGAACCTGTGTGCATACCAGCAAGGTCTCAGATCGTAGTCAAAGTTCCGTTGCAGTTGCAGGAAGAAATGCTCAGTCTGTCAAAAGAAATAGACGACGGAGTCTTCTTAGCCAACAGCTTACTCTCAGCTGGGTTAAAGGCAGTCCCTATAGGAATCCTCAACACACGCAGTTCACAAGTAGTCCTAAACAGCGTGAACCTAAGTCTGGTTCCCATTAAAGACTACACTGTCGTCCCCATCAAACGAGAGCCAGATAAAAATATCACAACAGCCCATCCTTTGAATCCCATGAGTCGAAATGACGGCGATGGTGAGCATCAAAATATAAGTAGATCTAAGATTAAGAAAATAGGGCACAAGAGCCCCAGCCAACTAAGCGGTCATAAGAAACTGCTCCAAGACGCTTGCGGGTCCCTCATGAAAACCCCAACGTCAGGCGCTGACCAGCACACAAACGGTCTGCCGATAGCAACTCCCGCAGATCCATCTGGCCCAGCGCCACTCATATATCAAAGAAATAGGTTAAGAGGTAAAATGAATAGGGATAATAATAATAGAACTAGATTTAAGAGCAATAAAAACAGGGCAATAAGCGCCGATCAGACGGCCACCCTACAACACATAAAATACTTGTTCCCAAACGAAGTCGAACAAGAAGACACCAGTAAACAGCCCCGCCTCACCAGACTAGAGCAAGAACTCAGTCTGGATGAAACTCTAAACACTGAGGAAAAAGCCTCAATAACAGATCTCTGTTATGAATATGATGACATATTCTTTTTAAAAGGTGACAGGCTTACGCATACCAATGCCATCACCCACGACATTCCTTTGGTGCAAGACCAAGCACCTATTAACCAAAAGATGTACCGGTTACCAGAGACACAGCGAAATGTCATAAATGAGCAACTCAGAGAAATGCTGGACAACGACATTGTCCAGCCCAGCAAAAGCCCATGGAACTCGCCACTTCTAGTCGTCCCCAAAAAAGCGGGACCAGATGGTGAGAAAAGGTGGCGCGTCGTCGTTGATTTCCGTAAGTTGAACGAAAAAACGATTGGCGACGCCTTCCCGCTACCACGGATTGAGGATATCCTCGATCAACTGGGCCATTCAAGATACTTCACTACCCTAGACCTAGCCAATGGCTATCATCAGGTACTCGTTGATCCGAAAGATCGAGCAAAGACGGCTTTCAGTACCAACTACGGGCATTATGAATTCAAACGCATGCCGTTCGGACTTAAAGGAGCCCCGGCCACATTTCAGCGTTTAATGAATTTCATATTAACTGGCCTACAAGGCCTAGAATGTTTCGTCTACTTAGATGACATCGTCATCTATGGAAAAAGTCTGGCAGATCACAACGAAAAGCTTCGCAAAGTCTTTGACAGATTAAGAGAAAATAACCTGAAACTTCAACCTGAGAAATGTCAATTTCTCAGGCGCGAGGTAGTGTACTTAGGACACAAATGTTCTAACCAAGGAGCACTACCTGACCCTAGCAAAACGGCATGCGTCCAAACTTTCCCCACTCCTAAGACAGTAAGGCAAGTGCAATCATTTTTAGGCCTTGCGAATTACTACAGAAAATTCATACCCGATCTTTCAAAAACTGTACGTCCTCTAACAAACTTACTCCGAAAGGATGTAAAGTTTAAGTGGACTGAGAAATGCCAAGAGGCATTTCAAAGCATTAAGAACGCTTTAATTTCCCCTCCACTCTTAATATATCCCGATTTTTCAAAACCATTCAACCTTACCACAGACGCCAGCAGCGAGGCTCTTGGAGCAGTTCTCTCTCAAGGAGAGGTAGGAAGTGACCAGCCCATTGCCTACGCCAGCCGTACCCTGAACAAAGCCGAACGTAACTATTCCACTATTGAAAAAGAGTTACTGGCTATAGTTTCGGCGACTAAAAATTTCAGGTGTTATCTGCAAGGCCGAGAGTTCACGGTCTATACAGATCACAAACCACTCAAGGGTGTCTTCAATGTTAAAGACCCCACATCCCGTCTGGTGAGATTTCACCATAAACTTTCCGAGTTCAATTATAAAATTGAATATAAGCCCGGAAAGTACAACACGAATGCCGATGCTTTAAGCCGCATTCCACGGGATAATAACAAAGACAAGGAAACTGCAACCTTCACGGCAGAAGCTATAGTCCACCACCAAATGGACTCGGATATAGAGGAGGAAAAACACTCATCGGACCAAAAGGAGTGTCTACAATGCAATGCAGTAACCAGAGCCCAGACACGAAACATTCAGGGAAGTGGAACAAATCAAGACAGCCAGTCCAAACAAAAAGAACAAACCCATCACCCAGAAGCGGCAGAGGACCTTGACAGTCCACCTAGTACCAATCCGCAAATTATAGACGAAACTCGTCCCCCTGAGGTAATCACAAGCCCAGAGGAGATTCAATTAATCTTAAAAGATTATCATGATTCTCTCTTTGGCGGCCATCAGGGAGTGATAAAAACCTATAAACGGATTCGAAGAAAGTACTGGTGGAGGCACATGCTTAGTGACATCAAAAAGCACATTAAGCGGTGTGCCAAATGTCAAACCATGAAGGCCTCACCACAGTATAAAATGCCAATGGTAATTACAGACGTAGCGGAACAACCATTCGATAAAATCTATCTAGATATAGTCGGCCCACTAGAGGAAACTGAATCCGGAAATAAATATATATTAACGTTTCAGGATAACCTCACGAAGTTTGTAGATTGGTATGCCATACCAAATGGGGAAGCTATAACGGTAGCGCAAATTTTCTTCGACGAAATCGTCACGCGCTACCGCATTCCCAAAAGAATAGTCACCGATCAGGGAAGTAATTTCCTGAGTGACCTATTCAAAAAGGTATGCAAACTCCTTAGGATAAATAAGCTGCAGACTTCAGCTTATCATCCCCAATCAAATGGAGCACTCGAACGTGCACATAGACCGTTGATTGAATATCTACGAACTATAGTGGACGAAAATCCCAGCTCATGGGATAGTTATCTGCGAACCGCAGCTTTCGTGTACAACAACAGTGTACACGAAGGGACAAAATTAACTCCCATGGACTGCCTCTACGGCTTTACAGCGGACGTTCCGTCCAACTTAAGGCGAGATCCTGAACCCGTGTATAATCACGAGAGCTACTACCATATTCTCAGGTATAAGCTTCAAAAGTCTTACGCCATGGCACGGAAAAATCTTCTGATGAGTAAACAACGCTCGAAAAATTACTATGACAAAGCTGTACGTCCCCTGACATTTCACAGAGGAGACAAGGTTCTACTCAAGAGCGAGAGTCGCAAACATAAGCTCTCCCAGATTTGGGTAGGACCCTATACGGTAACCGGCATCCCCAGTTCAGTAAACACAACAATTAAAATTCGCAAACGAGAGGTGACGGTACATAACAATCGTCTAAAACCGTTCTACGAATAACATGGTGTCAACATAATCTAAGTAATTCTAAGATACATATATAATAGAATGTAAGCTACAAAATCAACAAAAACCCCATTTTAATATCCTATCCTATCCTCTCCTAGATAACAATGCGGTCAATAATTTTTTACGGACTGATCCTGATCACGATAGGAGCCCTCGCGGAGGAACCTTACACTATAACGCCCCTAAATAATACGGGAATACTATTTGAGGATCTTGGAAGCCTATTAGTTTACCACGATACTTGGAGCATCATAACTGAGTTAGATCTGGCGGAGTTGGACAATCAGACAAAACTGGCGGAACGCGCGGAACACTACGTACATCAATTATGTGGTAACAAATCCTCTGATCAAGATGTATGTACCCTACAAACCAAACATGTACATGCCCTGATGGAAAACATCAAGAGACGCACCAATGTCATTAAAGAGGCAGTGCCTAAATCACGCAAGCCCCGATCCATCTTTGATGGGATAGGTAATGCGATGCACTATCTCTTTGGCACTATGGATAGCGGAAACGAACAAGAGGTGTACAGCCGACTACGCGAATTAGAGGTAAATACTCAAACCTTAGCTGATCTGGAAAAGCAACAGATCAGTGTAATAAAAACCACTTTTGAACAAATTCAAAAACCCTTATCCTCACTGTCTGAACGACAACACCAGATAATCAATCAGATTAACCATCTGCAGAATACAACGGATGATTTGATAGCCCACCAAATAAGACAAGAGATCATTTCTAGTTTGACACTACAAATGATAGAGTTGGAATTTAGACAACAAGCTCTACTAGACATAATAGTGTCCAGCAGGAATAATCAGATTCATCCTCTTTTAATTTCCCCGAATCTCTTGCTAGAAATTTATCACAAATCTCATTCCACTTGTCCCAACCTACAGGACTGTTTGTCAGTTCTGTATCAAACAGCAGATGTTAAGACACATTTGTTACAGGACAAATTAGTTATCCGAATCAAACTTCCCATATTTAATATTCCCAAGATGAAAATCCAACAGATTAGATGTTTTCCTATACGGGTGGATTCAAACCACTCATTAATACCTGATATCGAATTTTCCCATGTGGCGAGTCAAATCCAGACCCAGGAATTTCTGCTGCTGAAGCCAGAAAACCTGAGATCTTTCAAAAAAATTTCAAAGGGAATCGATGAGGATACTTGGGTTGGTAAGCTAAATACACCAATCACAAAAGCTAGTAAAACAGATGAATGTATCATCAAACTTTTGTTTAACCCATTAGACGAAAACCCACAGTGTAGTTTCAGGGTTCAAATTCCCCCAAGGGACACAGTAATTAAACTCAATAGACCAAATTCGTGGCTGTATTCCTTAACCGAAACTACTATAGTACATATAACTTGTACTCAACAGTTACTCACTCATCGTCTCGCAAAACAAGGAATCATGACAGTCAACGAACCATGTTCCTTGCAAATAGGGCCTCATACACTTTATTAAGAAGCAGAAAATTTGCATCCGCTTAGAATCCTCCAACCAACCTACTTCCCAGGCACAAACGAAACTCAGGATGAGTTGGCAGAATACATGTCCAAGATATCCGCTCCTAAAAACCTTGAGAAACAACCAACGTTACTCCTCGGAGACGATACAAACCAACGTATCCACCTAGATACAAAATCTCTAGACGAAATCCGTACCAAAGTGAACAACATTCACTTTGGACCAAAGGCCAAGATTCCTCATATACTCTCTATTACATCCCTATCAATGACCGGACTCTTGTTGCTAATTGCATCTGTGGTGGCATTAGCAAAATATATCGTACCCGCATTCATGGCATGGATTGCTAAACGCAGACAACAGCCCACAGCTGAAAACGTTCCCATGGAACCGGTTTACGCTAAAACCCAAGAAAAGTTAAAACGGGCGCAAAGTCTCCCCAGAGCGAGATCTATACAAGTAGTATAATCAAAAAGATCTATACTCGTTGGTTGGCCCCCGACTCATTCTTGTGTTACTGGCGCAGCATCCTATCCTATCACTACACTGGTTTACGAAAATAAGTTAAAATAATAGTAGCAAACATAAGATAAAGCGAACACGCGAAATTTAATATTGCATAAAAATAAAGTTTATTTAGTAGTATCTAAGAATAAAATTTACAAACCTAAGTACCAAATAGCAAAATAGAAATAAAAAATTAAATAAGCTAAAAAATAAAATAATAAATAGAAGAAAGAAAGGCAAAAGGTAATAAAATTAAAAGATAAAACATAACCGAAATTTATTTACACAAAAATAATAATAATCAAAATAATAAGTGAAAAAAAAACTAGACAATAAGAGATAAAAGATATATTTCAAAAGAAACAAACAAAGTTCTAGCAATTAAGAAAATAAAAGAAAGAAAAACATAATATAATAGAATTAAAACAAACATATAACCAGGTAAAATATAATCAAAACAAAAAAAAGAGGTTATTAATAGTAATAAATAAAAAATAACTTACATTCAGTAACACTAAGTAGTACATAGGAATAATTAACTAACTAGTAAGATATAGACATAAAATCCCTAGGTTATACTAAATAGAAAATGGAATAGGTTAAATATATACGATGCAAGCTAAAACTAGAACAAATTAATTTTGTAACAAACACAAAAATGTAAAAACTCAACCGAAAACCGCCACAGACCTAGCCACCAAAAACGCACCCACATCAACTTCCCCTGAGAATTATTCCTCTTCAAAGAATAATTCTCTTTTTCTCAGAGGGAAGGATTGTTATATACCTAAAATAATTAATATTTTAGCATAAACCTAAAATAAATAATATTTTTGAATAAACCTGAAAAAGGGCAAAACATAAAAATTATTCAATAAATTTTAACATAAGCTAACCATGCTTAAAACATGGTTAGCTTATCTCCAAAAAGGGTGAAGAAAATTGCATCAGCAATTTTCTTGAAATTCCAAACAATTCATAAAATTTTTCCCATCAAACGACTTGGGAAAAACAAAAGTTTCAGATTTCAACCAAGTCGTTTAATAGCAACAACCTCCACGACAAATTTTGCCTTCAGCAAAATTTATCAGTGGAAATAATTAAATTCACAAAGAAATCAAAAAACAAATCGTACCTTCAGTACAATTTGCCGTGAAAAAATTCAATATGTATGTACATACGTACATACATATTGTGTAAAAAGCTTTCGTGATAAGAAACGCGCGCCGCATAAATGCATTGTATGTATATGCGCGTCGCGATTTCAAACGGTGGCTGATGTTTTAAAAAGTGTAAGATTACATTTTTGCAGCCATCGTTCAACGCGAATAATTCTGGACATGTTCAAACATGTCCAGAGTTAAAAAGTTAAATTTTCTCAGGATAAGAAAATGCAATTTAGCATTTTCTATCCTGAACGACGGCTCTTGATCACGATGAATGTGATCAAGAGTTGAGTTCGATTTTCGAATTAAAATACGGCGGTTCGGCGGAAAAAATTAGAAAAAAAGTTTGAGTTGAGTTTTGGATTTCTTTCGAAGAAGCAGTTGATTTTAGTTTTTCCTCGGTCGATGTCAAATCAAGTTGTAGGTTTCTAAGAAAATAAAAAAAAAACAGAATTCTCGGTTTAAAAGAAAAAGGGGATTTTAGAGCAAATTGTGTGTTGTAGTATATGAAAAAAGTTTAGTTGTACCCCTGTCGGAATTTTAGAGCAAATTGTGTGTTGTAGTATATGAAAAAAGTTTAGTTGTACCCCTGTCGGAATTTTAGAGCAAATTGTGCGTTGTAGTTTTACGAAAGATCTAGTTGTACGTCTGTCAAGCTGTGTATTTTAAGTTTAAGTTCGATAATAATAAAGATAAAGTGTAATTGTTGGGTAAGGCCATTAAAATAAAGATTTGTGTACAACACTTGTTCAATTAGAAAATTAAAAGTGATAAAAAAAAAATAAATAAACAGGTGTTGTCATTGTCGGACTACCAGTACCCTGAAGGGAAGTATGCCAACCCCAAAGTGAAAAAAAAAGGTAAAAATATATTTACAACAGAGGTATTAACTCGTTGGCAACTGGTTCAAAAACCAAAATAAGATATTTGGCGTTCTTGAAGTCGAGAGTGTTTCATCGGAATGCATCAAAGCATATTCAGGAAAGGAAACAACTTGAAATAAAAAGGGAGACTTAGGTTTCATTAAAGATGACATATTACCCAGTGGCCAATGAACAGTGTGATTCAAAAACATTCTGGTTCGGACGGATTGATACTTGTCTTTACCTTACAATTTGAAAATTTGAACAAAAATGCCCAATCACCAAGATATGTTTATTACCTAGTTTTTTTTTATGGAATGAGTTTCATAATGCAGCATAATATCTTCTATTAAAAATCTGAATTCATTTTCTACTGCTCTTAATTACATGAATGAATTTTACAAGTTTCATGCTCCAACTAAAAATTGTTGATTATCTTTCCTATGCGTCGCAATCCATTCCCACTCAACCCAAATGCTAAACTTAAACGTGGGTTACTTCTTCATTTTGGATATCAAGTTCTTTATCGAAATAGGAGATGAAATCATAGGGTATACTATGTTTGCCATTCCGTTTGTAACGCACAGGAAAAATGTTGGTAGAGCAAAATGGAGTAGGTACCATGCATAATATTAAAAGTTATTTTGATTATTGATTTTTGTATGTCCGTCTGTCTGTTTATCTGACTATCCTCATGATAACGCGTTCACTTAAACTGCAGAAATTTTACGCAGGGGATTAAACAAAAAAAAAAGTCAACTTAAATCCAAGAATAGGACCAATCGGGTAACTTCTTCGCAAGGTTGCCATATAAAACTTTCGAACTATATGTATATTTGGGCACTGCCTGAGAACGCGTCGACATAGGGAGCTGAAATTTGGTACATGACGTTTTCATAGCAATAAAAAATTAATTTCAAAAATTGACTAAATGGGGCAACCCCTTCGGGATGTTGCCACATAAAACTTTGGTTTTTCACTATACATTTGGAAACTGCCTAAGAACGCGTCAACGCAGAGAGCACAAATTTTCTACATGGCATTTTCATGAAAATTTCAAAAACCGCTTCAAAAATGGACCAAAGCGGGTAACCTCTTCTTGTGTTGTCACTTTATTGAACTTTCATGTTCATCTAGGTTACGTTATTGGTTTTAGCCCAATTGTCATTTTTTCTCTTGTTTTTTTTTTTTTTTAACATTCTACTACTGCCATGTTTCACCGTGAGGACGTATGTTGAGAATCATGTGGACGGGGCTCACTGATTATTGCAATCACGGAGACATGGTTTTGAATGCAGTATTTTTGTACACATAAAAGTTCAATTTGTATGGCCCCACTTTCTTCACGTCAGACATCAACACGACGACGGATGGATAGATAATCCAAACTGAAGATTATAGTACAAAGAGTGGAGTTAAATAAACAGAAAGAAAAAAATATTTTAAAAGTAAAGAATTTAGTGTAAAGATAAAAAGGACTTTCCGTAATCACGTCATACTGCCATCTACTTAGTTTACCAAGCCATAAGGGCCCCTCAAATACAGTCCACTCGATCCCAAATCCAAGTAAAAAAAGAATTTATTTATATGTATTGTAAAGCAGGCCCGTGCGCAAGATTTTTCGAAAGCGGGGGTTTTGAGATGTGGAACTACACACTTAAATACTTCAATTAATATCATGGTACCGCTTAATGACAAATTTGTACGAAGAATATGTTCAATACATATACAAATTCTTTTCTTCTTTGTTTCATTAAATTGATACGCCAAGGTACAGAAAAAAATAATGAGGAATTGCATCGATCCTTAAATAGGTTTTGAGACTGCGCAAAGTGGAAAATGAGCCCATATTTGGAGTTCTACTTATAGGTTACATAGTTTTCAAATGACATGTAGGAATGCATCCATGCGGCAGATATCCAGAGCCTTCAGTGGATTTTGAATTGCTTTATCTTCAATTTGACGCCGCCAGATTTTGACTGCATCGATCCCTACTTCAGATGAATTACCCTGTGAAGTTGTAAGTTTCCAAGAATTTTTAAGGACAAGACAGCAGGTCTTAAAATGTCAGCGTTCAACATTTCTTTATCACAGTATAATTTTTCTAACGACCAGGCAATTCAAATATCTAATACAATTAGTTCTACTCTCTTAAAAATTCTTTACCTAATTTACTTAGCATTCTAAACAAAAATAAATTCAACGAAATTCAATTATATGCCTGGAGCCTCCGCTGGTGTTTAATTTTTCAATCAGTAATTTTTGAAAAAATATTATATAGGCATATTTGAAAATATTTGCTTAATTTTATGTACGTATAATACCGATCGTGTATTTCAAAAGAGATTTGCATGAAAATTTCATGAATACTTGTTTGTTATCGATATCATATATGTATGCAATTCTCTAATTATCGTAATAATCTAGCACCTTAATAGGCATGGTCGATCGTTTTAAGTTGCCCAATAAAGAGAATTATCGATACACAGTCAGTCAGTCAGAAACATTCAAGTTCTATAGTTTAGTCAATAAAGTCATCGCAGTGGGTCGAAGTATTGTGGTTTTTTTTATTATGTTCCCTCCGATTTGTCATCCTACAGTTAGTCAGAAGTGGAATGCAATTTTTTTTAATTTGTGTGAATTTTTGCAACGAGTAAAAGAGTTTTTGGAGAGGGCCACTATACAGCAACTAAAGGATGTGTTGTCTAAATTAAATCTACCGACAAGTGGTCTGAAATCGGTTTTAAAATTAAGGGTACATGAGACTTTCTAACGAGCCAATTCTTGAAGTTTTACCGAATGACCTTCCAGAGGACTCTGAGGGCACAGATCAAAGTGCAGAGTACCATAATGAGGAACAAAAACAGCTTTTGGATAGAGAAATTGATTTACTTACCCTAGCTATAGACAAAAAACAAAATTTAGCTGGAAATGACGATACATTAGTAACCGAGCATCATTTACCGTTTCCTCCAGAGATGTCGAGGAATCGCTATACAAGTTTAGTGATGATGATAAATTTTCAATACAAAAATAGATTCAGCATGTTGAAGAATCTTCTGAAATTTATGATTGGGAAAGAAGAGCATATGCAAAAAAGTTAATGATCGGAACTGCAAAGCTTTTTTACGTGCACTGTCTGTTAGAACATGGCCAGAGCAGAAAGCTGCTTTGTTAAAAGATTTCGGTAAGAGTACATCAAAAGCAGATATCCACAATATGTTGAAAAATAGAAGGAAAAATCCAGAAGACTCATTTCAGCAATATGTTCTTGCAATTCAAGAAATTGAATCTCTCTCAGACATCGAGGAAAGTGACATTATGCAGTACATCATTAACGGAATTTTGGATGTTCAAGCAAATAAGATGCGTTTGTATACCGCCAATAATCTGGATGAACTGAAAAGTGCTTTGAGGAAATATGAAAAGATTAAAGTTAACGCTGTAAATTTCAATTGAAATACATCAACATTTTCACATAACTACCAAGCATCGTGCTGCTCAGTGCTACAATTGTAATGAGAGTGGTCATTTCAGTAACATGTGTCCGAAGCCAAAAAGAGAACGAAGTGCCTGCTTTACATGCGGGAGAACTGGACATCTCTGGAATGACTGCTAATGAAACCATCAAGTGTGAGCAGCTTATTGACATCAGAACGTGTACCAACAAAGCCATGGTGGGAAGAAAATCAATTTGAACATTCAATAGAATTTAAATTTTTTTCAGCACAACAACAAAGTAACCATCATCATACGTCAACATTGCTTACACTAGTAGATTCCGGAAGCACAATCAGTTTTATTCAGGATCAGTTTGTGTCATCATATTTTTATAAGAAAGAATTTGAGTTCCTATATTTTTCAAGGTCCTGAATCTTCCTCCTGTGCCGCTCTTCTCCACCGGAAAGCACGGCGGTACTCCAGGGTTACAACATCGCCTTATGCATCCCCTATTGTGCTAATGCAAAAGAAAAATAAAGAAATTAGCCTTTGTATCGACTTTATAGAATTAAACAAGTACACCGATAAAGACAAAACCTATTTCCCTTAATTGAGGATTTATTAGCCGGTTAACGTAATAAAAAATATTTCACTATATTGGATCTAAGGAATGGTTTTCACCATGTTAATGTCGCTGAAGATTCCGTTAAATATTCCTCTTTTGTCACACCTGTGGGACAATATGAATATCTCAAAATGCCTTTCGGACTAAGAAATGCGTCGTGTATATTTCAAAAATTTATAAATAAAATATTCCAAGATCTTGTCTATGAACAAAAAGTTTTTATATAGATGAACGACATCTTAATCCCAATAGAAAACAGTGATGAACACCTTAAAATTTTTACTTCGGTGCTAAGATTAATGAATGAGAATAGGCTAGAACTGCGGATAAATAAGTGCAAGTTTCATCAAGAGGAAATTATCTATTTAGGATATATTGTTAGTGTATAGGGCATACGCCCTAATAGTGAACATTTGAAGGTAATTAATAATTATTCTGTACCGCAAAATGTTAAACATGTTCATAGCTTCATCGGGCATTGTTCCCATTTTAAACGTTTCATTAAGGACTTTTATATTTTAGCGAAACCGTTGTAAGAATTGATAAACAAAGATGTCCCTTTTAAATTTGGTCCCGAAGAATTAGAGTCGTTCGAGATACTAAAGAAAAGGCTTTTAGAGTCTCCTACTTTGTGTATTTATAGCCCTATAAATGAAACTGAGCTTCATTGCGTTGCAATTAGCATTGAGTATGGTGCAATTTTAATACAAAAACAAAATTATGGAAAATTTCATCCAATATTTTACTTTTCAAAGCGGTGCACCGATGTTGAGGCTCGTTATCATAGCTACAAATTCGAAACCTTGTCTATTGTTTATGCCCTGAGAAGATCTAAACCCTATTTGATGGGAATAGAATTTAAAATTTTAACCGATTGTAAATTTTTGACTCTAACTTTATAAAAAAATTATTAAATCCTCGTATCTCTCGATGGGCATTGGAGATGCAAGATCTTAATTTCAAAATTGAGCATAGGATTTCAAACAGTACTAGTCGAGACTTCTCCGACAGCAGACGGTCTCAGCTTATTATAAAGCAGTGAAATAAAGTTTCCTACTACAACGAATTTTATAAAACGTTCTCGTTCTTCGTCTAACGAGCGATTGGATGGCTCTTTAAGCCATCCTAATAAAAAGTGTAATAGTGGTCGTTGCCTATGCAACACACATCTTGCGAATATGAGTGCTAAAAGACCTCGTACTTCACGTGGTGGTAATTCAAAACATGCCGCAGCTATCATTTCTGATGCCTCTGCATCTAGCAGCAATTATTTCGCACCGCTACAGACATTGAATGTAGATAGTGATGAACCAGTTGAAGAACAATCAATACCCAACATCTCAGCTCGAAAAATTAAAATTCCACCAATAAACGTAATTAAATGCACATCGGATTACATTCATGATGTTCTGAAAAGCAGCAATATAACGGAGTACACTGTTAAGAGAATATCAATAGGAATTAAAATATTCTCCAGCAATTTTGAAGTGTTTACGCCAATCAGTGCCCTGTTAAAGAAACTTAATTGCGAGTTCTATACTCATGGTCGTAAAACAGATCTGCCATTTAAAGCAGTACTAACTGGACTTGATCAACTGGATCCAGACCTGCTCAAGAAGACTTTATGCGAAATGGGGCTTCAGTGCATTGACATCAAACTGGTAAATAGAAAAACTAAGCATTCCAATTACACTTTGAATGTTGTTTACTTTGAACGGCAGTCTACTACTATGAAAGTGTTAAGAGAAAATTTCCGCGTCATTGATAAAACAATAGTCAGCTGGGATTACCAGAGGAAACCTCCCCATAAAGTTACGCAATGCCACAACTGTCAAATGTACGGTCATGGCGAAAAGTTTTGTGCCATAAAAACCTTTTGTGCTCATTGCTCAGGTAATCACCCCTCTAAAGATTGCCTAAATCAGGAAACAATAAAATGTGCGAATTGTGATGGAAATCATAAATCTACTGATCCCCAGTGTCCTAGCAGATTGAGTTACTTACAAATGCGAGCAAATACATCCCAACCTAATAAACGTTCGGCAAATCACAGACGCCTTCCGAATTTTATTAAGGACAACTTTCCTCCTCTTTCAAATAACGTCACAAGACCTACTAATTTTACTTCTTCGGGAAAGATTTCATGGTCTGACATGGTAAAAAACAACAACAATTACATCACGTCGGACTGTTCTAACCTTTTTACTAGCAGTGAAATTTTAGCTTTAACCAGCGAAATGACTTTCAAATTAAAACATTGTAAAAATAAGTTTGAGCAATTTAATGTCATAACAGAATTAGCATGTAAGTATTTATATGACAAGTAATCACATTAAAATAGTCACATGGAATGCCAGAGGTGTTCGTAACAAATCTTTGGAGTTATTTAATTTTTTACATAGATATAAAATTGATATATTACTATTAACTGAAACAGGGCTTAACCCAACTATCAAATTCTCTAATCCTAATTATTATTGCTACCGTAATGATCGCCGTAATTCCAGAGGAGGGGGTGTCGCCATATTAGTTAATAAAAAGTTGAGTTGTTCTGAGCTACCTTCGCTTAATCTTTCTGCTATTGAATCAGTTGGAGTCGAACTAAGATTAAATAATAATAACATATTAAAAATCTACTCCACCTACTTTCCTGGTGGTTCTTCTGATCAAAATAAGAAAATTTCACATAAGAATGATCTTCTGAAGCTGTCTCGAATTCAGGAGTCGGTTTTGATTAGCGGGGATCTAAACTGCAGACACCAATCCTGGGGTTGTTTATGTGCTAATTGTTGGGGAAACTTGCTCAACGATCTACTTTCGACTATTCCGATAGCCATGCTTTACCCACCTTCTCCGACATACGTTCCAAATAGTACTACTACCAATCCTTCCGTACTGGATGTGTATCTCACCAATGTTCCCGAAGTTCTCTCTCAACCTTTGGTTATAAATGAACTTTCTTCTGATCACTTGCCCGTTTTTATTAAGTATAGCTCCGACGTTATATTCAATAATCGAAGAGTATATGATTTCAACAGAGATGATTGGACGCGATATTCTTTACTTATGCATCGTGACATGAAGCAGAGAATTAAAAATTTTTCTTTAAAGAACATAACAACTCCGGATCAAGTTGATATGATGGTTCAGTTTTTTACGGACTCAATTCTCAATAATGCAAATCTTTCTGTACCTAATCGTAGCATTAACACTATAACTCCTCTAAAACTACCAAATTATATTATCAATATAATACGTCGTCGCAATGTAATCAGAAGGGCGTGGCAACGATCCCGTATACATCGTCTTAAAACCTTATTAGTGCTACTTAATTATCGACTTCGCGTCGAAATTTATAAATTCAGAAATATTAGATGGAATAATGTACTCTTGGGACTACAGAAGGCGTCTAAGCCATTTTGGAATATAACCAAAATAATTAAAAATAAAAATCGCATAATTCCTGCAATATCACATCAAAACAGACTACTCCTGACCAACAAAGAAAAAGCTGACTGCTTCGCCAGTAAGTTCTCTGTAAATAGTATAACATCTCAGCATCTTAGTGATTGAGATACCATATCAGTAGTAACTAATGCAGTGTCCTCTTTCCAACTCCTTATCAATGCTAATGCTCCATATATTAGAGTTAGCGAAATAAAAAGCCATATCAAACGATTGCGAGCCCGTAAGTCGCCTGGCATTGATAAGGTACCCAATTGTTGCATAAAAGCCTTGCCTAGGACCAGCATAATTTATTTAACGCACATAATAAATTCATGCCTTAAATTGTGTTACTTCCCCGTTAAATGGAAGAAAGCTAAAGTTATACCAATTTTAAAACCCGGGAAACCCTCCGACAATGCTACAAACTACAGGCCGATCAGTCTGCTTAGCGGTCTTGGAAAAATATTGGAAAAAACAATTAAGACAAAAATAGAGGATTTTGTGACTGATAATAATATTCTACCCAACGAACAGTTTGGCTTTCGTAGTGAGCATTGTACGAGCCAAGCCATTGCCAGAGTAACGCAGTTTATCAAGGATAAACTTAACAAAAAACAGTCTATTGGACTTGTTCTATTAGACATTCAGGCTGCTTTTGATACCGTTTGGCATGAGGGCCTTATCTATAAGTTAATTCGCGATGAGTTTCCGATCTACATAATTAAAATGGTCCAAAGCTTTTTAAGTGATAGATTCTCAACCGTTCACGTTGGACAGGAAATATCTGCACCTTATCCAACCATAGCTGGCGTTCCCCAAGGCTCGGTATTGGGTCCTCTTCTTTATATTATATTTACTGCTGCTCTCCCAACATTACCTAACTGTTCAATCTCAACATTTGCGGACGACACAGCAATCTTTTCATCTTCAGAACACACGCCAAATATAATTCGTGGCCTCCAAAATGGTCTAACTACAATAGCTGAATATTTCGATAAGTGGAAGATCAAACTCAAGGTGACAAAAATGCAAGCAATTCTTTTTACAAGGAAACGTAAACAATGCCACCTACCACACACGACCCTGACAGAGAATGGCGTTAGTTTTCCTTGGACTGATAGCATTAAGTGCCTAGGCATACATCTCGACAAAACTTTAACCTTTAAGAATAATACCTCTAAGGCAGTACATAAGATCAACATATTAACGAAAATCCTATACCCTTTCATAAACAGAAGATCATCCTTAAGTATCGAAAATAAACTTATCCTTTTCAAAACAATTTTCCAATCTGTTCTTACCTATGGTGCTCCCAGTTGGTATAAATGCGCAGAAACTCATAAACGTAAATTGCAGATTGCACAAAATAAAGTGCTTAAAATGATATTGAACTTGCCATGGCACTGTTCCACCAGACAGGTACACAGTACCGCGCGTGTCCAACTAATCCAAGAAAGATTAAGCACAATTGTTTTAAAATTCTTTCATAAATGTCAGCTATCACCCAATCCTCTTATTCGGCAATTGCAGCCTAGTTAGATATTAAGATAGGTTAAGTAGGATTAAGTTAGTTTATATAGGGTCTTCTTAATGAGGTTTTTTTTTGAAAAAGTTTTTCCTCGACATGGATCTGTTATTATCTTATTATATGAACTCACTTTATAGTCTTAGTCTACCTAAATGTTCAAGTTGCAAAGAACTATATAATAGTCTAAACTCTTTAATTATTTCCCATTCTATGTATGTATACCCTGAAATGTTATCATTGGTTAAATAAATAATAATAATAATAATAATTTCAAACAGGATGTAACATCAACATGTTTATTGTTTGAGCAGATGCACTAATATTTTATTGATTGAGAATGACACATTGGAGTCGGTCATTTGCTCTGATTAATGGGTTAGTTTATAGAAACTTTGAGGATGAAGTAATGTTTTACGCAACTAAACAATTGAAGCATCACTTTGTCATTTCGGTGTAGATAAATACTACGAGTATTTGAAAAAAGAAAACATATTGGTTCCCCGATATGAAATCTAAACTTAAAATTTATATTAGCAATTTACGTGAAATGCATCCATTTTTCAATTCCATCTGGAAAAATAGAAGGTAACCTCCATAACATACAAAAAGGTGAAACTCCTACACTTCCTTGTTCGCCATCATGCAAGAAACACATTCTTCTCGCAATAGACGGCTTCACAAAATTTTGTAAAATTATATGCGGTGAACAGCACACATTCATCTGAAGCTAATAAGTGCTTAGAATTCTATTTCTACAATTATAGTAAGCCCAGCAAGGTAGTTTCGGATCGGGGTTCGTGCTTTACTTCAAAATAATTTTCTGAATTCATCTAAAATAACTACTTATTAAAATAGCAACCATGTCCCCTCAATCGAACGGTCAAGTAGAGCGCCTCAACCACACCATTATACTAATGTTATCAAAAGAATGTGAATCCAATAGGACTGGAAATTGGCATGAACTCTTACAAAGGTAGAATTTGCCTTGAATAATACGACAGGTCGTAGTACTGGTCAAACACCTACACGGTTAAAAATATTGGGTTAAAATACAATAATTATTGGGTTACATATAAGTCCACACCAAATTTGTATTACGTTTTAAGTTTTATCCGGTATTACATTTCTTTTTCAACCACACGTAGTATTAGCTTTTAAGTTAGAACTACTTCAAATAATTTTTGTTATTAACACTTCAAATTTAAGCCTGTCGTCTTAAATTTTAAGACAAAAATTATGTAAATTGCAACCCTATGATCTTAAAATTTAAGTTTTTGATATTTAAAATCGTAATTAATCTGTATTTAGTTTCAACCTTTTTACTTTGAACACAAACCAGTTTGTATTAAAATTGAAGTTTAAGTAGCATTATATTTGAATGTTTATTATATTAAAATTTAATCAAGAATAAATTAAATTTTTGGCCAAAATGTATTGGATTTTATTAAAATTCGTATCTCCCCTTAGATAATAAGATACCTACTACTTTTTTCGCTTTTAATATTGATCCAATTATGATAATTATACTTAAATTTTTGAATTGGATACCCACCTACTCGTGATAGATGCTGAACCAAATTTTTAAAATAGGTATTATTGGCATTATAACAAATATTCGGGATATAAATGAAAGTCGTGATAAGATTATTAAGTAAATATGTAATTACAAAACATGTATAAAAGGAACAGCTACGTACATTTTCTTGGTTAATAAATTAATTTCTAAAGGTATCTTAAAACTTAATTCACTCAGTTTTACAATGAGACTTATTTTAAATTTTCTAGCTCAAAGCAATTAAGAACTTCATCAAAAACTTTGTTAGTAAATTTAACACAACTCAAATAAATTTGATTATCAATGTAATATATATCGCTTATTTGTGCAAAACAAAATTGATCATTTTCTTTTTTCAAATATATTAAAAAGTCAGGTTTATAATGAAAACCATAATTAAACTCAACCCAAGTAAGAGAATGAATATCGGAATCAAAATTTATTTGAAAATTTGGAAAGTTGTTTTGGAAATTATATTTGTTAACGGGTTCCATTTTTCCAAAGTTGAATCTGTCTTCTAATTCAATATAATTCCACATATGAGACATCATTTCTTGGTGCCGAAGACTTAGAGTTTGATAAATATTTACACAAACATTGAACTGCACTAATGCACGCCGATACAGAAGGAAAACTTACAAATAAAGAAATATTCTCTCTTTCTTTTAGATTTACGAAGAAGGGGGGCATGCAGTAGCATGACATCGAACTACACCAACTATACCAATTGAGTAGTATAGCTATGGCGTTTCTGGACCACTTTTTCCATACAAAAAGTGTCCGGAAAATTCCAACTATTTTGGTGGTTCTGGACCGGGGTTCTGGGCCACTGGGGGAATCCGTCTAGTGGTCTACGTCACAGGGCCTGCCTGGGGAATTCCTTCTGGATCACTGGGAGAGGGAGGAGAGGGAGTAAGGGGGGCTTTTGTACTGCAATTTTGACATTATCTTGAAGTTTTCTTTTAGGAGGATACTTATGCCAACAACAACAACCCATGTAGGTATGTTGACTTGGATATGTCCGATAATCAAATCCTGAATAATGTAAACAAAATCGCAACCGAGTAAAGTAAACAAATTGAGCGATATTTACACACACACCAGGGGCCAGGTGGTAGTTTGATATCGCCTCTTCGCACAGGTCTACATCACAGGGCCTGCCTGGCGAATTCCTTTCCTAATGTCTGACTGACCAGAGTATGACGTCATCTGGTTGGCTGATCCCCTCAGCTGATTAAGCTCTCTCATAGCTGATTTTTTAAATAAAATAATGTTGGACTTTGCTGGAATCGAACCGAGAACGCTTGGTTTTATAAAATCCGATGCGCTCTACCATGAGACCATGGAGGTGTTGTATGAATATTCTTTAAAGTTGCTATATATGGCTAGAGTTCTATACCAGAGGTGAAGGATTAACCGGTACTACCGGGATGTGTCATTTGGTCTTGAGTGCACCCTAGTAAGTATAGGGTCAGTTTGACCAGACAGATGTGACGTCACCGACCCAGAGGTCATTGACCTTTGACCCTTGACCTTTGACCCTTGACCTTTGACCTTTGACCCTTGACCTTTGACCTTTGACCTTTGACCCTTGACCCTTGACCCTTGACCTTTGACCTTTGACCCTGACCCTGATGTCATTGACCTTCACACACACACACACACACACACACACACACACACACACACACACACACACACACACACACACACACGCAATACAATTTGAGGTATTACGTCACAACTCACAAGTCCTTGCTCATGACATTGGCGTCTTAAGCTCTATCTTAGCTGAAATAAAAAATTGGCTTTGTGTTGGAATCGAACCGAGAACGCCTGGTGTGAAAATCAACAAAAAAAAGAAACCCCAAGACTTATATTATTGAAAAATTGTGTCAATGGATTCTAGATGGTGGGTATGTGGAGGGGGATAATAAAGATAGGGAGGGGGGGGTAATGAAATTTTCATCAGAAATCCTCTACGGGCTCTGGTTTTCGAGATATTAGCGTATTAATAATTCAAGTTATGTCAATTAGCACCTTGATTGGAAATTAGCTAAGGGGTTTGTCATGCTTGAAGTTTTCTTAGCTGGGCAGATAACGAATTTCGCAACATGGCATCATCACCTCGGTTTTTTGTTGTTTTGCTGAACGGAAGTTGCAGATATCGATCATCACAAGATTCCTAAACAAATTTTCACATCCTGTTGTAAACAAATTTAAGCACATTTATTCTTTTCATGTAATTTGATACCACACTTCCTGTAAGCCGCCCAATTCCAAGAATTTTACTGATCAACACGTTTCATTGGAATTCGTAAACAAATTTTCACATCCTGCTGTAAACAAAGTTAAGCAATATCAGCACATTTATTCTTTTCATGTAATATGATACCACACTTCCTGTAGGCAGCCAACAGTTTTATTGTTCCAAGAATTTTACCAATCGAAACGTTTCATTGGAATGTATACAAATTTTTACATTTTCTTGTATGTAAACAATCTCATTTGCAAATTCGGCCAGCAGAATAAAGTAATCAAATTAATTTGAATGATTTTTTTATTTATCGTGTAATTCGATATCATCTCAGCCTGTAAGCAAATTCGTTGGAATTCATCCTGTGCAATTTTAGCAGCAGGATCATTCATGTTTACAAACCGTTCCTATAAAAGCCCAAGCAAACCCTTGGGGAGCATCAATCAGTCTTAGTGAGTCTCCGTGATAGTACATAAAAAATTAAAATATGACAACCGCGCTAGTAAATAAAAGTTTTTCAGTAATTAAAAACTTGCGGAAGGATGTGTTGAAGTGTTTAACAAATTTAGAGAATAAAGACTATATTGTTAAAAAGTGCAACAGAAACATACATAAATTTCAAGTTGCATTTCGGAAGTGCAATAAGAGTGCTATGAAACGACATTTCGAAAGCTGTCTCGAGCAAATTAAAGCATTGAGAGCACTATTGAGAACTCCTCGTCGAGGTGGAGGAATCACTCGCGTAAGAAGAAGTGATTTTGTAAAGTGGGAGGAAATAAAGACAGCGTTCGCAGACAGAATTCGACAAGGTGTTATTGTAAATTTAAAACATATCGATCCGAAGCTATTTATGCAAGACGCCGCCAAATTATTTACGCGTCGTGTTAAAAATACCTTAAAACATTATTTTAATATTAAAGTTTCTACGACGTTATGCGGCGAATTTATTAAACAAAGTGCTGACAATGAAGACATAAAAGACATTAAATATTTCCAAGCAAGAACTGCTCCGATTAGTGCAGATGATAATTTAGAGGAGTGGTTTAAATCAAACATTTTGGATCCAATAAACACTCAGCTGGAAGAATTCCAGGAAAAAGACAGTGGCTGGGCACTGCACTCTATAATACATCTAGCAGTACATATTAACAAGTTTGAACAGCTCCGAGGATCTTCATATATACCTCTACCAAAAGAGATTGCTTTAAAGAAAGCTTGCATTAATGTGAAGAACAATGATGAAGCATGCTTCGTAACATCAGCGCTATATCCTGCAACTGCCCACTCCGATAGGACCTCATCATACCCTCATTACTCTACAGTACTAAATTTAACTGGAATAACACTTCCCATGATACTTAAGCAAATTAAACGATTTGAAGAGCAGAACGATTTATCAATAAACGTATTCATCCTGGAGAAAGAGCATTTCCTCACCACAGTTCCAGTCAGACTTACGAAACACAGAATGGAGCGACATGTAAATCTCTTAATGCTACAAGATGACTATGACCAGACTGATGATCATATGGATAATGATGATGACGACAGCAGATATCATTTCTGCTGGATTAAAGATCTTTCGCGCCTCATATCGAAACAAATTTCGAAACATGGTGGTGGTAGAAGGCATATTTGTGACAGATGTTTGCTCTACTTTTACTCTGAAGAAAAATTAGCATCACACACTCCTGAATGCGAGAAGCAAAATGATTGCAGGATTATGTTTCCCTCAGAGGAAAAGAAATGGCTGGAATATAAGAATTATAACCATAAGAATCCAGTCCCCTTTTGTGTGTATGCTGATCTTGAATCAATATTGAAGCCGATTCAGGGAAACGATCAAAATACACAGCGAATCCAGGAACATGAAGTTCACAGCATAGGATTCTATTTCCACTGCAAACATGATGCTAAGCTCTCATATTACAGAGCATATAGAGGCAAGGACTGTCAAAAATGGTTTGCATTAGAATTGCAAAAGATTGCATCCATAGCTGTACAGGAAAAGCTGAACATCAGACCAATGCAACCCCTGACTAAAGAGGAACGACGTTCACATATGGAAAATACTTGCTGTCATATATGTGAAAAATCGTTTGCAGCCGATGAGGAACGAGTCCGGGACCATTGCCACTTAACAGGTAAATACTGAGAAGCATAATTCAATTCATTTCTTTTCATAAATTCTTTTAACAGGAAAATACCGAGGACCAGCGCACAATGCATGCAATCTGATGTACCAAGATTGCTCCATAGTTCCAGTCATTTTTCACAATTTATCTGGATATGATGCTCACTTCATTATTAAGGATATAGCTACATCTTTCCCAGGAAATGTTGATCTCTTGCCAATAAACAAGGAAAGATATATCTCGTTCACCAAGCACATGGACGGCAGCTACATAAAATTCAGATTCATCGATTCCTTCCGTTTTATGGCTGAATCTTTAGATAAGCTATCATCATTGCTGCCGATGGCTAAATTAAACATTACAAGATCAGTATGGCAGGGATTGGATGATGACACTATCAAACTTCTTACACGCAAGGGTGTCTTCCCATATGATTTTATTGATGACTGGGATATATTGGATTTCCGGAACTTGCCAACACAGGAAGCGTTCTACAATAAACTGACTGACAGCGCTATATCTGCTGAGGACTACAATCATGCTGAAGAGGTCTGGCAAAAATTTGAAATACAAACACTTGGTGAATATTCAGATCTATACCTTAAGACTGATGTTCTCCTATTGGCTGATGTGTTTGAGAACTTTCGAGAAGTGTGCATGAAGACATACAATTTAGATCCAGCACATTATTACACCATGCCAGGCCTAACATGGGATGCTATGCTAAAATACACTAATGTGAAATTAGAGCTGATAACCGACGTAGATATACTGCTATTCATAGAAAGAGGCATTCGAGGTGGTATAAGTCAATGTTCAAACAGATATAGTAAAGCCAATAACAAATATATGGATGATTTTAAGCCTGAGGAGAAAGAGAAATACCTGATGTATTATGATGTGAATAACCTTTATGGATGGGCCATGTCACAGCATTTACCAACCGGAGGATTCAAATGGGTTGATGTTCCCAATATTGACGTTTCCGAAATTCCTGATGATTCTCCAACTGGATACATATTCGAAGTCGATTTGGATTATCCTCAACATCTGCATGATAAGCATAAGGACTTACCGTTTTGCTCCGAGCATGCAGCACCACCTGGAGCAAAATTAGAAAAGCTTCTGACAACATTACATCCAAAAACTAAATATGTTATACACTACCGAAACTTGAAGCAATGCTTATCACATGGACTCATCCTGAAAAAAGTGCACCGGGTACTTCAATTCGACCAATCAGCTTGGCTTAAACCATATATTGACTTAAATACCACCAAACGGATGCAGGCTACAAGCGATCATGAGAAGGACAGCTATAAGAAGATGAATAATGCAGCTTTTGGTAAGACCATGGAAAATGTACGCAAGTATAGCGATATCAAGCTTTGCATGAAGTGGGAAGGTCGCTATGGTGCAAAAGCTCGGATTGCGGCACCCAACTTCCACAGTTCAACGATATTTGATGAGAATTTAGTTGCTGTGGAATTAAGGCGACTCAAAATCTTATTCAATAAGCCTCTCTATATTGGAATGGCAATTATGGAAATTTCAAAGATATGCCTCTACGATTTCCATTACAGTTTTATGCAGCGTCAATTTGGAGATAAATGTAAAGTCATGTATACAGATACAGATTCTCTAATATATGAACTTGAAGAGAAAAATGCATATGAGTTCATGGCTGAAAATATAAACAAATTTGATACAAGTGATTACCCAGAAGATAACCAGTTCGATTTACCGCTCATGAATAAAAAGATTCCTGGTCTAATGAAGGATGAGCTTAATGGGAAAATCATGAGCGAATTTGTAGGCTTGCGCTCGAAAATGTACAGTCTGTGTATAAACGATGGTAAAACTGTAAAGAAAGCAAAAGGAGTAAAGACTAATGTAGTCCAGAGGCATATCAATTTCGAAGACTACGTCGAATGTTTGAATAACAAGCGAGTATTAACTGCTAATCAGAGCTCCATACGATCACATAACCATAATGTCTACACGATCAACCAAAAGAAGATTGCATTGAGTCCATATGATAACAAGCGGTATATTATGAGTGGGACAACGGATACTCTACCATGGGGACATTACTCTATTCAAACAGAACAGCAAGGAGCAGACGCAGAAAGCATATAATCTAAGGCTAGTCTAAGATATGTATTGTAAACAAAAATTGTATTATAGCTAAAATACCATTTAATGAAATAGTTTGTTTTAATTGTATGTATTATAGTATAAGATATACATTATTGTAAAATAAAGAAAGTGTTATTACAGTTATAAGGAAACCGATTAAAGCAATTGAATGATACACTACGAATTAAATGTTAATATTTTTCAATTAATAATAAATCAATAATGATATTTTATATATGGTATTCTTTTTATTCAATTTCCCTACTAAGTCCAGAGCTCCCGAATAATATTTGCCCACTACAGCGAGCTCCTAATCGGGCGGTTGAGCGTTTTACCCAAAATGTTAGGACGGCTTGAGAAAAAAACATTTACACGTGGGCTCGACCTTGACCCCGGCACCACCTTTGAAACCGGAAGGGCGTCTGACCCTTGACCTTCATCCGGAAGTGTATTAAAGTGTATAAACAAGCACATCACAGAG